>CM067487.1:10648220-10725745 GCA_034552555.1 Semaprochilodus insignis | reverse complement strand
TCCCACTCCCAGATTGCAGCGATAAAAAAACAGTCGATAGATATATATACACACTACTACTACTAAATTTATTCAAAAAAAGAAAGCGATTAAAAGAAAGAGAGATAGAGGAGAGAGAGAGAGAAACAGTAAGCTGGCCTTGAGATATCTACTCGGCAATGTCATTATGTAAAAAAAAAAAAAAAAAAAAAAAGGAGCTCCGATGCCACCGCCCAACACGCAGCAAAGACGTGCACTCACTACGAGTAGAATATCGAGCTCAAATAAATAAATAAATATTAAATAATTAAATTTAGTCAGAAATTTTTTTAGATTTTTTAGCTTCGCTGTAACTGGTTTGTTTTATGGATGTGAAAATGTCGAATCTGCGGGAGGATATCTAAAATGTTCAACTGTCCAAAAAAAAAACGCCTATAAAATAAAATAAAACGGTTAAAAACAAGAAAAAGAGGAGTGCGCGCCTTCTAGGAGGAGAAGAAATGCAGCCGCCCACCGCAGCGCGCATAGTAGCGCACTAAATATAGCCTGGATTTAACCCGGAAAGCGAGTGAACGAGATGCGCCCTAATCGCGCAGGCAGGCAAGCAGGCAGGCACCGGCCACCAGCACGACTACAACACAAAGGCTCCAGCCTTCACCCAGACTCTGCTCCCACATACGCTTTCGTTTTTACCCGTCCATTTCCTCTGCAAACAACTCCCCCTGCATGCTCCCATTCTCGCCCGGACAAATCCTTCTATAACCCGCCAACATCGAGTTTATCCGCCGTGCATTGTGAATTCCCACCTCCCCCCTCCGCGCCGGTAACCCCGGTCTCCCCCCTCAGTCTTACCACGTGTGATCTGTTGTTGCTGGGCTTGCCACTCCAGATACCTCGCCGCCTCCAGCAGCGTGTCGATACTCATCTCGTCCTCCGCCGATACAATGCGGTCTCCTTAAAGGGAAATAAAAATGGCGAGCGAGGGCCCCTCTTCTCGCGGACGCACGAGCTTGCTCTGTCGCGGTGTAATCCGGCGGTGTAGCGCGTATAAAATATCCAGAGACCCACACAGGGGGGTAAAAAGCCCTTCAGACACTCATTACTCGACTTGCAACAAGATGGCGATGCGAGTAACAGAAAACACAACAAGTCGAGAAGGCAGACCGTTGAGGCTCCGCCCACCGTGGCCGCGGCTCCTCCCCGATACTACACCAGTGAGAGAAAAGTAGGGCAAAGCGCGCCTCTCCGGAACGGAGCCGGATCAGGAGTTCATAACCCACACCAACACGCGAATCGAAGTCACGGTGGTGTTATCGTTGGGTAAATCTCTTCAGAAAACCGCGCAGGAACCAAATACTTTATTCACGCCAGAGTCAGATATCTGTATCCTCTCTGAACGCGAGATAAGAGCGAGGGACTGGCGGACCGGATCCAGCGCTCCAGTCTCCGCGTCTTCTCGCTCGCTCTTCCCCGCAGCATATTTGCATGTGATTAAAACATGTCGATGCGAGGGAGCCAATGAGCGTGGAGAACAACACGGCGTGGTGTCCGTCCACATGGGCGCCCGCTAGGCCGCGAGCGCGGCTCATTTGCATGTCGAGCGCGTGAGCGTGGCCTCGCCGTGCTGGAAGCTGCCAATCATTCCTGCGCAGCCACGCCCACAACGGCCAAAGCGCTCACAGATCTCGGAGCAGAGTAACCCAGTTACGGGCAGGCGGGAGAGCTGAGGCGGTCTGACGTTTTAGGGTCTAAAATAGTCAGCGTGTTACGTATGACTCGATTCATACGATGTGAAAAGGCACAGAGGTGAGAAATGTTCATGAAGGTAATGTTGAAAATCCAGCACACGTTTGTTTTCCTGACGTGTGGTCCGTCAGGGCACCGTGTCTACACAACTTCGTGTTTTGTTGCGTAACAGAAGGGTGCGGTGAGTGCGTACAGTGAGCTTAGGCTCTGCCCCCCCCCTCCCACCACACGCGTAGCTCAGAAGTCAGGAATTTCGGAGAGATCAGATCCCAGATACGCTCGATTAGCTGTAGCACTATAATGACGGCGGTGGTCCTAAAGAAGGGGAACTCCTTTCCTATATGTTTCCTGTATTTCCTTAAAGACCTATAATGAATAAATGGCTGAGCTAAGAGTCATCCAGAGTGGTTTGCTGCGAAATGCCTCATTCTCGAGAAACTCACAGAGCCAGAATTATTCGCAGTGGCGGTGATGGTAGCCAGACGTCTGAGAAGTGTAATACCTCTAAAACTCCCTCACTGAAAGTTATCATGCAACATGAGTAAGTAATAAAGCAGTTTGTGTAGCAGTACATGCAGGGCGTTATAAGGCAAAATAGTTCCCAAACAAAACAATCAGGCATGGTATATAAACACTCAGTGAGTAAAACTGCTACACAGTGCTGCTTGGATGTTTAGTGTCCCTTTATCATTGCCTATCACACCTCAAATATGATCAGATCTCCATTTAAGTCATAACAGTAGATAATTACACTCATTGTCAACAAGAATAGCTGCACCCAGAAGGAATCAACCAACAGGAATGAAACTTGGTGGGTAGGTGTGACATTGTGAGACATGCAAATGATTAAATTTTCACGCTTGGCTGTGCTTGTGATGTAAGCAAGGATGGGCCTTATCGCTGTACCTGACTGACCCAACAGCCACGAGTCATCCTGTTAGTGGCAGCACCATTGGAAGATGCCTGCACGACGCAGGACTACATGCAGACGGTTACGACACACGCCCTTAACACCATGTCAGCGTCGTCAAAGACTGCAGTGATCTGTGCCCACATCAATGTTCATAAAGGTATGGGTGGGTGAGCCTGGTGTGGAAGACCCCGACTGGGCCACAAAGAGCCATAACCTCAACCCGATCCAACACCTTTGGGATGAACTAGAACAGGGATTGTGAGCCAGGCCCTCCGGTCCAACATCAGTGTCTGACCTCACAAATGCTCTTCTGGACAAATTTCTTTTCACACTCCAAAGCCTTCCCAGAAGAGTGGAGGCTGTTATAGCCGCAAATGGGTGTCCGACTCCATATTCTTGCCTATGAATTTAGAATGGCATTTCATAAAAGCTCATGTAGGTGTAATGTATAGGTGTCCCAATACTTTTATACTTCCATATAAAACCAGTAAAATTCCAAAATAAGAACCTCATCCCAAACATGGCGGCGGTAGTATGGTTTGAGGCTGTTTTGCTGCTTATTGGATCAGGACAGATTACCAGTTATTTAGTGGAGCTATGATTTCTGGATTGTATCAGGAAATCCTACCGGGGATCCATCTGTGAACTGAACCTTAATAGAAGGTGGGTCCTGAAGAAACACAACCATTTGGTTGAAGTCACCCCTAAAATCAAACAACAGTTACTCTATAAAGTATGGTTAGAGCAGAAGAAACATTGCATTGTGAAATCTAGACCTTAACCCAATAGAAATGTTCAGGCAGAACATAGCGTGTGTCGTTCATGCAAGAAAGCCCACCAACATATCAGAGCTGATGCAGTTCTGTAAGGAGGTTCCTCTAAATTGATGTGCAGTGCTGATCAGCCGGAACCATTTGGTTGAAGTCATTGCTGCCCAGTGGAATTTTCCCCATGCTTCTGTTTTATTCATTTTGTTCATTTATTTTAAAATGATTATCCAAAATCCATATCAGCAAAAACAAGTGTCTCCAAAATGGCAACTTTTCCGAGAGGCCAAAAACCTAATTTAGCTTTAATGTAAGTCAGTGGAAGCAGAGTTTTTACCAAGCAGTTTTGGGCCATTTCTGTTGGTCCATTCATCATGAAACCTTCACACAGTGTAAACAGCAGGTGCTGTGTTACATAAAAAATGCATAAATATGATGCATAAATATAAAAATAAACAAAAATGAAGATACACAGCGACAAGATTCATTAACACTGTTTATCCAAAAGGTTAAAAAGTATTTTTAATCGTCACTGATGGTTTTAAAATAGTTATACTTCTCCAGTGCAGTGATTAAAGAATAGATAAATAAACAACAGTGCAAATACTAAAGACAAAGACACAATACAACATGTGCATAGGCAGTAAATACACAGATGTGCAAGAGCAGCAACTACATCAGAAGGTGCAAACAGCAGTTAGCAGTCAGCATACGCAGTAGGGTGAAATACAGCTCAGGTGTAGTTCATGTATAGAGGACTAGTTAGGATCTAGTTCAAGTATAGAGGTCTAGTTAAGGTGTAGTTGAAGTATATAGGTCTAGTTAAGGTGTAGTTCAAGTAAAGCGGTCTAGTTAAGGTCTAGTTGGAGTATAGAGGTCTAGTTAAAGTATAAAGGTCTAGTTAGGATCTAGTTCAAGTATAGAGGTCCACTTAAGGTATATTTCAAGTATAGAGGTCTAGTTAAGGTGTAGTTCAAATATAGAGGCCTAGTTATGGTGTAGTTGAAGGATAGAGGTCTAGTAAAGGTCTAGTTAAAGTATAGAGGTCTAGTTAAGGTCTGGTTGGAGTACAAAGGTCTAGTTAAAGTCTAGGTCAAGTATAGAGGTCTAGTTAAGGTCTAGTTGGTGTATAGAGGTCTAGTCAAGGTGTAGTTGAAGTATAGAGGTCTAGTTAAGATCTAGTTGGAGTATAGAGGTCTAGTTAAAGCATAGAGGTGTAGTTTTGGTGTAGTTCAAGTAAAGTGGTCTAGTTAAGGTCTAGTTGGAGTATAGAGCTCTAGTTAGGATCTAGTTCAAGTATAGAGGTCCAGTTAAGGTATATTTCAAGTATGGAGGTCTAGTTATGGTGTAGTTGAAGCACAGAGGTCTAGTTAAGGTCTAGTTGGTGTATACAGGTCTAGTTAAAGTCTAGTTAAAGTATAGAGGTCTAGTAAATGTCTAGTTGGTGTATACAGGTCTAGTTAAAGTCTAGGTAAAGTATAGAGGTCTAGTTAAGGTCTGGTTGGAGTACAGAGGTCCAGTTAAAGCACAGAGATGTGGTTAAGGTGTAGTTGAAGTATAGAGGCCAAGTTAAGGTCTAATTGGCGCACAAAGGTCTAGTTAATTCAATTCAATTCAATTCAATTCAATTCAATTCACAGAGTTGCACAGTATAACGAAACATGGTCAGGCTCCTTCTCCAGTGCAGTTACAAGAATATGTGTATAAATATATATATATATATATATATATAGAGTGTAGTGCAAATAGACAAATAAGGACAAATAGACAAAGACAATGTGTGCAAACAGTACAGTATGTGTGCAAGACATGTGCAAAGTGTAAGAACAGTATCAGTTAAGTATGTGGTTGTAAACAGTACAGATATATAAAGTGTACAGTGCAGGTAGGAGAAGCAGCTTAATGTTCAGACAGCTAAATTCCTTGGTACAGATGTTCAGTATAGATAAATAAATATAGATAAGTAAGTACACAGCTGAGATGTTCAAGTATTAAGTATAAAGTGTAAAGTGCGGTGCAAACAGTCCTGAGGTATCAGAGCCTAGTGTGTGCTGGGGGGTCTGGCTAGAATCAGTAACAGTCTTTAGTGGTGTGGTCATGTTCTGGTAGGTGCTGCCGGTGTGACCAGTTTGACAGCTCTAGGGTAAAAGCTGTTCCTGAACCTGGAGGTTCTGGCTCAGATGTTCCGGTACCTCTTCCGGTGTGGGGTCTGAGGAGATGTTGACTGCTTTCCTCAGACATCTCTTGTCGTAGATGTCCTGTATGGGTGGGAGGGCAGTTGTGGTGATGTGCTGTGAGGTCTTTACCACCCTCTGAAGGGTCTTGTGCTCAGCAGAGGTGGCGCTGCCATACCACACAGTGATGCAGCTTGTCAGGATGCTCTCCACGGTGGATCTGTAGAAGTTGCGGAGGAGCTGCTGTGGCAGGTTGACTCTCCTCAGCCTTCGTAGAAAGTGGAGGCGTTGTTGGGCCTTCCTGAGAATGTGTGAGGTGTTAAGCGTCCAAGTAAGATCCTCGGCTAAGTGGACACCGAGGAACTTGAAGCTGTTCACTCTTTCCACCAACGTGCCCCCGATGTACAGTGGTTGGTGCGTTCTTTCCCCCCTCCTGAAGTCAATAATCAGCTCTTTGGTTTTGCTGACATTGAGGGAGAGGTAGTTAAGGTCTAGTTCAAGTATAGAGGTCTAGTGCATACAGTCCCATCTGTAGTAGCTGGGATAATCAGGGCTAGATCAGTAACAGTCTACAGTGTTGTAGACATGTTCTGGTAGGTGCTGATGGTAAAAATTGTTCCTGAAACTGGTGGTTCTGGCTCGGATGTTCTGTTACCTCTTTCTGGATGGCAGAGGTTGGTACAGGGGATGGGTGGGGTGTGTGAGGTCAGAGCATATGACATTAGACATCTCCTGTCCTATATGCCCTGTATGGGTGGTAGGGCATACTTGTGTTTCTTAGAAATTAGGCCTATTTTTTGCACTGTCACACCTCTTATTACGCAATTCATTGGAGCGAGACTGTGTTTGCAAACAAGCACTTCTGTTCAGTTGCTTTATCTCTGCTGACCTAAAAGCCTCAGTTAAGCGTTTCAGAATATAGGACACAGTCTAACAGCTCAGTGGGAATTCTGTTAAATAAGCAGCCATCTCCTTCTGAATAGCACTGTTCACTTCTTTTGATGTACATGATGTACCCAACACAGACTGTGTGGCTTAGCAGCCTTAGAGAGAGAGAGAGAGAGAGAGAGAGAGAGAGAGCTTAGCAGACACATGTAGACTCACCCACAGTGACCTGAGACCTGTCCTAGAAGTCAGGTGACTTTTTCTCTCCTCTCACATACATGAGAAGTGCGACTCAGAGGCTGAGGGACGAAGTGTCTGAGGTTATCATCTTGCAAGTTTAAGGCAGTAAAATGCTGTTTTAGAAGTATTTATTATGGGATTTGGTCCAAATTTGTATACCTTAGCCCAGAAAGCCCAGGTGAGGGTTGTGCACAGGGGTCTTAGGATTTAGAGAAATCCGAGATGATTTTGTTGGGAATTATGTCACGCTCAGCTGTGCATGTGACATAAGGAAGGATGGACCTTATCGCTGTACCTGACTGACCCAACAGCCACTATTGAGAACATTCAGCGAGCAGTCATGGCGTCCATGAGTCATCTGGTTAATGCCAGCACCATTGGCAGACGACTGCACAACGCAGGACTACATGAATGCAGACCATTACGACGACTGCCCTTAACACCATGTCAACATCACCAATGACTGCAATGGTCTCATGCCAGACTGTCATGGAGTGACTCAGAATGGCAGCATCTTCAGTGCCGAGTCCTGTATTTGTCATGGTGGAGAGGGCCAACAAATACGTGTGTGGAGGCACCGCTGGTGTCACTCCACCTCCACCTCTAGCGCAACATCTGCAGGACCTGTGTGAGAATATTCAAGCTGCATGGGATGGATTATCACAGGACATCATTAGCAACCTCTACAACTCCATGCCGAGACATCTGACATGTTGCGTTAGCAAACATGGTGGCCCAATGCCATACTGAGATGCACTACTTCAGTATTGCTAAATTTATCCTAATTGATTGTTCCTGGTAACCTTTATTTATCCTAAACTATGTGTCAGACATTAGAAAGCGTATATCTAACAATTTAATGTAATAACCTTCATTTATAGGGCTTTAAAAAGGCATTAAACTCTTTAGACATCTGGTTCCTATCACCTCTGCAGTGAACAATTCTGGCTCTATAAGTTTCTCTGATTGATGAGTTTTGAGACTGATCGGTGGATAAATTGGCTATTAAGTACTCTCTAGTTTATGTGGTTCCTGACACTGTAATGTCCTGCTACGGGACAAAAATGTCTTCTGCAATTGGACACTATTTTAAAACCTGCACAATGAAAATTGAAGAAGCCTGTTTTTCTCGATAACTGTATATTACATAGTGTCCAACACTGTATAAGCAAGTCTACCTAAGACGACTCAGTAAGGGGAGTGTGTGATGCAGTGTGCATGATTGGTGAGATATGAGCTCCAATCACTGGTTACCTGTGTTAGCCTTAGAACTCCAGCACAAAACTACAACCTGTATAAACCACCAAGCCTGTCTTGGTTGATCCGCTACATTTGGAAAAAATGAGTGAATTAGATTTCTCTCCAAACTACTGCTTTAAGATGCATTAACAGGGCTTGCAGTTTCACAACACTCTGTATGAATGGGGGCTGGCATGGTAACAGTCTGTGATAGGCTGGCGGAAGGGAAAACCCGGCTCAACCAGGAAACAGTCAAAGCACCTTGTCCAATCAGCACTGCGCTTGGAAGTGCGTAAGAACTGATCTCTCTCTAGTGCAAACACACACACACACACACACACCCACAGGAATGGTACACATATGACATGCTCGCATAAATGTGCTCACAGGCTAAAAAAGCTCAAACAACTCCAGAAATGCATTTTGCACACTGAAAATATAGAGATGCCACATGCTGGGCATTCTAAAAATAAAAACTTGTTGTGCGGTCGTGCATTGAAGACTAAACATATTCCATTCTACAGTATTGGTGCAGACTGGGCTCCTATAGTAAAAACTAAATAAAGATCTAAACTCACTAATCCTATAATTTACAAGGATTATGTTATAATCTATTTGAACTCGGGGCATTAATTAAGATGGCAATAAGTAAAATATACACTCATTGTCAAAAGAATAGTTGCATCCAGAAGGAAGTGTGGGATTGCAGTGCTGTTGGGAAGGAAGATAAAGATTACCAGGAACAATAGATGATGATAAATTTAGACTGATATGTCTGATATATGTAATATTTATTGAGCTACATATACAGAAATAGTGTCTCTCAGTATGGTGTCGGGCTAACGCAACATCCCAGACATCTCGGCATGGAGTTGTAGAGGTTCCTAATGGTGTCCTGTGATAATCCATCCCATGCAGCTTGAATATTCTCACACAGTTCCTGCAGATTTTGCGGTAGGGGTGGCTGTGGATTGGCACCAGGTCTACTGAACGTGTGATGCGTGACAACAAACTGTTCATCTTGGCACTGTGCCTCTACACACAGATTCGTTGGTCGTCCCCACCAAGACAAAAGTGAGACCCGTCACTGAAGATGACCTGCTGCCATTCTGAGTCACTGCATGACAGTGTGGCACAACACTACTGCAGTCTTTTTGCCGACGTTGACGTGGTGTTAAGGGCAGTCGTAATAATGGTCTGCGTGCATGTAGTCCTGTGTCGTGCAGCTGTCTTTCACTGGTGCTGGCAATAACATCCTGACTCATGGAGGGCATCACTGCTCACTGAATGTCCGCAATCGTGGCTGTTGGGACACTGTGCATGTCGTACAATCTGTCAGTTCTCTCTCTCCGTGGTTTGTGTACAGTGTGCTATGGTAACATCCACACAACCAACATGGCGCACAATACATCGATAAGACCATCCTGCTTCCTGGAGCCCTACATTGTGACCCCTCTCAACTGCTCCAATTGCTTTCAAACTCTTCTCTGAGGCATACTCCGGTTGCAAAGGATGCTACCAGCACAACAGCATGAGTCCGAATGGAGAGCACGCACAACAGGATATATAGTCAGTCAGGTACAGTGGTATGACCCATCCCTATTTATGTCACACGTGCAGCCGAGCGTGAAACTTGATTCGCATGTCTCACAATGTCAAACCTACCCACCAAGTTTCATTCCTGTTGGTTGATTCCTTCTGGGTGCAACTATTTTTTTCGATGATGAGTGTATGTACCTGACTGGTCACTTACCTTTACCAAACTAGATTCTGTATTTGATCTGTTATGAGTGGTCTGTTTCTGGTTACAGGGCGCTGTGCGTTGGATGTCTTGGATGGACCATGCTCAGCCTAGCAGTGTCACTGAATTCTTTGAACACCACTAACACCTGCTCAGTGGTGGTCCTCTAGAGGTCCTGGCCATTGATGAATGGGATTAACATGGGCTAACACATACACTACGGTCTGTATTTGTAAAAGTGTGCATCTCAATGGTAAACAGGCCTGATTACAGGAGTAATGAATGTTTGAGAATTACATATCTCATCATGGTCTTGAATGGTCTGCGGAAATGTTTGCAAGCATGAACCTAACTTGAGCTCAAGAACTCCCCCATGTGGTGAAATCCAGTATCTTTCCAAAGAGGTGCATGGTTCCCAGTGTTGGAATACATTGACATGGGCAACCTAGACTGACTATTTGAACTTGGCAAGCTCTACTACATATTAAACCTAATATACAAGATATTCATGTTGCTTTGTAAAGTGATCTTCAGCTTTGCAAAGGCACTGTAAATAACATTTATTATGTTTATTACTATAATTATTATTATTATTATTATTATTGCTGTTTTATATATTATTAGAAACCTAATCCCACACTTCTGTTCTGTTTTAGCTCACCTGAGCCAGATGACCAAAGGCTCAGCTCATGTGTCAGCACACCACCAGGGTTCAGCTCCACCAACCGTTCAGCTACATGGGATGGATTGTCACAGGACACCATTAGGAACCTCTACAACTCCATGCTGAGACGTTTGGCATGTTGCATTACCAACCATGGCGGCCCTACGCCATACTGAGAGACACTTCTGTATGTGTGGCTCAATAATAAATATTGCACATATCAGTCAAAAGTATCTCAATTCTGAACAGCATTGAAACCTGACACTTACTTCTGTGTGCAACTATTCTTTTGATGATGAGTGTTTTTATATATATATATATATATATATACTGTTCACTGTTCAATGTTGTGCATTAAGAAACTCATCAGTCCATTACATAATGATGAATATCGGAGATGAGTGGCTGTGAATCAGATGGAAATCAATTTGTGACTAATAACTAGAGTACTCTGCAGAACAGTACTCCTCATGGAGAGTCCCCATTTAGCCCTTACCACACTGGAACACATCTGTTATTAATATAATAACTGAGCTGAGGCAGGTGTGTGTGTAGTACTACCGTAAAAGCCTGTATAGCCTGTGGCACTCTGTCTACTGCTGTCATAGCCTGTGGCACAGGTGGAGATGATGTAATGCAAGTGCTCTGTGCAGAAAGCGTCCACTAGAGGGAGCACGATTAGGACTGTTTAACTGGTTATGTGTCTTAGTACCACATTTGAGGCCCAAGAAGAGAGGAAATACTGTACATACACCATTGGTCAAAAGTATCCACACACCAGTGAACTCAGCCAAAAGTGAGACAGTCAGCCATCATTAATAAAACATGAGTTACGCTTGATAGTGAAAATCTGACATCACTGTGGTTACCAGTCAATTATTAGAGGCTGATGATGCAGTATGTAATAATTAGCATATCTTGCAGTGTTAGCCTAATTTCCTGACCAAATAAGAAAGTGAATGTGAAACGTCTAAAAAGTCAGCTACAATAACACTATGTTACAACTTTGATTTTTGTCTTGTTTCCGGGTACTAAGTGTGTTTTGAAGAGTTCTCTGTTGTCCAGAACATCTGCAATACATTCAGTGCTGAGTAGACCTCAAGTAGTTTCAGGAACTGTGAGAACTCTCCAGATGTTTTCAGAACAGTCTGGAATTTTCTAGAACTTTCAGGATTTTTAAAAACTTCCTAGAACTGTCTGGGACTGTCAAGTAGTGTTCATAGCAGTATAAATACAGGTGTGTTAAAAAATTCAGTTTATGCCTCAGCTGTAAGTAAGTGGATTGTGGATAAGCCTTGGAGGGCATCAAGAGGCTGCAGTGTCCGGCAGATGCATTCTGCTACGTCCGTGGCCGATTTATCAAGACCAGATTGAAAAAGTACTCCATGAAAGCATCTGCTAAGATGTGCAAGGCCTACAAAGCATACTTCAGCATGCCTGTTGGGGATCAAGACAAACTGTGGGCACCTCATTTCATGTGCGAGCACTGCAGGAGAACTCTTGAAGGTGAGGTGGACGACTGCTGCTCGCTTAGATGATGTTTTGATGTTTCATTGAAGTTTAAAAGCTGTTATTAAGAAATCTGGCTCATGTTTTGATGTTCTAGCAAAATACACATAACATTACAGTATATATTTATGCACTGTGTTAATATCTTACACACTACTGAGTAACGTGTGGAATACATCAGATTTTCTTTTCATTGTCCCGCTCACAGAAACCAAGTGTGTAATGAATATAACTGTTTCTGTCAACGTTTTACAAATTAGAAACTGGAATATAACACATAGACCCCGAGAACAAAAGTCTTGTTTCATAGTGTGATTTATCAGGCTAACTCTTTGAACAGTTGAATGCATGCATGCATGTATCACATACAGTGCTGCCTTTCTAATGATCTCATGTAAAGACTCAATGTATGACTGCAGCCTAAATAACTAACTTCTATGGCCAGAGTATTGTTTTTTCTTTTTTCTTCTGCCCTAAAAAAGTGATGTATTTAATATACTTGATTTAAACACACAGTTACATGGTATATATGTAACAATCTCATTTAATTATAATTAATTCTGTAAGTCAATGGAACCAGACATTTCTGTTTGTCCATTCATCATGGAATTTTCTCACAGTGTAAACAGCAGCTGCTGTGTTCAAATGATGCATAAAAGTAAAAATAGACAGAAATGAAGGTACATGTTTTTCATTGGACAGCGACGATATATGGAAATGTGTACATCTGTATATATTATAGCGTCTATTGATAACTTCATATTACTGTTATATAAAACTGTACATAAGGTTAAACAGACCTATTCTGGTGTTTAGTACTGTGTACATTTATTGTCTAATGTGTATTTTGTGTATTTAAGTACTGCAAGGGACTACACACCTAAAATTTCCACTCGCCTTCACACCTGTGCAAATGTGATGTGGCCATAAACATGATTTGATTTGATTTGGCTGTTTCATCCTTGTGTAAACGTTGGACAGACTTAGTTATGTACAGAGGAGAAAAAGCACATCGCTTTTATGTCACTGGTCAATGTAGTTAAACTTAAGTTATTATTTTTTTCTTTTTCTTAGCAGTGTGCCACCCCAGTAAAGTCTCTAGGTCTCATCTGGTTGTAGCTACACCCCCTTAAAACAGCTACTATAAGGTGCACCCATTGCTGACCCAGGGATTCAGTTTCCCACACACAGCTTGTATAATCTCTATAGAGAAGCATTACCAGTGGTGGGATGCTCTGGAATAACTGCACAAGGTCCCAAAGACCAGCGTCAGCTGGAGTGGGTGTACAGACCTCCCAGTTGTGGGCTTTGGAGCAGTGGAACTGCTTTCTCTAGGATGCTTGAGCTCCTTCCAGTACCTCCAGGATGAGTTGGACTGATGCAGAAGCAATCAACATCAGTAACGTCATTCCTTTCACGCTTGCATTCATCAGGGCAAAAGTGCTGACCTGCGAGCAGCTCTCTTGCGAAGAACAAAGCACATCTGAGGGCTAAAGAGTTCGAGTCCTTGCATGAAGAAGCAGGAGGAAGTCAATAAACATACGGGCCTATCTGGAAGATTGGGATCAATGTGCAGCCTTACCGTCTTAGTGCAGTCTTGTTTGGCTCCTACCATTAGCATAGTCAGTGTTCAGTGCTAATTCACCTCAAAGATCAAAGCTTTAAAGCCAATGCAACATCAGAAGCCTCAACAGCATGAAATGTCCTCTTTAACTTTGAAGGAGAGTCCTAAATCTAAAAGCACTCAAAACAGCCACATGACTTTGTATATAGCACAGCGTCTCCTTTTGTGTGGCTCTAGTTTTCATATTCAGTCTGAGGCTGTAGCATCATTCGCTAAGCTAACACCAAGAAAAAGCAGCAGTAACAGATGGTAATGTTTCCTTTATGGGCACATTTGGAGAAAGCCCTGCTCAGCTGTGCAGAAATCTTAGAAATAGCTGTTTGGGTTTGAGGCCCAGGCTCTGCAGTGAGCGCTTAGCATTTGTCTCTGAATATACTTAAGAGCACAGTAGGAGCAAACCCTAATGCATTTACCTTCCATACTGTGATGCACTTCTCACGGGGCATCAGAGAGCTAGCTGAGCGTTTTCACTTGATAGTAGGTGGAGATCATGGGAGGGTGAGGTTAAAGGAGTTCATCTGTAAGATGGCCCAACCTGTCAAATTCATACTCCAAACAAATGGGGGGGGGCAACGTATAACCACCCCTATTCTAGGAAACAAGGAAATGCACAGTCCCTCCTACCCCTCATTGGATGTAACCTGCCATCACTTCAGCAGATCTACACCAGCAGGATGAGGAAGCGTGCTGGCAAAATTACATCTGACCCCTCACATCCTGGACACCTCCTCTTCCAGACACTCCCCTCTGGTAGAAGACTGCGGTCCATCAAAACCAACACAACACGTCATGCTAACAGCTTTTTCCCCAGACCTGTAGCGCTCCTCAACCACAGTGGACACCTTCCACTGTAAACCTTAAAACCCAACCGGACTGAACAGCTATTTGCACTCTGCCTATTTGCACTATGATTATTTGCACACCTGTACAGATGTTCTCTTTCTGTAGATATTCAGGTCATCTGTAACTTCTATATATAATACTTTTCAACTAAATTTGTTTCACATCTCTCAGCTTCTTCAGCTTTTTATTACTTTTAGTACTTTTTACTTTTTTAATTTATCCTCTACTCTATTTATTGTTTAGTGTAATTTTCCTTTAGTTTAATACTGTAAATAATCTGTGTTCTGTGTTTTTGTTACTTGTTTTTTGTTACTTGTCATACGTGTTGCTCTCACCAAGACAAATTCCTTGTATATGTAACATACTTGGTGAATAAAGAGATTCTGATTCTGATTCTGATTCTCCCTATTCTCTCCTAACCAGACAGTCTAGAAGAAACACTGCATCAAAATTCATCCCTTTACTTGCCAAGAGCAACTCCAGTGGTGAAAAGCAGCACCCAAGTTAACTCATGTTTTGTTTCTACGCTCACCATCAAAAGAACAGTTGCACAAATAGCTGCACCCAGAAGGAATCAACCAACACAAATGAAACTTGGTGGGTGGGTTTGACCTTTTGCGACTTGCGAATGGTCAAGTTTCACGCTCGGCCACGTATGTGACGTAAGCTAGGACGGGCCTTTTCACTGTACTTGACTGACCCAACAACCACAATTGCTGTTCAGTGAGCAGTGATCCCCTCCATGAGTCATCCGTTAGTGCCAGCATCATTGACAGACGGCTGCCCATTGCAAGACTACATGCATGCAGACGGTTACGACGACTGCCCTTAACACCACGTCAACATCGCCAAAGACTGCAATGGTGTTGTGCCAGACTGTCATGGAGCACAAACCACTTGGAATGTTTGAACAGCCACTTGAATTTTATACAAGATGTTCAAGGAATGGGACTAATCTCGTGTAGTCACAGTAAGTAAGTTACATATAAACGTTGTCGTAATCTAGTCCTGTGTCGTGCAGCCGTCTGTCAATGGTGCTGGCACTAACAGGATGACTCATGGAGGGCATCACTGCTCACCGCAATGTATTTGCATGTCTCATGATGTCATACCTACCCACCAAGTTTCATTCCTGGCGGTTGATTCCTTCTGGATGCAACTATTTGTACAACTATTCTTTTGATGATGTGTAACAAGATTTTTTTTTAACAAGATTTTTCGAAGCAGTTTTGGACCAATTCTATTGGTCTGTCCATCATGAATATTCACTAAATTGAAAGGGGAACTAGGTGTTGATATGGCAGAAATATAATACTGTGATACATCAAGGGTTTATGTGGTATATCCGGATATTCTCATCAGTTGGAACTGTTAGTGTAAGCGTAAGTGTATGAGTTTTGGATTGTTGGAATCGATTCTATTTCAGATCTCTGCATAGAGAAGCGTATTCCGGCACGACTGCTGCATAACAAAGTCCTGTAAGGTAATGTATATCGTCCTGTCACAAACAAGGCCCAGAAGTATAACAATGTCATGTTAGCATTAAAGGTCATGGAAGATGCCATAATGTTTAAGGTTAAAATGGCTAATTAGAGTAAACAGTAAAATCTATCATCTAAAATCTATCAAACATTGTGGCATCTTACTTAAGTTTACAGATAACCTTATCTTTAAGATAACCAAAAACATCCACTTGATTGGTGTGTCTAAACTTTTGACCGGTAGTGTAACATGAAGCCTTACTGCATTATGTACAAAAATCTTATTACTTACTGGATGAAGAATTTACCACGTTATCAGCTATTTATTTCATTATGAGCTTTTATTACAATTGCGCTATTAGATAATACGCAGTTATTAGATTAGGAGTTGCTGCTCCAGTTCACATGTTTACCAAGTCAGCTAACTATAAAGGCCTTGAGTTTAATCAGATCTCTGATTAGCTAATGTGGAAAAACACCACAGTGGTCACCAACCCTGGTCCTGGAGATCTGCCTTCCTGCAGAGTCTAGTTTTAACCACAGTCTACCACACATACTCCAGGTAATCAACTCCTTTAGACATCCTTGACTGGATAGATGGGTTGGAACTAAACTCTGCCGGGATTAATGGTCTCAGGAGTCTCTGTTGGACTGATAAGCAGCGGTTGCTAGAGTTCATGAACTCCTTAAACCTTCTTAAACTCTTTAAACTTCGGTTCCTCTCTTTTATAAGTACATAACTTGCCTACATATGAGTAGTTACTTAATTCGAGTTACCAGCTCTACTTTCCATATAGGAACTATATATTTGTAGTTCTACAGTTACAGACTGTAGTCCATCTGTTTCTCTGTATACTTTCTTACCCTGTTCTTCAATGGTCAGGACCCCCATAGGACCACCACAGAGCAGGTGTTATGTGGGTGGTGGATCATTATCAGCACTGCAGTGACACTGATGTGGTGGTGGTGTGTTAGTGTGTGTTGTGCTGGTGTGAGTGGATCAGAAACAGCAGTGCTGCTGGACTGTTTAAACACTGTGTCCACTCACTGTCCACTCTATTAGACACTCCTACCTTGCTGGTCCACCTTGTAGATGTACAGTCAGAGACGATAGCTCATCTGCTGCTGCACAGTTTGTGTTGGTCATCCTCTAGTCCTTCATCAGTGGTCACAGGACGCTGCCCACAAGATGCTGTTGGCTGGATAGTTCTGGTTGGTGGACTGTTCTTAGTCCAGCAGTGACACTGATGTGTCTGATCCACCAGCACAACACACACAAAGTGGGGTTAAATTTAACAGTAAATTACACAAAATCATCCAACAGTAAGTAGAATATCATGTCTATTAGTACACGTCCCCCATATCATACTGTCCATTTTTCAGATGTTAAAAGCAACAAGTTACACCAGTGTCCTCCCAACAATAGCTGTTCCCAGAGATGACCATGTCATTAGCGTGCCATCTCAGACTGGCTTTTACTAGTTGGTAGTGCTGAACGATTTGGGGGAAATATCAAATTGTAGTTGGATCTCTAAATAATGTCTGCCAAACAGCCAGTAGGTTGAGGCTGTGATGTCATAGCCAGAGGTGTACGAAGTACCCAAACCATGTACCTGAGTTACAGTAGAGTCCTCAAGGTAAAACATTCATCCAGTTAAAGTAGTTCCTCGCTTTAGACCTCCACACTTCAGTGAAAGTACTAAAGTATTTGCCTTCAGAAGCTCTGTGCTTGAGCATCTTTCAGAAACATTCTGATTAATCCGGGAGGTCGTGAAGTACAGTTAGAACCATCTCATAGGTTCTCTGTCAAAGTGAGAAACAGAGTTCCCAGTGCCAGATGTGGGCAGCTCCACTGTGGTGACTCTGGTCAGGCAGGCTGACGAGCAGGAGAGGTCAGGCAGAAGGGACAGGTGATCAGCCAATGAAGATGCAGTTCTGGTGACTCCCGTATGAGGACTCAGGCAACCGGCACACTCCATCAGAGCTGAAATATGGAGTAAAGTTCTGTGGAGTGGTTATTAAAAACCCCAACCCACTTCAAAGACTGAACTTCTAAGCATTTCCTAAAGAGCAGATTGCTTTAAGGAGTTGAAAGCAAGTTTCCTGGAAAAGAATGGAAACTGTAAAAAGCGAAGGGTGAATTAACACATGACCTCGGAAGATGAACAGTTTGTACCTAAGGGACGTGTTGACTAATAGTTGGTGGTCTCTGACTTTAGAGCAGTACTTTGTACAGACTCAGTATATGAGAATAACAAACCACCTTCACCTAAAAAGGCCCTCCATTCTAGATGGCACGGTCAGTCCATAGTGGTCAATGGTCTCCAGCCATGCTCTCGTGTACTGAGGTGAGCCAGTGGTCTTTTTCCAACCGCACCGGAATTATGCTTTCCTTGCTTGTGATAATGTGTGCGCACACACACACACACACACACACACACACACACAGCTACTGTTGCCAGGATACAGAGCCCTGGAAAGCAGTGGCTGGTGGGTAAATGTGTCTGATGCAGTGGTGCTGAGATGCATTATTGAGTAATGACCTCAATCCCCCCTCTGATTATAGCATGTGTGTTTGTGTGTCTGTGCTGTAGAACGAACGCCATCCAAACTGTCTGAGGCATCAGGGATCATGTTCCTGACTTTGATCCACATATAGTAGGACACGGTTGGTTGTTCCTTTGCTTGTCTTGTCTGGAACGTTGGCGCTGGCACTAACTGCAGTGATGACACTCTCCTCTGGGTATGATGATGCCTTGTAGGTGTGGCATGCTTTTACTGGAAGAGGTGTGTACTGAGTCCAACTGTTGTTAAACAGCACTACAGTAAACACTAGAGATGGAAAGAAAATGAAAGAATCTAAATTACGCTCATCACCAAAAGAATAGTTGCACCCAGAAGGAAGTGTGGGATTGCAGTGCTATTGGGAAGGAAGATAAAGGTTACCAGGAACAATAAATGATGATAAATTTAGACTGATATGGATAATATTTATTGAGCTACACATACAGAAGTAGTAGATAGATAGATATATAGATAGATATATACTTTATTGATCCCAGAGGGAAATTCAGAAATTCAGTCTCTCAGTATGGTGTCGGGCTAACGCAACATGCCAGACGTCTCAGCTTGGAGTTGTAGAGGTTCCTAATGGTGTCCTGTGATAATCCATCCCATGCAGCTTAAATATTCACACACCTTTCCTGTAGATTGTGCAGTAGGGATGGAGATGGAGTGACACCAGGCCTTCTGGATGTGTGGCGCATGACAACAAACCATTCATTTGGTGCTGACCGCGGTGCCTCCACACACTGATTTGTTGGTCGTCTCCACCAAGACAAAAGCAGGGCTCGTCACTGAAGATGACCCGCTCCATGACAGTCTGGCACGACACCATTGCAGTCTTTGGCGATGTTGACGTGGTGTTATGGGTAGTCGTTGTAACGGTCTGCATGTATGTAGTTCTGCGTTGTGCAGCCGTCTGCCAATGGTGCTGGCACTAACAGGATGCCTCATGGAGGGCATTACTGCTCACTGAACGTTCGCAGCCATGGCTGTTGGGTCACTCTGTGCAGGATGGACCACTTGCCTGTTCTCTCTCTTCGTGGTTTTTGTAGGTCTCCCAAATCCTTCATGTCGCTGGGGCCACTGCCACCAACAGCGTGCTATGGTAGTATCCACGCGACTCATATGATGCACAATTCAAGGAAAAGACCATCCTGCTTCCTTGAGCCCTACGATGCAACTGCTCTCAAACTCCTCCAACTGCAGTAATGTCATCGCATGTACCATTTCCATGGGAACTGTTGCTATGGTGGAATCAGGCAAGGATAGATGTGTGCAACAAGGGGAGGTCAAAGCAGAAATAGCCTCGCCCGATCTGAGAAATCAATGAGCCGCATGCTGCAGCGTACACAAGTGAAAACATAACAAGCTAGAGGCCAGCACATGGTTTCCCACACTACGGGAGGGGAAGCAGGTTTGAGGCTGATCACGCCTGGGTCACAGTCTGGGGTGACGGGGCCGCGGCAGCACTGCATTTTTCATACCCCTCTGTCCCAGATAGCAACTCAGCCTTGCAGCACTGAGAGACAATCATGTGACCACTCACCCAAATCAAAGCACCACAGTCTGCATCTCAGCTGGAACCATGTCATTTCAATTAAGTGGGAATTGAAGTTACACGATAAGCAGCAAATTAATGTAATGTACTTGTTACCGCACCTGATATTTCTACTGCATATAAGCAGCTCTACATTACTGGGGCAGTCAGGCCTAAAAGTAGCATATGATATGAGCACTGTCCTCTTGTTATATTCCTCAGCCTAATCAATTTGACAGAATTCATGACTTGGTCAAGTTTCCATTGATCAGTGTTCTTTCACTACAATACCCAGCATGCCTTACTCAAATAAGCTGACAGGTGGTAGTAACATCAGGCTCCTGCAGATGGTGCTGCAGGAGGATGATGGGGCTATAAATATCTGTGGGGTGACGGGATTCATAGATTGAGAAGAGGTGGGACAGTTCAGTGAATGTCTCGTTCCATTGGTGGAAAATGGCTCCAAAGCAGATGTTAATGATTGGCTAAAAGGAGTGATTGCATTTAGGCGTGTCAAACACCATAGTGTGAAGGAAGTAGCTGAATCTCCAGGTGTATGGAAGCGTTCCCACTCTACCCAGCAGTGGCACAAATCCCAGTCTACAGGAAATTCTCTTCAGAATCGTGCCTGTGAAGGCATCCACCAAATCTGACCCAATTCAAATTCTTTGATGCAGGAGTGGCCTACATCCAGAAACTTGTCCAGTCCATGCCAAATTCAAAGACGGCTGTTATTAATGCTTGTGGAGGTGTTACATGCTATTAGGTACCTTTCAGTCACAAACAACTGGTTTTCTTTGTTGTCTGGTGACTAACACAGTCATTGGGAACAGCCCAACCCCAACCACATGTAGCCTTCCAAAACTGATTTACACCTTCAAGACTCATCAGTAAAAGTGAGTTTTCCTAGGGACTACATATAAACAAAAATATTATTTACAGAGGTCTGATGTAGAATGGTTAATTCTAAGGAATATTAAAGACAGTTTTCTTTACAGTGATGGGATTAAGGGTTGTGATGTCTACAACACAAATATAGCCACTTTATTTACAATCCAAATCCACCAGTGATCCTACACGTGTCTTCTGAGTGTTATATGTAATGATGGCAAAAGAGCAAAAAATCTGAAAAAGGAAGGAAGGGGAGAGAAAAAAAAAGAGAGAAAGAAAAGTTTTCTTTGGGGAATATTTTGCCTTACGACATCTTATGTATCCCTGCACCATGCACAGGGTCAAATAAATGGATCTAATAAATATTATACATTTATAAATAAATAAAAATAAGTGTAATCACAAGGTGTCAGACATCAGGCAGCATATATCCAACTTTATACGGGAGCTTTTAGAGACTTTTTTTTTTTTAGACGTCTAGTTACCATCACCACCACTGTAAACAATTCTGAAACATGGGAGTTCCTCTTTTCGGCTGCTGAGCTGAATTCAGTATAGGTGTCTAGGTGGAGAATAGGTAGAGTAGGAACCACCCAACTGTGCACTGGAGGACTGGAGTTTGCCACCTTTGCTTTACACACCACTGCAACACTATTTTACGAGGCCAGTATCAGTACGCATGTTTACACACGTATAGCGGTGATTCAGTTTTTCATTTTGGCCCGTGTGCTGCTTTAAAGGGGAACTCCACCCATTTCTATATAATTCAGTTCTTGAGATGTCAACAAAGTCATTCAAAGGGGTTTGACATAGAGAAACCGACAGACTCTGACCGGTCTGTACAGTGGTGTTGATGAAACCCAGGGGTCCTGATGTCTACAACACAAATAGTCATTACTTGCCATCAAAACCACCAGTGAACCTACACTTGTCATTTGAGCTTTTATATGCAACATTGATGGTAAAATAACTTTTTTTAGGGACTATTTTACCTTAGAACACCTTTCATGTATCCTTCCACCATGAACAGAGTAATACATTTATTAAATAAAATACATTTAGGCCAAATTACAATTTTTTTTTTTTACAAACCTACATATATGAACTAGAGGTATTACACTCCTCAGACGTTAGGTTCCTATCACCACCATCACCACCACCGTGAACAAGTGGCAAGCGGGAGTTTTTTTTCCCTAGGACAAAGCATTTCACACCAAACCACCCTGAACTACTTTGTTTACATCTTGCCCATTTAATCATGATTCATCATTGTTTAAGTTCTTCAGTAAGTATTAGATGATAAGCATAGGCCTTATATTTATAAGCCCATACAGACTACAAGCACAAACCATGAAAGTGAACCCTTGAATTATTTAGAACAGAATAAATTACATACAAATTAATTGCTTTATATTTACATTTTTTATTACTCTTATTTATGTTGCAAACAAGGACATCCAGATATATTGGTACACAATTTATATTTTTGTGAGTGTATGTGTGAGTTTGTGTGTGCGCATGTGTGTGTGAGAACAGTGAGATCACAAAAAGCAGAATGAAGTTCTTTACGTCAAGGGGACTTCAGTATATTAACAAGGCATAGAAAGCAAACGACAGGACTTCGAGCTTTACTGGATGCACAAAGCTACTGCACATACAGAGAAGCTCTAATATCCTTTTACACGTCCATTGATACTACATACACAGCTTTGGAATAGCAGAGGCTAGGCCTACACACCCGCTGTTAGAAACAGTTACAGCTGCGTGCACCGCTGACGTAACCCCTTAAAAGTTTGCTAAAAGCTGCCCCTCTGTTCTACTGTTAACTTGGAGAGGGGTTTCTCACTCCACATCGAGGTTAAACGGTCCACTTTTTACCTCCACCCAGGTCCGTCTCAACACAAGAGAGGCTTTTTTTTCCTTACAAACGTGTTCATAGTGTGCGCACAAGACACTTACATACATACCTTCCGGTCAACAGTTAACATAGAGCAGCCTAGAGTTATTGCACTTGTTGATCTACCTTGGAGGCATCTTCCCATTTCCATACACAACCAGACTCTGCAGGTCTGTGGAGATATTTCATCTGCGAAGTGTCTCTGATTCTAGAGGGCCTGACAAGATAGCTCATCCAGCACAATGAGACAGAGCAGAACCACTGACAACAAAGCTGTCTTCAATGGCAACATCTTCAGCGGAACCACACACAGACAGACCGACCACAGCTATCATCATGCAGTCAACAATTTGTACAGGGAAGAGGGGTACAAATCTGTCAGTGAGTGAATTACTGCTTCTAAGTTGCTAAAGCATTGAAGTACTGAGTGTTCTGGCTCTAAAAATAAAGGTTTAGGGCAAGTTGGTCATCTGTGGTGGTGGGGGGGAGTGAAGATGTGAATGGCTGCTTTAAACTCCCGTGGAGCCATTTAAAACCTTGCTTTGAGTAACTGATTTCATAGTCTAGAGGGAGGTGAATGTGCATTTGGTCCAAGTATCTGAATGAAAGAGGTGCTCTCTTACCCCCTAGCTGTCAATCAGGCTGGGACAATAGTGGTAAAAATGTAAAGGTGAGGGGAAAAGGTGCGATACGGAAGGTTTTCTGTGCATATAATGGAAAGGAATCGAAGGACCAAAGCATGAACCCTGCTTTAAACAAACCACATACCTCCTTCAACAAGTGCACTTAATAAGCCAGTTCCGGTTGTACTGTTGATTAGTCTTCATTATAATCATCTCATCTTGTCTTTTTTTTTTCCCTCCTTTTCTTTTCGCAAGGCATCTGTTGTCCGATGTCAGACAAAATTTGCAGGCTAATGATGGGCCTGGAAAAATGGAAGCCAATCAAGTCATTCTGGCAAAGCAGATTATGCCAAACTTCTCATTGCTGACCTTGGATCGAAGTTGTCTTCATGGGCTACATCTCAGGTCAGACTTGATCCTCAAATTCAGAATCCTCCCCGAGGGCTTGTGTGCCATACACCTCCCTGGCAAGAGCTAGATAAACGCTTAATGTGAGATTTCAAACATCCATTAAAATATTTCTCTAAAGAGTTTTTTTTGACTATTTTACAGCATTAGGACCTAAAAATGCACCATAAAAGCAGGTCCTTTGGGGGGTGAATAACGTATCCAGTCAAAACTTTCGTTGCGTAAACTGAAAGCAGGGTTGGGGGGGGGGGGGGACAAAACATAGCAAAAAAAAAAAAAAAAAAACCCACAAAAACCAAACAAAAACAGCACATGCAACTAGAGGTCATATATAGTAATCCATGAAGCTCTAAGCTGTTTAACTGTTTCCATGGCGGGCCAGAAAAAACAAAACAAGAAACAAAACGAGAGACTGGCTGTATTTGAAGTGCCCTGTATTTGAATTCCCCAGACAGGATCATTCTGCCTTCTGTAACGAGATGCTTGATGCCTGAGCACCACCGGTGCTCTTTAACCCTCATAGGTAACTTCTACACGATGGTAAGCAATTATTTTTTTTTAAACAGTATACAAGTTTTGGATTCACCATGCAAGAATACATTTTTTTATTTTTTTTTTCCTTACTTTTTCCTCTCCTTGTGAGGGTGTTTGTGTAACATTTAATAAGCTCAAACTACATCCAGAATAATTTACATAAAAGGACAATAGGTATTAGAAGAGAGCTGGATGAGGTGGTAGCCATGAGTGCATCCTGAAGGACAAGTGTCAGGGCAGGGAAGAGTGATGGTATAGAGGAGGGGCAAAGGGCAGCGGGGCCTGCCAAAGGGAGATCAGCGGCATTCCCACACTTTAACTGTTTGATCTACGCTTCCTGTCACCACGTAGGGAGAAGTCTTGTGGAAATCTGTGGGGAGAAATAAGGGACACTCATAAATATTAGACGACGACAACAACTACTACTACTACTACTAGTACTACTACCACTACTACTACTAATAATAATAAAACTAATAATAAAAACAAAACTAATAAAAACAACAACAAAAAACACCACATCAAGGGAGGTTTTGAAAACAGCCTCTTCCACCACTGTGTTATGTTTTCCCAAGAGCCTTTAACAATACTACAATTAACAATGCTGCTGATCACATGCTGAGGGAAGGTACAGTGAGGATAACGTTCTACAGTCAGGACAACAAAAATCATTAAAAAAAAAAATCAATCCTAAATTTGGTCGATACCAACTCTCTAAACACTTCTCTACAATTTTTAAACTGCATTATGTAGATGCGGCACAGGGACAAAGCCTTATCCTGGTGCCTCTAGGCAACTGCATATTTGCCACCTTACCCAGAGAGGTTACAAAGTGTTCATGGGCACTCAGGGTCTTCATGCAGCGCTTATTCTTATAGTCCCAGATGCGCAGGGTCTTATCATCTGCACAGCTCACAATGAACTTTCCTCCTGGGTGGAAGAGCACTCCACGCACCCAGTTATCATGGCCAACCTGAGACGGTGAGACAGTGTGAGTACCATCATACAGAAGACGAATGTTCATTTCTGTGTAAACTCTGACTTGTTGTTAGAAAATAGTCCAGTTTCGAGTTTCTTACGTGTGTTGTAAATGGTAATGTTGAATACACAAAACTAGGGTGTGTCATAACTCACCAGTGTCATAAGGCACATGCCAGTACTGACATCCCACATCTTAATGGTCTTGTCTCGGGATCCTGACAGCAGGAAGGGGCCAGGCTTTCCACTCTTCTTGTTCTACAGGAAGCACAGGGTCTCATCATTCACTATTTGTAGAATAATGCTTTTTACTGATGACTTTTCACTTTAATGACGTTTCATTCTGCTGGTGAAAGACAGGCTAAACATGCCAGGCATGAAAGGAAGTAGTGGGCAGGTGTGGATGAAAATGTTTATCATGGTATTTCAATTTCTGGCAGTTTTGGTACAACACAGTATTTAAAAAAGTGAACCAGGTTAACAGTGGCTTGTTCTGGGATATTCATTTACACTTAAGAACTGTACTTTGCACGCTAAAAATTTTACTGCATGCCATATCCAACAATACAGATATAATAAAATATCATATTGTTCAGGTCATTTCTCACGTGTGTCCTCTACAACTCTGCTTCCATTATTACTCTTCAACACTGCTGGAGTTGTTGGTAAATATTATGTGATACTGTCATGCTACAAATACCAGCTACTGATAGCTGAGGACCAAGCCCCAGGAGTGCAGCATGAGGGAGAATCATGGACTGTGTTGGAGGGAACAGAACCATGGCTAGCGAGCTGGTTCCCATGCTAGGCTAGGCTGTTCCTTTCATGTTATTGACCTTTGTTCTCTTCCTCACAGTGCACCTGACTCCAGAGTAGGAAGGGATCAACCTGAATGCGTGTTTGGCACTGTCTGCATTAGCGTTATCTGCGCTCACAGCAGTAAGGTAAGGCTATGGCAAAACTCACACTTTTACTGGTATACCAGATTAACTGGTTAGTACATGAAGGAGTATTCCTACCACATGTACTGTATTTTCATATTTAATCAAAAAACAAATGCACACAAACCTCAGAGCCAGTTGCCTCCAGTATGGTGGGATGTGCGCTCTCCGGAGCCCAGGAGATGCACTCCACCACATGCTCGTGCTCCCTTAGCTCAGCCTTACATTCTTTTGTGGCCGCAACCCAAACACGGACTGTTTGGTCATTGGAGCAGCTGGCCAAAAGCGTGCCGTCCTGGTTGGGTCGCACCATCCTTACCCACTCCCGATGGCCAGTGAATGTCTTCACACAGTAACTACAAATGGCAGAGACATGAACTAAGACCCACTGCTGCAATGCTGCCCTCTTCACTATCACAATCCAAATTAAGAACCAAATAGTAGCATAAACAGACACCAATATAAAGATGGAAAATTGCAGATTGTTAACTTCTTAGCAACACAAGTCACTTTGTTAATCACGTTTTTACAAACAATGACAAAACTATGGTTGGTATGGCTCTGCATCATGACTCAAGCAAAAGTAATGTGATTGTTCTCTTCCCGGCTAAACTATTCAGTCTATTACACAATCAGCTACTTGTGTCACTGGCCTAATCAGATGGCTTCTCTACTCACCCTGTGGCCACCTCCCACATTTTAATGGTCTTATCCCTCGAGGCAGATACTATATGATCACCATTGGGCATGATGGCAACTGATGACACATTGTGGTCGTGTCCTAAAACATAGGGAGAAAAGGTCCATGTGAAATGCCAAAGGCTAAAAATAGAAGAATTTTCCCTTTGAATAAAAAAGATGGTTTGTTACATAACTCAATAAAATAGTGGAAAAATTCAAAAAGAGTTTCTTAGAAGGCAGTGTCCTAAACTTCACTACATTCAACTTCAAATTCAAGACCTTGCATGCTTTGTTCAGGTTATGCATGTTGAAAGTGATAACCAACTTAATTGAGCCATCTGAGAAAAGGGAATCCCCGTTATTTAACTGGGAGGATTAAAGCTGTCTCTTTAGGTTCGCTAATCCTGACCCAAAACAAGTATCGCCCCTATTCCCAGGCAACGCATAAAAACCTATAGATCTTTACATAGACACTGAATGTAAAGAAATTATACACTGAGATACTTGAATGTGTGAAGTCATTTTGGCAGAGACAATATACAAATGTTAGCAGCGCCTGCTAAAACTGCAGTGATAAGTAATGGCTATCTAATGAAATTAATTATTTCAATTTCGTTATGGTTCTCTCACCATGCATGGTCCGGATGCACTCAAAGCCCTGGAAGTCCCAGAGTTTGATGGTCATATCGGCTGAGCAGGAGGCCAGCAGCTTCCCGGTCTGGTCAAAGGAAATGTCCTGCACGGAGTCTGTGTGCCCTTTGAGAGTGCGCTCAAAGTCTCCCGCCTCATAATCCCACACCTACACAAATATACACAGAATTTGAGCTGCTGTCAAACTGTTGATAATTATTGTTATTATTATTAGGGGAGACAGGGGTGTCTCGTTAACGGACTTCAGAATAAAGCTCACTGGCTCAGGACATTTTATTTCTTTTCCAATACTTTTCTTGCAATAGAAAGTATTCCACCTTACATGCCAAGATCTCTGGTTTCCTGTTCAGACTCACAAGGTGCACCACCAGTCATTGTTACAATTTGAATTATCATTTTAACCTTCAAGAGCTGCAACAATTAGATGACAAAGTCAGCCAACAACATCAATGAAACCAATTAAAGAAAGAATCTGATGCATTATTTACTTGAGAAGTGCTCCATTATGTTCTGTAATGTTCATATGACACAACTGGTCATTCCAACAGATAGACTACTTGAAGTGTTGGGGACAATATAGTTTCTACTGCTTTGATGCACCGTGTATAAAGTAGCAGTTTTCATAAGGACAGAATTTCAAATGACAGGGCAGAGTGAAAGAAAATGGCAGAAGGCAAAACAGTTCAGATAGATTAACTTAGTAAAAAAGTCATAGATAAACGAATTACAAAAATAATAATGTCCTAACACTCTCCATTACAAACTGTGCAGTCAGTACTGGCTCGGGTTTGGTAGCTCTGCTTTGGTTACACTCCTGAAAAGATAACGTTGTACTGGAAAAACATGAAGAGGGGCCATTTATTATACCACAGCTTTAATAAAAGCCTAAAGAACAGTCTAAAAGCTGAAATGTCAAACTGAAGGTAAAGTACAAGGTAAACCCACAGGCATGACAAACACTTTTAACTACAATGTTAAATAACCAACATTCTCTCCTCCATCACTTCACACACACACAGCTGTGACAGATAACTGACTTAAGGACAGAGAAAGGCCAGCTCACTTCTCTATTCCCTAGGTGCTTGCTGTGAAATGTCAGTGTGCTGCAACAGTAAGAACATGGAGGTGAAGAAGCCTGGCACTCTAAAGCAGTGTTTCTCAACCCTGGAACTGGAGGCACCCTACCGTGCCCATGCTGATGCTTTTATTGCTCCCAACACACCTGATTCAACTTATCAGCTCATTAGCAAGCTCTTTCAGAGTTGCAGGGGGTGTGTTAAAGCAGGGAACCCCCTAAAACATACAGGACAGGGTGCCTCCAGGACAGGGAGCAGACCACTCTGTCCAGTCTTGTGATAAATGGCACCACAGATAAAAATCAAGAGAAACAAAGAAACAGATAACGGTAAAGGCAAAAGCAGGAAACGGCACTGATGCCCACAGACCTGCTGGCTGCCCTGTTGCCTTGGGCAACCACTGCATCACAAATTCTCTATGGAGACAGTGACTCAGCAGTAAGGAATGAGCCTGTTCTTGTACGACAGTAAAAAGAGCCCCATATACTGGAAACAGAATCTTTCAGCCCTTGTACCATACACAAACACTTTCACTCTCCAACAGCAGCCTCTCACTCACGTTTCTCAGTTCTAGAATGAAACCAAACCACATTATGAGCAAACCATACCTTGATAGTGGCATCTTCTGAGGCAGAGACCATAACGCTGAACACAGGGTGAAAGATGACACGTGTGACGGGACTCCTGTGGCCGCTGAGTGCATATTTCTCCGGGGGGCGTGGGATCCACTCTTTGGGGTCCCTTTTTTGCCCCACAGGGCCTCCTAAAGTGATCTCCTCTTTAGCTTCATTCAGCTTGGACTCCAGCTCCATTACCTAGCAAGCAACACAAGAAGAGAATAACAGCAGCTAAACGACTGTCCTGAGGATTTCATATAATTTATGTAATATATAATAAATGCTCATCTGGCTTTAAACTTAATTAATTAATTTTAGCAGGAAGATTACCATGACTAATTCATATTTATAGCTTAATTATCTGTTTCAGCACTAAAATTCCCCCTTAATACAATAGACAGGCCGGTTACCAGTTTAGTCTTTCAAATGCCCCAAATTCATTCATGAATCGCAAATGTTCACCTAATTGAGAAAACACATCAGGATATACTTTATCAAATGCTTTTAGTCCTGCTTAAATGTAAAGTCATCAAATATGGCTTCAATTGCCCGTAACTTCGCTCCTGTTAGTCATTTTGCCTAATCACAGCACCAATATAAGGGCTGTTAAGCCATCACTTGCTAGCAAGCACAAGCTTCTCTCTAGCAATAGGGCTGCCATGATCATGAAATTTCAGATGTCAATTAATCATCATATCAATTAACAACTTTGTCTTTGTGCTCATAGTACTCAACCATTAAAAGTACACATACTCAACCTAACGCACTAGTTTTACATTCTGTACATTGTGGAAATCTAGTAAGTTTGGAATATTTAGTGTTTTATGGCTCAAACTTTGTCAGACTTGCACTGGCATCCCAACCGCTGTCAAAGATGACCTTGTCCCCTCTCTGCTGTACTTCAAAATGCTTGGGTGCAAGTAACAGAGCCTCCATTTGTCGCTGTATTTACAGTAAAATACAGACAGACATAGCAGGTCTAACATGGTGGTGAGCTTGAGTTCTTTTTGGTTTGAGAGGATCAGACAGTGCTGCTGGAGTTTTTAAATACCTCAGTGTCACTGCTGGACTGAGAATAGTCCACCAAACAAAACTATCCAGCCAGCAGCGTCCTGTGGGCATCGTCCTGCGACCACTGATGAAGGACTAGAGGATAACCAACACAAACTGTGCAGCAGCAGATGAGCTATCATCTCTGACTCAACATCTACAAGGTGGACCGGTAAGGCAGGAGTGTCTAATAGAGTGGACAGTGAGTGTTTAAAATCTCCAGCAGAACTGCTGTGTCTGATCCACACTTGCCAGCCGAACATGCACTAACAGACCACCACCACGACACTGTCACTGAGGTGCTGAGAATGATCGACCACTGACATAATATCTGTTCTGTGTAAAAGTATGCAGAGAAACAGATGGACTACAGTCTATAACTGTAGAACTACAGATGTATAGATGAACAAGACATGTTCTGAACATCTGCTCAGACCAAAATGAAGCAAATAAGTTTATATAAAAAAAAAAAGGTAAAAAGATGCTTAATTAATTTAAAGGTTGGCTATAAAACTAACACTTGACTGACATCTAATAGGCATCTACACCAAACACACGTGATTACACTGTACACTGGAATTGTTGTAACTCATGTTTACAAAACACAGCAGACTAACATAATGTAGGCCTACTGACCTTCTTTTGTAATCTGATGACTGAGGTCCATTTCTTTTCCAAAAGGCCTGCATACTTCTTATCTAATTCTTCATTCTGTAGACCACAAAGGGGAAAGAGAGCGATTAACATAACAATAACAAACAATCTCACATACTGTCAGAAAGTCATAAAATATACTTTAATTTGCCCAGCTTACCATATCTAACTCTGCTTCCTTCTTAAACACAGAGTAGGCCTCTTCATAGCCATTAGAACGGAGGTAATCCGCTATAGCTCGATTTCTGAAATTACAAGAAATTCTCATCAGCCCACACCAAAGTGTAATTCACAGTTATAGTTTTGTTTTTTTTTCTTTTAAATAATTTTCTTTATTCCAACCACATCAAGCAAAGGAAACTAGACCTTTAACTGACTGAATGAGCCATAATCACAGATAAGTGACATTTGCTAACAATGACGACAAAAAACAAAGTTAATGACATGAGTGCTGGGGGAAACAAAAACCAATCTTCATTTATGGTTAGCTGCTGACCCAGGTAATGACACAGACCACCTCAATCACTGCCAAACCACCCACACACCCACACACCCTACTACATATATAGAGACAAACTCTCTCACACTCAACATAAAAAATACAGTTGCAAACAGAAGGAATGAAGCAAAGTTATTGCGAAGGAAGATAAAGATTTAAATGAACAATTTAAACTGAAACAGACAATATTTATTAAGCTACACATACAGAAGTAGTGTCTCTCGGTATGGCGTCAGGCTACCATATTCGACCTGTGATAATCCATCACAGATTTGTTGGTCGTCTCCACCAAGACAAAAGTGGGACTCGTCACTGAAGTCACTCCATGACAGTCTGGCATGAAACCATTGCAGTCTTTGGCGACGTTGACGTGGTGTTAGGGGCAGTCATCGTAACGGTCTGTGTGCATGTAGTCCTGTGTCGTGCATCCATCTGCCAATGGTGCTGGCAGTAACAGGATGACTCATGGAGGGCACCAGTAAGGTACAGTGATATGGCCCATTCTTAAACCTGAACCATTCGTATGTCTCATTATGGCAAAGCAACCCACCAAGTTTCATTCCTGTCGGGTGATTCCTTCAGGGCGCAACAATTTGTGCAACTATTCTTTTGACGATGACTGTGTTATATGTGAAATAGAATGTTATGTGTTTATGGAACATGCAGCAGTAGATAGACTCTGCTGCATCAGCATCTCTGACACGACCTGTGACAGCTGAAGAAAGAAGAAGAAAGAAACAGAACCAAACTGAACCTTCCATCTCCAAATGGATGGAAAACACAGGCTACACTAACCAAGCAAAAAAAACAGTGCCCTTGTTGTCATAGTTACCAGCCCACAGCTAGAGGATGGAAATGTTCTCAAATGACACAGCGGGAAACGCAGCCAAACCTTGGCACCAGTGCCAGTGTGGTGAACCGAGCACAGACTGATGGACACAAGGAAACGCGCACACACAGTGTCTATGTCCTGCAGCTCTTCATCATTACGTAAATGAGCTTTTCACTTCTGAGATTGTGGTGAATATTTTATGAGCTGGCCACGTGGCTAAATTTAGCCAGTGATGTCAGGAGCCCTGCCTTACCCTAAGTCGCTCTGGTCCTGGTAATTGTAGCTTTGGAGACAGTGAGCGAGCAAGTGAGCAAGCTAGCGAGCGAGTAACTCAGCCATCAGGAAAAGCAGTTAGAGTAACAGCAGACCTACAGAACGTCAGCCACAAACAGCCTGCTCAACAAGTGTTAAGGCGTGCAATGCAACCTATGCGTTTTATGCTATACATCATAAATAGGCGAAATGTGGAAAAACATCATGTCTGTCTGTATTTCTTGCAAGGATGCGCACACATCTGATTCCACAGGGTTATCAGCCAGAAACCTAACGGAGTTCACAGCCACTTTTTCTGCAAATGTTTAATATAATCCCATTTTGCCAGCTGAATCATGAAGAACGAATCAGGTTGGTGACGCAATTATCAACCGATCCACTCCCTCATTCACTTATGAAATATTAAAGCTAACTAGCTGTCGACCTGAGGCTCAGAACAGTGCTCTCTTTCCATGTAATTCCTTTTTCCGGACTTTTGGCAGGAACAAATGTGGGTACTTCTATCCAAGCAAGTGGGGGGGACGGGACAAAAAAAAACAAAACAAAACAAAACAAAAAACAAATAAAACCCAAAAACAAACAAAAAGACAAAAAAACTAAACAAAACAGTTGCATCATCTGACTTCCTTTCATGTCTCTCTCAAATTCTTAGTTTGTCATTAAAAGATAAAAGGAAATACGAAAAAGACAAAGCTCAGCTAAAACTCATATGGCTGTACAGTAACATCAGTACTGCATGAATTTCAGGAGCTGGTTGTGTTTAAATCCCCAAAGAAACATAAGCAGAGGATAATAACCCATCAGCCCCTCTATTTCTCTCACAAGGACTGGGGAATGAACTGGTGTTATGTTTTGGTATGTCTGGAGCACCATTTGTTTTTAGTTTTTGATTTGATGTGAACTTACAATTCGTCCCGTTGTCTTTGTGACAGCACCATGATGGTGGATCTGTGGGGGCGCTGTCTCTGCCCCGGGCAGGGAGCCTTTGGACAGTCCTCAGCACGCTCAGCAGCTCCTCAAAGGAGAGACACTGGGGAGGAGAGACACACACTCGGAGGCTGACGTCACTCCAGCACCTGCAGCTTTCCAGTCACAAGCTCAGTTCACACGGTCTCCTTAAGGTAGACACCAAAGAGGAGCTGCACAGATGACTTTCAACAGTGTGATCTTCCTTTCATCTACAGAGAGAGAACAATAAAGAGAGAGATTAAATAAAACATTTTAAAGATCATAAATGCTGTTCAACCTTCAAGACAACAGGAAGCAGACTGAAGTCCACCTTGATACAGCAACAAAAAGATAAGACTCTGGGGAATTGTTTAATTAGCTGATAAGCCAACTTCTTTTGCTCTCCTGCACACTTTCTGCTGAAAACTAATAGACCTGTGCACCCTTCAGCCAGTCTTGCCCCCACAACTCCTGGCTCCTTCTAAGAAGCCAGACTGGAAGCACTGGAGGAGACAAGAACTTAAATCCCCTTGGCTAATCCAGAGGAGAGGGTGGTCCACTAAAACAGACCTTCAGACAAACAAGAGGAGTCTTGGTGGACTGGGGTAACAGAAGGGAGGGGCTGAGGAGACAGAGACATGGCTTTTTAATCCCCTCAGCCTCAGCAAGCCTGCAAATATCCTCTCTAATCTGGAGGGTGCGCACTAGAATAGCTTGGCAGAGGTGAAAAATATCTAATCTGGCTGGGAGATAACAGACAGAAGTCAAGCAGGTAAAAGTGGGAAATATGACAAAAATATCCGGATACTCCAATAAATGTTGGCAATACATCAAGTCACAATATTTATTTTTCAGACATCTAAAAATACATTCAAAACTGTGAATAAAAAGATTTTAATTAAATACTGAGTTGCACTAAATTTCGTCAAACGGGACTAATTTTGCTCTGTAATGAGAAACACAGTAGAAGAGGAAGAAAATACTGCTAATTTTACTACATAAATTTGCAAAAATGACATCATCATACATGTTTAATTAATAGCTAACATGCAAAGATTTATGGCACACAGTGGTTAATTTGTGTCGTATTTAAACCCCCAACCACTAGCAGTGTTGGGACTCATTTTCAGACTGTTCCACTCCAATGTAAAGAAGTAACGAAAGGTCGCACAGCTAGCATTAGCATACCCATTCATTGGGTGGTTTGTTGTTTTGTTTTTTTTGTTTTTATAAACTGTCCTAAATTTAGATTTAAATATTACAGTATATCTTCTTGCTTACAGTAGCGCAACATATTGAATCATAATTCCTGTATCATGAAACGCATCACATCGCCAGTACGCATTATACTCCACAGCCCTAGGGTAGAGATATACTTGCTGTCTGGTCATGCGTTTGGGTAGACAACCGGCTGCACCACGAACATAACCGTTTACATTCTCACGTATGTACTAGGTATGTTATTGGAGGCTTCTTCCAGCGGGGAGACCCCTAGGTTTGTCCAGCATTTACCCCAAGCACAGACATAACAGTCTCAGATTTGTTTCCATATTAACTTTTAAGATTATACTGACCTCATGCCAGCTGTTCGGCAAAGACACATTTTTGCAGTCACATAGCCTTCCATTAAAACGTTCCGCCATTTTGATGCCGCTGAGTGCGTACACTGCCCCTGCTGTTTTTGTGTGTACTGCACCTGTACACATGCCGTTTATTTCTGAGGACGTGCACAGGGGCACACGAAACAGACGTGGGATACGTGAGCCAGACGTCAAGCAAACGCATAGTAAACAGCAAGTAACTTACAAGCATCCAAGCCTCCAAACAGAAGGATTTTCAAACCATTCTAAAATCGTGCCCTTCACGAAACAAACCCATACCTGCAAAAACTACCCAAACAGATGTGGTCAACCCTGAACTGCATATCTCTCATGAGCAAGAGTCATTCATGTTGTACCCGCTCCTTTAAGACAATCTGTGCTAATAATGCTCATAACTCAAAGGTTGGCCAGAAGAGCTGAGCTGTGAAACCACCCTCAGTGAGTGCCAACTCCAACACCCAGATAACAGGTCATGTCGTCATGCTATGAGCTGAGACAGTGCTGAATGGGAAAGTGTAAAGCTGGGACATATCTTCTTTCCAAGCAGCCACTGCTCAACCAACATCTACATGGGGTATGATTCAACACAATGGAAAACTATAAGCAAGGAGATATACAGACTTTTTAAGGTAGCATTAGTGGTGCACCCTTATGCTAATCGTCTACACTGAAGTGGAAGAGTCTAGTGGCTGAGAAAAGACCGCAACACTGCTTTTTAGCAGTACTGTACACCTGTCAGTACTGTACTTTCAGAATTGATATAGTATCACAATACAACCATTAACAAACTTAATTTGATTATAAACAAACAGCTTTGTGTCCTTGGAAGCATCTAAACAGCTACCGACAACGCATTACATCACGGTTCAGCTATCTATCTTTATTGCTGTTTTTTAATTTTTTAAGTGCTGCTGTACTGTGAACTTTGAACAAGGTGAATACAGTCACTATCTAGTACAGGCAAACTTATCCAGGTCAGGCCTGTGGACCGTAACAACTCATGGCGCAGGCAAATGCAGATCCTGTATGGTTCATCAGGAGCGCTTGGCTTTAACTGGCCATGAGGAGAATCCTAATGTCTCTTAGTCAGTACATCACTCTGAGAGAATGAAGCATCAATGCCTTCCATGTTATTCATTTGTCACTTTATTTGCACGGAGGTGACTTACAGCGAGAGGCCTTTCTGTAAAGATGAACAGTCATGAGCAAAAGCCTGAAATGGGGAAGGCATTTAGCATACTTTAGCATCTAGCTTTAACAGAGGGCTGAAGAACTTGAACAGGCTAACTATTGTCTGTGTGAAGTGATGCAGGTTGTATTGCACTAGATAGTTAGCAGAACAAAAGCAGAAGGACAGATAAAAGCATAGTGCCATGATCTCAAGAAAGGGCCCCAGCACTAGACATGCTTTTCACACAAGGAGATAATTGCAGGAAAGGTAAGAGCCCATGATGTTGTTTCTATCCTTTCACGTCCTCTGAATTGCAGGTCCAATTCCGAAGCTTGGGATTACCGGCCAATTATTTACATGTATGTCATAATTGCTGGAATATCAAGGCATCTGATAGCTCAAAACCTAAATATGCACTATCCCAAATGACCCTAGCTTCCATGAACTTAGACACGACAAAGCTGTTAAATGTAAGTTGATATGCTTCTCCTATTAAGAATAACACAACTGGATGACGGAACTGAGATCCTGACTACATAATCTGTTTTTGTTGCTGTAATGTGATCCGTTGAAGATCTACTTCTCAGTACATATGCAAAAACAAGATCTGCTGTCCGGGAATATTGAAGATAAACTTGCGTTTATGACAATGGCTTATGTGTGCTAAAGCATTTGGCTTTGAACTTGATTTATATGCACATATAAGCAAAAAAGAAAAAAAAAAAATCAATGAGCAAGACTGCTTTCAATTATTTCAAACCACTTGGAAGGCATTTCCTTAATTTGAACAGACTGTATGGCTTAACAGAGACAGGCACACCTGTAAATGCATGTGTGCGCACTACGATGTAGGCTTATCTATGTGCACAGGCTTATAAAGAAGCATGACTTAAAATGGGCAATGCCATGGATAAAAAGGAAAGAGCCAGGATCAATATGCTGAATGTGCATCTCCCCCACCACCCCCCCCCAAACTCTTCATCCAAAAAGGGTCAGAAATCCAAGAAAACAGTTTAGCAAATCCTTTCAACAAAACCTTTTCAAAAGCCAAAAATACCTGACGCACATGTTTTTGAGAGCAAGTTAAGGCTTTCATTTTGACAGCCGGAAGCACCAATTTTGCTGTCTGAGGTGCTCAAGTGGGGTTGAGCGGATTAGGCCTAGAATTGGCTGGGCTTCACTGTGCAAGGTAGGATAAGCCCAAACATAAAAAGGTGCCTTGAATTTTTCTTAAGTGTGCCTGTCTGGCAAAGACAGAGACAGTCGAGCAGCAAATTAAATAAAGTGGGTCACAGCATATCTTCCACAGAAGAATGAATTACTAGAGATGGACAAACACACCCGCCCTCACTTCCATGCACACACAAACAAGAGCCATGCCTTCATGAATTACATACAACAGAACACATCCGACGGATTCAAGGTGCTTTTGTGTTACATCCTGTTAAGCATAAACACAAACGTAGAATTCCAGGCGATAAGAAAACCTGTTTATTCTTCAAATGCCCTGGTGCATTAGTCAGCTTTCACTTGGATTAGCCGGCAACATAAAATAGCTAATGAGCACTCATCACCCAACACTCTCTAACACTTACCCCAGTCTTACATGCAACCAGGTCAAAGCCCAGGTGTGAAGGTCAAGCGTGTCCTCAAAGAATATGTAAATATGATTGTTAACAGAAAATGACAACTGAAATGAAAGTTGAATTTCACACCCATGTTGCTCGGCTTGGATCACGTCATTTTGGCTAACAGGAGCCCAGTCCACTCATTCATCTATGAACAGCGATAGCTTATATGCAGACCAATCACATTACAAACAGAGGGACTGGCCAATTTCCTAGTGATGCACGCCTGAACCTGACGTTTAACGATGCCAATTCATTCAGAACAGAGCTTCGCACATGGGTGGCACCAACCAACTAAAAGCCCATCTTAGGTTTTCTACAGTCAGTTGTTAATTATTGGTCTGTTGGAGGCGAAAAGGCAAAGCAGTCCCCAGTGCAGTTAGCGAGCTAACGTAACTCTGCTGCATCTACTTCTAGCGTTATTACTGACAATTTCTTACCCCTGTGAAACCTCAGATATATCAAGCTGATTTACTAGAGAGCTGGCCGCAACCCGAGTTAGACAGAAGCTAAATACAACTGAACTCGCTCAGGTCGAAAATCTGAATTAGCTGTACTGTAAGCAAATTCTGAAGCTAACGGACAAACCAGGGATACACGCCCTTGCTTGCTATTTGCAGTACAGGATGAGCTCCAGTTAGCCAGCCAGCTAGCTAGCTAGCTAACAAACAGCAAGAACCAAGCCGGGTACCAAACACACAGACCCACCTTTCAGGGGAAAAAAAAAAACACATCACAGGCACACCCAAACATACAAGCTGTCTAGGGCCATTAGCCTCTGAGGTCGTTACAATGTCGATATGTGGGCGAGTAACCGTGTAAAACCGGAGCCGAAGGGAAATAAACACGTACCCAGGCCCGCGTCCTCTAACATTATGAAGTGGATAACTAGCCGAGCTGCGCTAGCTAGCTGGCCAATTAGAGATGCTGCTAGGCTAGCGCATTAGCTAGTTAGCGAGTACGACAACCCAAAGCCGGGCGGGCCGCGTTACCGCATTAACGTTAAAGCAGCCGGACAAACCTCAGCGGCGTCCTTCAGTGAAAACCAAAACACCACCCGGCTGTTTCCGTATCCAAGTGACGGGCTTTATGATGCAGCACTAGCATTACCGGCCTCGCTCACTCACTCCCTGCTGTTCTGCTCTAACGGCCTGTCCGCCATTTTGAGAAACACAGCGGGCAAGACGGCGCAAACACGTTCAGCCACACAGCCGCTTTTACCGACTCACTTTCCTCACACCGACACAGCCGTCCGAATCTAACGTTTCTTACCTTGATATATGAATCGGCTCTCGTTGTCCAGGTAAAGCAAACAGATTAAAACTATATATAAAAAAACTAGTGAGGGTAAGTGTGAACGGCGAGTCACTTCCGATCCTCCGGCTCGGTCAGCCCGGTTTCTCCTCCCTGATTTCTGCAGCGCACTCGGCCACGCGCACAGAGTGACGGGAGGAGCGCGCGCGCGCCTTAAGGAGCACTGATATTACTCAACACTACTGAGTCCAGTGATTTACTGCTGAACATTAACACAGGCGGACAGTGAAGCTCAGGCACAACTTCTATTTACTTCCAGGAGTATTTTCAAATGATAATACCTTTACTCGAGTATATCTGAGGAGAGCAAGCACCATTTGTCACTTATGTTGTAGTCCCTCATATGTGCCAACCCAATTCCTGAAAAGCTGGGAATGTCAGAAAAACATTGTCTGGTACGTTCAGTTTAAACTGTACTGAGCTGGAAACACAAATACACAATTGCTGTTATACTGACATTAAAGGAGCAATATGTAAGATTTTTGAGTCATTTGGAATGTAGCTAAAGTTTTAAATGTAACTAAAATTATCAAAAGAATGTGGAAGAATAACCATTTGATGATACGTTAAAAATTGACTGAAGTTGGCATGCTAACCAGCTAGCCCCGGCCTGTCCCATCTCATAAAACCACTTTCTACCTCAAGAGGCGATAGCAAGTCACATGAGAGAATGAAGAAGAAGCAACATTTACATTTACATTTACATTTACGCCATTTAGCAGACGCTCTTATCCAGAGCGACTTACAACCGTGCTTAGTGTTCCGTTGGATAATATTCCAGCTAGTACAGGAAGTTCAGAGCCTAAAACTTACCCTGAGCTCAGACACTGCCCGAACAGGGGGCCAGTGCTGATACCTAGATAGATCAATACATACATATATAGAGCAAAAAGAGCACTACCTGGCAACCCCAGCCCAGTGCTCACACCTACAGAAAAGAAAAGAAAAGAAAGTCATTATAAGTGCAATATAAGTGCAACACAACACAAGTACATATGCAACTTACACCTCTACTAGTGCTTACTCACTTAAGTGCATTACGAAGAGACATTTATAGAAACTAAAGAAAACAAGTGACAAAAACAGCAGCAAACAAGAGTTAACACTGGTAATGTATTGCCATCACTGGAGACACTCTTGTCCAGTAAAGGGATGAAATGTAATGCTGAACTCGCAACGATTCTTCAGATTGTTAAGTAAATGGGTGGAGTAGTGAAGAGGGAGGAGGGACTGTGTGGAGTACGAATTTGACAGATCACGTCATCTTACATATTGCTCCTTTAATATCGACGTAACGTGTTTCTGAGTGGCCAGCTCATTTTACAACAGAGTAGTTCAATACTGTTTCTTGCTTATGATCTCCAGTTCTGATGTGTGGCATATGTAACCTTGCTGCTCAAACTGTTGGGTCTCCTGAGCCGGAGAGACTTCTAAAATACCTTCACGTTTACTTTTTAGCCACATTTAATTTATTCTGAGTCAGTTTAAAATGCTGAGTAGTCAGTAAGTTCATCTTACCATGACCAATATCAAACCTCTCTTAATTGCATATGATTAAACAGACTGTGCCATTAAGACTGGTATATATAAATGATTTCTGTTCTGATTGGCTGCCTTTATTACACATCATTGGAAAACCAGTCCAGGCTGAAACACTCCTTCAGGGTGAATTGGCTGGTACGAACTGCTGACAGCTGAATATGCAGATAGATGAAAGTGTGTTGCTTTTTATGACATCACAAAAGCAATTAATTCAAAATGGTCTGGTGTTGCAGCTTAGTTTCTAATTATGGACTGCATAGACCAGAAAAAAACACTTTTGTATAGTACATCACATTCTTTGATGTCAACAAAGTAGGCAAATTTCATTTTCCATAATACTGGCCCTTTAATACTATTGCCCTATGACAGTGATATTCATATTTATATATACTCATGTTGTTTGAAACTCTATTTGCTTTGCAAAATAAACCACACATATTGCGACGTTTTGTTTAGTTGTTATCCTGTACCAGGCAGTTTTTGGCATATCTGTGATATGACCTTTTCTTGCTCAATAATACAATCATATGTTGTTATAACAGCTCTTTTAAAAGGCTTCATATAATTGAAATTTATTTGAATTGGAGTTGCAGCATCATGACAACAAATGTTTGCTAAGCATACGCTCACTGAGCACTTTGGTAGATACACGTCCTTGTATCTACACCCACTGTCCACTTCATCAATCATCTAGGAGCACTTCAGAGTTCCACAATCACAGACTGTAGCCCATCTGCTTACCTGTTACCCTGTACATCAATGGTCAGGACCCCCACAGGACCACCGCAGAGCAGGTGTAATGTGGGCGGTGGACGATTTTCAACACTGCAGTGACACTGACGTGGTGGTGGTGTGTTAGTGTGTGTTGTGCTGGTGTGAGTGGATTAGACACAGCAGTGCTGCTGGAGTGTTTAAACACCATGTCCACTCACTGTGCATACTATTAGACACTCCTATCTTGCTGGTCCACCTTGTAGATGTACAGTCAGAGACAATAGCTCATCTGCTGCTGCACAGTTTGTGTTGGTCATCCTCTAGTCCTTCATCAGTGGTCACAGGACACTGTCCCCAGGACGCTGCTGGCTGGACAGTTTTGGTTGGTGGACATTTCAGCAGTGACCCTGAGGTGTCCAGCAGCACTGCTGTGTCTGATCCACCTACACCAGCACCACGTCAGTGTCATAATACCTGCTCTGTGGTGGTCCTGTGGGGGTCCTGATCCATTGATGACCAAGTGCACCTATATAGTAAGTGCAGCTGATAAAAGTAAATACAAGGTAAGTGTACTTAATAAAGTGCTCAGTGAGTATATATATCAAGAATAGACCACTGTATTTGTAGTACATTTGGAAAGCAATGCACAATCCTTTGTTAGGCTGAGGATGCATATCGACGCTGTCCAATGAAAGGCATGTATCTCCATTTTTGTCGATTTTTACTTTTATGTGTCATCTGATCATATGATCTGCTGTTTACACTGTGTGAAAATTTCATGATGAATGGACCAACAGAAATGGACCAAAATGGCTTGGAATGACATCTGGTTTCATTGACCTACATTAGAATTAAATGAGGTTTTTGCCCTCTCCTGTAAAGTTACCACTTTGGAGATACTTATTTTTCTTTAGACGGTGAAGATATGGCATCACATCTCAACAAATGATTTCTGTTTATGCTACCATATTTATTTGGACATGAACTCAGTCACTGTACACATGTGTCTTTGTGGTCTTTTCAAATGGCCATTAAACAGGGCAGAATGAGTGACTGATTCGGCTGCATCCAATTTTATTTATTTCAGTACTTCACAAAAGCATTTCACACAATGCAGTTAATGGCACAAACAAACTCACAGTTACATGCATATCGATCCAATACCAGTACTTCATGTAGACTTATCCCAAACACATAGTCCATTCATACAGTAATTACATATGAAGATTAAAAAATAAGGCATTTACCAGCATAAGCAGTTATATTATTGACAAGTGCTGAAAGGTTTACACTCATTGCTTTTAACATGTTATGTGGAGACACTGAAACATTGCTTTGCTTTCATTTTAAAGCTGCACTATGTTAGCTCACCAGACAACAAATGAGTCCCCTTGCGTATTTAAGGTGGTATTAACTTCAGGCTCAAGAATGATGGGGCTATAAATACCTGCAGGGTGTGAGTGACGGGATTCATAGATTGAGAAGAGGTGGTACAGTGCAGTGAATGTCTCGTTCCATGTGTAGAAAATAGGTCCAACGCAGATGTTAATGATTGGCTAAAAGGAGTGATTGCATTTGGGTGTGCCAAGGGCATAGTGTGAAGGAAGTAGCTGAATTTGCAGGTGTATGGAAGCGTACGGTCATATGGGTCTACCAGCAGTGGCTAAAATCCCAGTCTACAGGGAATTCTCCTCAGAATTGTGCAGGGAAGGCATCCACCAAATCTGGCCCAACTGCGCAATTCTTTGATGCAAGAGTGGTCGAACATTGATGTGGCCCATATCCAGAAACTTGTCTAGTCCATGTCAAATCCAATCACAGCTGTTATTCATGCTCATGGAGGTATTACACACTGTTAGGTCCATTTCAGTCACAGGTGACTCATTTTTCTGTCCAGTGAGCTTAAAATTATTTATTTATTTATTTAGATAGTTCAATAGTTAGTTAGTTAAAATTGAAATAGGTAGCATTACAGAGTTGGGAGAAACAAAGACTCTAAAGTATGTCGTGCATGCTGCCGTGAGTCACCTTTGGACCCCATTTACACCTGGTCAAGTTCCACCTGGTGCATCTTGAGTATCAGGATTATATCTGATTATAAGGCCAAAACCACATAGAAATGCAAGTGTAAACACATCCAACTTGCATTTATACCAATCCGATCATTCAAACCACTTCAGGAGGTGGTCTGAGAAGCATTTGAGCCACATGTTATAGCAGTGTAAATGTATCTGTCTCTCCAAGACACATTTCATAATCAGAACTCCTCTGAGTACATGCAGTGAAACGATCGGCACGTGATCCATGTCTGTGAAGAAGACAATCATGGAGGAGGTACATGGTTGGAGGCCGGACAAAACAAAATACTTAATAGCAATGTACAGAGACACTACTGTGCAAAACACCCTGCAGTTGAGAGAGGCTGAACGGTTAAACAGCTGGTAATTGGTTGTTGCTTAACAAGCAGATTTGTATATTCCGTCCCACACAGCAAATCAGATTTCAGTCTGACTAACCAGAGATGCATTTGACTATCAAGGATTAATGCATGTGGCTACAATCTCATTAGGATACAATCTGGACCAGGTGTAAACAGGGTCTTAATGTCACATGCACAGGTTTTAAAAAGAAGATTCGGCTCGATGTTTTGGTCTCAAATGCTAAATCAACATATGATGCCGATAGTAGGTAATTCCCTTACATCCTTGGAAGACGTGTCCTTTACCAAGTGTCAGTTTTCACTGAGTTCTCTTTGAATATGTGGAAATGTATTCATCCGCTCTGGGAGAGAGGGCCGAAGCACAACCTACGTTACAAATAGTCTTCGGTACGTTCTGGGCTGTTACACATTTTTGCATGTCAGAGGGGTCACCAGATCTCCAGATCTTACAATAGTGCGGCTTTAAGGTCCTTTGATGAACACCACATGTGCAAAAAACATATTTGCAGCACGTCGACGACTTTTAACTAGGAACATAAACGTGCTGTGGCCAGTGGACCACAAAAATAGGTTAATCGCCCTTCTAGCATCATTGTGAATGCCGAGAATACAACTCACTGCAGATCTTCACTGCTGCATACCCATCCTCCAAGACAGTAGGAGGTGCTTCTGTGATTCTCGCCTTGTGAGCAAAACTTTCCCTTTGCATTTAAGCAGCTGTTTTCTGAGAGTTTGCTCTGAGGGTCTCCAGGTCCTTGTTGCTTTATATACACCAGGGTACAGAGTAGACAGATGTCAACATATTGGGGGAGCAGGAGAAGAACAATAACAAACAAACAGACACAATGAGAGGATTACAATAAAAAAGTAGAACAGCTGAAAAGAACTGAACTCAGTCTTTCATACACTCATTATTAAAAGAATATTTGCACAAATAGTTGCGCCCAGAAGGAATCAACCGACAGGACTGAAACGTGGGTAAGTTTGACGCTGTGAGACAGATGAATGATTCAAGTTTCACGCTCAGGTGGCATGTGATGTAAGCAAGGACAGGCCTTATCACTGTACCTGACTGACCCAACAGCCACAATTGTGAACATTCAGTGAGCAGTGATGCCCTCCATGAGTCATCCTGTTAGTGGCAGCACCACTGGCAGACACAGGACTACATGCACGCAGACCGCCTTTAACACCAACTGACTCAGAATGGCAGGAATCTTCAGTGACGAGTCCTACTTTTACGTCTCTGTGGAGACGACCAACAAATCCGTGTGTAGAGGGACGGTGGTCAATACCAAGATTAACGATTTTTTGTCACACGTCACATGTCCAGAAGGCCTGGTATCACTCTGCCTCCACCCCTACCACACAATCTGCAGTAACTGTGTGAGAATATTCAAGCTGCATGGGATGGATTATCACACGACACCATTAGGAACCTCTACAACTCCATGCCGAGACATCTGGTATGTTGCATTAGCAAACATGGCGGGTCAACGCCGTACTGAGAGACACTACTTCTGTATGTGTAGCTCAGTAAATATTGTCTTATTATCATCATTTATTGTTCCTGGTAACCTTTACCTTCCTTCCCAATAGCACTGCAATCCCACACATCCTTCTGGGTCCAACTATTCTTTTGATGATGAGTGTATTTGGGTTGCCAAACTTAAGGCCTGGCTTTGGAATTGGATGAGGCATACTGGAACCATAAAAACATTTTTTATTTTGTTTTAAATTAAGAGAATAAAATCAGATTAAGTTTCTTTAATGCCACTTGTTTCTTTAATGCCAATGTTTCTGATGCCACTTCTTTGATAAGAGTAACAAAGCATTTTTATCACAAAGCATTTTAATAGAGGCATTTACAATTGAGAAAACACTACTGAGCAGTCTATGACTGGCTGCTTCCACCACTGCCACTTTCACCTGCTTACACGAACTAGATAAACTAGAAAGCAGATTCTTTAAGCTCCAAAGGAGATCATTATGGAGTGGTTAAGAAGGAGCCCACCCCTAATAAACAGATATTTCTGTACTTACACACAACATTGCTTCTGTTCACAGCTTACCTGAGAGGGATCAGGACAATTCCAGTCACAAGATTCAGCTGCTCCACAATCCACAGCCGGCTCGGAGCGGACAGCTACGTTTAAGAGAAAGTTAAGGCATGTTCACCATGATTCACTGGCAGAAACATGCGCATGAAGTTTGCTACTTACTTTGAGAGGAGCAATACTGGCCCCAGAACTGTTTTTGTAGATCATGTTCATGGTCCTCTGTAGTATCACGGCTTGATTTGTGAGGTGTTTCAGGTACTCTGAGCTTTCTCTGGTCTTCTCATGTTCTTCTCCAACCTGTGGACAACAATAGTCATACTCTCTTCCGCAGGACATCTGTCATAAACTTACTAAAGCACATAGTCTAGTGCAGAGGTGTCAGACTGGGTTCTTTCCAGGCTACAGCTCCGTAGATATTAGTGTTTTCCTACTTCTGATGCTCGCAATTCAGGATTGCCGTGGTAATGAGATGATGAGATGAGATGATTAGTTGAACTCTCTCATATGAAGACTGCAGCCCTGGAATCTAGCTCATGCTCTAGCGGTTGTGAGACAAAGATCAGATATTGAACATAGTTTTCTCTAGTTTCCTGAAGACTGCAATAAAAAGTCATGTGCTGTCTGATAGGGGGGCATAACACCCTACAATACTACAATCGTTTTCTTATTTTCTCTAAGTTATGGCTCTCTAAAGTACTTTGGCGCTCTGAAGTTCCACCTCAGGAGAGTGTCTCTGCAAGGCCATCTAGGGTGTGCCTAAGTCGGATAGAAACTAGCGAGATTTCAGGATTCATATGTCTGGTTCCCTGAAGGCTAACATCGAGATGTAGGGTTTGTTGGGAAGTGCATGTCACACAACACTGAACTGTGGACACTGGGTTTGTCACAGATTGTTAAAGTTGCTTGTTCCACAGCATTCCCTTCACCTCAGTATGTGAAATCTCCCCTTGTGTTCAGGGCGTCCAAGAAGGACTTTGGCAGGTGTCATGTAGACTTATAGACTAAACTGGACAAAAAAATGAGTCACTTGTGACTAAAATGTCCCTAATACCATGTAATACCTCCATGAGCACCAATAACAGCTGTGATTGGATTTGGCATGTACTGGACAAGTTTCTGGATGTAGGCCACATCAATGTTCAGACACTCTTGCATCAAAGAATTGCACAGTTGGGCCAGATTTGGAGGATGCCTTCCCTGGAACAATTCTGAGGAAAATTTTCTGTAGACATCTGCAGATTCAGCTACTTCCTACACAGTATGACCTTTGACATGCCCAAATGCAATCACTCCCTTTAGCCAATCATTAACATCTGCTTTGGACCCACACATGGAATGAGACATTCACTGCACTGTACCACCTCTTCTCAGTCTATGAATCCTGTCACTCACACCCCGCAGGTATTTATAAGAAATATTACTGTACAATTTCCATTCTGATGCCGGAACTGAGACTACAGTAACAATGTGAAGCAATGATAACACTGGCAGAGATCCATAATGGCAGTCTTGGCCAGGTATGCCATTGTTAACTGCACTGAGGCAGCTTCTGGACAACCACCTTCGAACCAAATTGTTATATCCCTAAATCCCTAAATTTCAGAAACATTTGTTCAATCACAGGACCAATAAGAGGTGACATGGATTCCTATGCATTTGTTTGTTTGCTCAGCAGAGCAAATAATGACAGAAATCTAGAAGGGCTTAAATTTGAATTCCAAATATTCATCTAATCATAAGAAAGTTTTTTTTTGGCTACCCAGTGTTGCTCCTGGGTTGGCTCTACCACCAGGACATGCACCAGAAAAGCACCTGTTTCCTGTAAATCATGTAGCGTTCCTTCTCGTGCCTCAGTGCTGAGCGGAACTCTCCTTTGCTCTCGTACACCTTTGCCAGCAGGTGATGACTATAAAGAACCACAGAGGAGATTTCATTAGAGGTCAGCAACTCATCAGCACAAGCTACTATTCCTGTTGGTTCATTCCTCACCTCTGTGCCGCTTTAAGGGAAGTGGTGCCCTGGTATTTAGAGGTCAAGGCAAGAGCGCTCTCCAGAAACCTCAGAGCGAGGTCACACTCCATCAATCCGTGAAGCATGAGGCCAATCTTACTCTGAAAAGACAAGACAGCATAGCAAACAAAATCAGACAGAGATGAGCTAACACTGAGAGCTAGCTACACCTGGAAACCTCAAGCTAAAGTTGCTTTTATAGACCATAATACTATGTTTTACTGTATTTACAAAGCTTTTACAGGAATCATATCTTACTTCAGATGTTAAATGTTAACTCGGGGTGAACAGGCTACACCTACGGTCTGGTTTTTGCATCATTATGTTTTTGAGCACAATTTAATACACTCATCATCTAAAGAATAGTTGCACCCAGAAGGAAGTGTGGGATTGCAGTGCTATTGGGAAGGAAGATAAAGGTTACCAGGAACAATACATGATGATAAATTTAGACTGATATGGGTAATATTTATTGAGCTACACATACAGAAGTAGTGTCTCAGCTTACGCAACATGCCAGATGTCTCGGCATGGAGTTGTAGAGGTTCCTAATGGTGTTCTGTGATAATCCATCCCATGCAGCTTGAATATTCTCACAAAGTTCCTGCAGATGACAACAAAGCGTTCATCTTGGTGCTGACCACGGTGCCTCCACACACGGATTTGTTGGTCATCTCCACCAAGACAAAAGCGGGACTCGTCACTGAAGATGACCCACTGTCATTCTGAGTCACTCCATGACAGTCTGCCAGGACACCACTGCAGTCTTTGTCTACGCTGACGTGGTGTTAGGGACAGTCGTCATAACGGTCTGCATGCATGTAGTCCTGCATCGTGCAGCTGTCTGCTAATGGTGCTGGCACTAACAGGATGACTCATGGAGGGCATCACTGCTCGCTGAATGTCCACAATCGTGGCTGTTGGGTTAGTCAGGTACAGCGATAAGGCCCATCCTTGCTTGTGTCACATGCATCACGGCTGAGCGTAAAACTTGAATCATTCGAATGTCTCACAATGTCAGACATACACACCAAGTTTCATTCCTGTTGGTTGATTCCTTCTGGGTACAACTACTTTTTTGACAATGAGTATATATTTTATGAACAAACAACCTACACGTTTCTGCTACAAATGAAACTCATAGCACTTAATATTTAAGAGCAACTCAGCTGAAGGAAGAGTGCAGATCTTGCACCTTATGCCATAACTTGGGTTCAATTTACCAGGCTGAAGAAAGGTTCAGTTTAAAAAGTCCAGTAAAATAATGCAAACACAATAATTAAACATAGTTTATTGTATTATTATTTTTTTTATCCATACAGGCTGTTCACAGTGGTCAAATATAGGTCAAATATACACAGGGAAATTTAGTTTTGACCACAAAGTAGAATTGGGAATATCAGAACAACAAAAAATAGTAATATAGCTCACCAGACAAAAAATGAGTCACCTGTGACTGAACTGTACCTAATAGCGTGTAATATCTCCACCAGCACGAATAACAGCTGTGATTGGATTTAGCATGGATGGTACAAGTTTCTGGATGTAGGCCAGATCAAGGTTCAGCCACTCTTGCATTAAAGAATTGCACAGTTAGGCCAGATTTGGTGGATGCCTTCCCTAACAGGTTTCTGAGGAGAATTTCCTGTAGACTGGGATTTTAGCCACTGCTGGTAGACCCGTATGACCATACGCTTCCATACACCTGCAGATTCAGCTACTTCCTTCACACTATGGTCTTTGGCATGCCCAAATGCAATCACTCCTTTTAGCCAATCATTAACATCTGCTTTGCACCCATTTTCCATATGTGGAACGAGACATTCACTGCACTGTACCACCTCTTCTCAATCTATGAATCCCGTCACTGACACTCCACAGGTGCCCCATCGTCCAAGTTTTTGTCTGGTGAGTTTACAAACATGTATGATATAGTCATGTTGTCACTCAGTTACCCCTCACAGTAAGATTTAAATAGTGGTCAAGACAGTAAACAGAGTGACACATGTTACCATGTTGGATTTACTCACATCCAGTAAGGCCATCTCTGGGTGGTCCTCTCCGCACACAAGCAGCAGGAGGTAGCGGGCGCGGTATAGTAGCCGCAGGGCAGTAGCACCCTGCCCGCCCGCAAAACAGTAAAGACCAAGATGTTTCTACAAATGGAGAAAAACATGAAGCACATCAGTAAGACTATGCTTTTATGAGTACAACTGTAGCATTTATTTATCATTATTGTGAGAACAATTATAGCACTGTGTGATGATCACCTTACATATTTAACTTGGTTCCACAAAACCCAGTATCCTGACATGTTACTACATGTCACTGACCACAGCAATACAAGTGCTGGGATCTACTTAAACTGGTAGACTGGAAGAGAAAGGTAGACTGTTGCCTGAATCTTAATAGAGGTGATGTATGCATACTGAAACATCCCATAATAAAAAGATGAAGGATGATGTCATCGCAGTACGAGGCCACCTAAGGCTTGTAACACGTAGAAAATATTTAACATGTTACAGTCACTGTACTCACCCTACTCCACCTTCCCTACTTTCAGTAACAAAGACAGATTTATGAAGTTTATGAGGTACACACACTGAAGAACACTCCAGCACTCACATATTCCTGTATGGTGTTAGGATGCTCAATGCCCAGCACTCTCTCACTGATCAGTACAGCCCTCTGCTGGTGACTCAGCGCCTGGCAAGATAAAGCACATTCCGAGGTCTAGTTACGACACAAGAACAGACACGTTTCAGGGTATAATAGATGAGAGCTGCTATGTGGCATACAAAGCCATTTCCAAAACAGCTGCTTCACCAGCTGCAGTCCTATTTTAAATACCAGTGAATGATGATCCATCAGACAGCGCTGCACCAAACTGCCATTCCTCTCTAATGAATATAACCACAAACCCCATTTCCAAACCCAGTTCCCAACTCAATTATAACCCAATTCCAAACCCAGTTCCAAAACAGCTGCTTCACCATCTACATGCCTATTTTAAATACCAGTAAATAATGATCCATCAGTGTTGCACTAAACCAACATTCTTCTGTAATGAATATAACTGCATAGGTTTGGGGATATTTGTCAGTAAACAGAGTTTTTGCTGCATCTACAAGTTACAACTACACAAAGAAGAAGCAATGTATCAGCAGCATCCAGAAATACCTCCAATTTCACTGGGCTAAAGCTCATCTAGTATGGACTGACGCAAAGAGGAAACGTGCTGTGGTCCAAAAGAGTCCACTGTTCAAACTGTTTTTGAAAATAATTAACATTATGGGGCAAAGAGGAAAAGGACTGTCCCAGTTGATACCAAGTCTAAAAGCCATGGTCTGTCATGGTATGGAGGTGCTTTCGTGGGTAACCTGCACATCTGTCAAGGTACTATTAATGCTGAGGGGTACATACGTATTTTGGAGCAAAATTTGCTGCCATCTAGACTTATGTTTCTCAACCCTGGTTCTGGAGCCAGCCCCTGCCCTGCACTGTTTAGTGTCTCCCCTGCCCCCAACACACCTGATCCAGCACCTAGGCTCAGTAACAGCAGCTTATTGGATTTAAATTAGGTGTGTTATAGCAGGGAAAGCACTAAAATGTGCAGGACAGTAGGCCTCAAAGAGCAGGTTTGAGAAGCACTGATCTTTTTGAGGGACGTTCCTGTTTGTTGTAGCAGGATAATGCCAAACCACGTTCTGCATAAGCTCACTGGACAAAAAATGAGTGCACCTTTCCTGTTCAAGGTGGTAGTAACTTCAGGCTCCTTCAGACGGCGCTGCATGAGGATGATGGGGCTATAAATACCTGCGGGGTGTGAATGACGGGATTCATAGATTGAGAAGAGGTTGTACAGTGCAGTGAATGTCTCGTTCCATGTGTAGAAAATGGCTCCAAAGCAGATGTTAATGATTGGCTAAAAGGAGTGATTGCATTTGAGCGAGTCAAAGACCATAGTATAAAGGAAGTAGGTGAATTTGCAGGTGTATGAAAGCGTACAGTCATACGGGGCTATCAGCATTGGCAAGAACCCAGTCTATAGCAAATTCTCATTGTGTAGGGAAGGCATCCACCAAATCTGGCCCAACTGCACAATTCTTTAATGCAAGAGTGGCTGAACATTGATGTGGCCTACATCCAGAAACTTGTCCAGTATATGCCAAATCCAATCACAGCTGTTATTGGTGCTTGTGGAGGTATTACATGCTATTAGATATGTATCAGTCAGAGGTGATAACAGTTTTTGTCCAATGAGCTTACAGTAGTAGAAAGAAGGTGCATGTATTAGATTCGCTTGCTTATTAAAAATGTGTGTATCACATTATGAACCAGCCTATTTCTGAGCAGCAGAAGTGCTATAGAATGGAAAAAATCCAATCCAAAAAGTCCAAATCCAATCTAATACCAGACTAAAGAAACTTGTCTTGGCTGATCAGCTATGTTTAAGAAAAAGAGAATCCACATAGTGTCCCCTCCTTGATCCACATGGTAAAGTGTACAACACCTCAGCGTAGTCTCCCAGGATGTAGTAAATTCGGCCCAGCAGACGGAGACAGGTGCAGACATCCCGGTGTAGGGCCCCATACACATTAGTGAACAGCCCCAAAGCCTGGCTAATCAGCTCACAGCCTTCTTTCAGACAGCCTGAAGAGACAATGAATACGATCATCATATTCATACAGTCCTGTGCAAGTCATTACAATGCATCCCTGCTCATTATTATTAAACACATCTGTAGCCCATGGCAGTGGCATTTATGCAAGTCTCAGTCTTTATGCAAGGCAAATGTAAGTTGAACTAGGAAAGGCCGCAAGTACATCACACACTAGGTAAATATAAATGTTTGCTCATCATCAAAAGAATAGCTGCACCCAGAAGGAAGTGTGGGATTGCAGTGCTATTGGGAAGGAAGATAAAGGTTACCAGGAACAATAAATGATGATGAATTTAGACTGATATGGGTAGTATTTATTGAGCTACACATACAGAAGTAGTGTCTCTCAGTATGCTGTCGGGCCACCATGTTTGCTAATGCAACATGCCAGACGTCTCAGCATGGAGTTGTAGAGGTTCCTAATGGTGTCCCGTGATAATCCATCCCATGCAACTTAATTATTCTCACACAGTTCCTGCAGATTTTGCAGTAGGAGTGGAGGTGGGGTGACACCAAGTCTTCTGGACGTGTGACACTTGACAACAAACTGTTCATTTTGGTGCTGACCACGGTGCCTTCACACACAGATTCATTAATTGTCTTCACCAAGACAATAGTGGGACTCGTCCTTGAAGATGACCTGCTGCCATTCTGAGTCAGCTTTTGGGGCAGTCAGGTACAGGGAGAAGGCCCGTCCCTGCTTACATCACATGCACGGCCGAATCAAACTTGAATCATTCACATGTATCACAATGTCAAACCTACCCACCAAATTTCATTCCTGTCAGTTGATTCCTTCTGGGTGCATCTATTGTATCATTAGTATATTATTATCATTGTTATAACCTTATCCTCCCTCGGTTATAATGGTTATATTGGACTATTCTGTGTTTTTACATAGTGACACAATTGCATACAGATGGACTGTGTTAGATGGCAGTTTCTCTGTGATGCTGCAGTAAACACAGGCAGCTCATGTATTGATGAAAATGTGGTTTAATTGCAATTACGGACGAACCCCGGAGAGACACAACCTGACCCTGATGCTGCAGAGGTGTAGCCAGAAGTACAGGCTCCAACAAAAATACAGACCCAACAAAGGCTTTGTGGCTAAGTGTAAAGTCAGAATCCAGACTGCCTAGATCTGAACAGTGAATGTGGATTCAGGGGGCTGTGTTGTGAGGACAAACGGCTGACTTCCAAATTAATATGGTTATTTGGATTACAATATAGCAGACTTCCTGAGACCCCCTCACTGACTGACTGAACTGTGTACTACATCTTGTTCCCTTTACACATCTACGCACATTTAAGTACAGTCACCTTACGTTGCACATTTATTATCCATAGTGTAATTCTACCTCCATATGCTGTCATACTGTACATGTTGCATATTTTGCACATCCTTGCACAGTCACTTTACACATTCATAATTTATTTATTCACTGTTAACTGTTACTGTAGTTTACTCCCATTCTCCCATGGTGCACTGTCCAAATACAAATATCTTAATTATCTATTGTGTATTACTGCTTTTTTATTGTTTCTTGTTTCTTCTTGGAGAGTATCACACTAAATTTGATTGTATGCATGTATAATGACAATAAATGATTCTATTCTATTCTATTCTATTCTATTCTATTCAGAATTTCATACTTCAGAATGAATGAAAATCAGCTACCATACTGACCCTGACTGGACACAACTGCGGTTGATGAATGAAACTCTGTAGCTCTGAATGACATGATCTGCCACACTTAAACCAAATCAAACGGGACCAATGATGCTCTCCTTGTGACGAAGCATGTAGTTGTTCAGTGTACTGACGGTATCCATGATATGCTCTTAGAAGCATACCAATCATCACAATTGCATGTGATGTCTATGTGATGCATGAGGAAACTACAGTGTAAGATCCTCCTGTGCTCACCTTGCTGGACCTTGGCCTGACCACAGTGTAGCAGATAGAGGCCATCACTAGCCCTGGGGCTGATGTGCTTCACTATGGGGAAAATGTTGAGGATGTCTTCCTCGGTGAATACTGGCTTGTGCTTAGCATCAAAGTGATACTCTCGGATAAGGATCTAACGGGGTCAGACAGGGAGAAGGAGGGAGAAATAAAGAAGAGAGTTGTTGCCAAGCTGCCAAAGAGAGAGAACATTCAGTGTCAGCAGGCTTTGCAGTTTAGGTCGATGCTGTCTTACCTGGATGCCAGTTTTGATGGAAATCTCTCTGAGTAGTGTAATCCTTTGCAGGCCACATTCACCCACTGCCTGCTCTACACTCTCACTGCAAGCACAAATAAGATTCTAGTGAGTGTCAGATGAACTATGCGTGACTATTACTGTATATGCACATGATGAACCCAAACTAACTTCAAAGATATCCATGTATTTGGCTGTAAGTGTCTAAGAGTGTCTGAACATCGATGTGGCCTACATCCAGAAACTTGTCCAGTCCATGCCAAATCGAATCGCAGCTGTTATTTGTGCTTATGGAAGTATTACATGCTATTAGGTACATTTCAGTCACAGGGGACTTTACGTAGATACGAAAACTCAGCGATATCCGATCCAATTCCACATCTCATGCATATCCTATTTTTCTCCTGACTCAGTGATGCTATTTCTGTCGATTTGAGCAAATAATTGAACATTGTGCAGCTTTAAACTACACAAGAGTAGACATGATGTGCTGTGTTGGTTTACTAAACTGAAATCTATCTTTACACGTTTTTTACTGACCCCTATAGGACCCCCTCCGTGAAAGCGCCCTGAGTAGACGGTTCCACTATGCCCCAGCTGTGATGCCACTGTATTTCATATAACCTGACCCCTCTTCCTTTCCTTACACTACTGTTAGGTGCATTGGTGTTTCACCAACACTTCCAAAAACCTAACAAAATGTGATCTACAAACTGCCTTCATAATAAAGTAGACTGTCAAAACACAGTTCCTCTAGCTCTAACCATTGCAAGCTGTAATGGAAGTACTCCAGAGCCTCAGCCTGGATAGATCTCCAGAGATCACTGGCGGTCAGGCCGGCCCAGGCCGTCACTCCCCCGCCCACAGAGCCCCGGCTCCGCCTCCGCCGGCTCCTGCGCCTGTATGCCAGTCTGTCCATCTGCTGTGTCCCTGCCAAATCAGGTGAGGAGCTGAGGAAGCAGTTGAGGAAATGGCTGACTGAGGCAGACAGGGCAGATGGCTCCACAGCCTGAGAGCAAAATAGGCAAAAGCCATATTACAGCAGTAAGCTCTGAAGCGTCTGCAAGGCATGGCCAAAAAAACAACAACATACGAAGATAAAACAAATACAGCACTGTGAAAAAGTGTTTACACATTATATCATTACAAGGAATACAAGTAAACATAAGGTAATATTTGCTATGAATCCTGCATTTATGAGGAAATGAATTTATTTATGCTTCATATAATTATAGTTATATATATAATTATATGTTAGTTTATATTCTGATAAATAAACTCTTACTGCTCAGATCAGTAAATAAACTTTGGCCCAGTACAGTACAGAACACAAAACAACAGAATATGATCAATTGTGAAGCACATTACTGAAACTGTAGAAATGCTTGGGGACCTACTAGCAGGTATGTCCTGAACAGATGTTTAGTGCATCGGGTGATCAGCTCACACAACGCAATTCTCTACAAGAAAACAAAAGAACACATCACTGGATACATGTGCATACAGTTAACATACAGTACACATGTTTTACCCATTTAGGTACACCTTCCTTCTGTCTACCCTTATTGTCAGTTTAGGTCCACTTACTACATACAGACTTCAGTTCATGTTTCTCTGCGTAACTTGTTTGCCTAACTTGGCAACTTGACCACTCAGGTGGTCCTGGGCTTAGTTTCAAAGTAATCAATCCAGTGCAAGCAGGGCAACATATCCATATAGAATGCCAAATAAATTAATAAACAGTCTACATAAAATTGACCCACCAAACAAATCTTCTTTCAAATTTATTCATTTTATATAAAACATATATAGCTATAGCATATGCGGTAAATGGCATGGTAAATGGAGTTGCACGTTCATACGCCGTGACAGCACACGAGCTCAGAGGCGCAGCAATGGTGTCATTTTTGGTACACACCAATTACAAGGCATTAAGTACATTAACATACCAAAAGTCATGGAATAGCAGTATGTAAATTGATTATGAAGTGGTGTTATCTGTGCCATCGGGCCCAAGTTATGCAGAATTGGCTTGAGGAGCATTCTAAAGTTTGCCCGACATGAGCCCAATTAAGACATTCCACTTTCATGCCTTGTTCGAACTCTGATAACTCACATCACCTTGCCATGAGCACGCTGGCCAGTGTTAAACCTCTCACAAAATACTTATTCAGATGTGGACATTCCCAAGTCGGCTCCTGAGGTGCCGTAATGAAGTCCACTAAAGGCAATTCTGACATGTAGCGGTCATTTTCAATTGTGATTGTTTTATTTGTGAACAAATGATGTCACATATTGGATGTCAATTACTCTGGTATGGGACTCCTGACGGGAGCAGGTTGAAACTGTCTACATTGGTATTGATACATTGATATTGTTACTGATTTCTGACAGGTGCGGAATGACTGAAAAGGGATTAAAAAACTGTAAGTGAATAATTCCACAGTGGATCATTATGTAAATCAGATATGTCGCACACTCACATAAACATGATCCAATTTTAGTTTCTGAGGATTCTTCTCAGTGCAGTCCAGCACTGTACCCAGGTATCGNAAAGCTGTTTGGGAAGGAAGAAGGCTTGGGAGAACTGTTCTGGACAGCTGTGTGTGGAGTTACATCATCAATATCGTGACCGGAGAGCTTTGGAGCTGGATTTGGACTGTGGTTTACCAGAGGAGATCCAGCTGTTTTTACGCAGTCGTCTTCTTGCTCTGCGTCTTTAGAGACTGCCTCCATCACCAAGTGATACCTGAAGTAACAAAAAGTGAACAAGTAAGTAGAATATAAATCAACATAAAATTCAGACAGTGATAATCGGACATTATTTAACTGGACAGTTCTGTCAGAGAGTAGCCTGTGTTAAATGGGGTAATTGAGGGAAGTAAGACCTTGCTAAGAGCAGTTTGATGTAAAATATACTGTTCTAGGAAAACAGGGGGCCTTATGCCTTTCCGATTTTCCCTTTGCCTATAGTGTGTTATTTTGCTTTTTATGCATTCAAACAGTCTGTGTTTTGGGAAAACAGAAGAATGTAATTTGTAATAGAAGACCCCATATGTAAAGTTCTGAATACTGAAAATTAGCATAATAGGTCCCCTTTAACGAGTCACAGTTGTGGTGATAGGAACCAGACATCAGCAGAGCTTAATGCCTCTACAAGCTATCTCAACAAAAAGTTATTGCAACAAATTATTAGAAATAAACTGTCTGTCTGATGTTTGCTTATTTATTTATTTATTGTTTGTTTGTAAGAAGAGACAATGTAAATGAATCGACATTCAGCACTCAGATAAATTAATTAAATTAGCCTAAATGCTATTTTTTATCGCTAGTCCCTTCACCTGATGCCATTAGGCAACAAATATAATAATTTGCTATAAAATATTCTACCAAAATTCTAATATCTTATATAGTGTTGTGCAATAGTAATGTGATAAGGTTTTTGGGCTAAAAGGTATCTTTAAAAGCCTTGTCATTGTGGAGAGGTACATGAAAGGCGTTGTAAGGCAAAGTAGTCCCCATAATTGTTTTGAGATTTGCCACTATTGTACCATGTAGTATATATTACCATATGACACAGGTAGGTTCACTTGTCATTTAGCACAGGAAATAAACAGGTTCTATTTGCACCGGAGGCGCTGAAACCCTGGTTCCTATCACCACCACTCTACAATTCAAATCAAACCACTCTGAATGACTTTGATGACTGAATTATGCAGATATTTTAAAATGTAATATGTAATGATGAAATAAGTAAGTGACTACAGTATTAGAGGGAAAGGATACGTTTACTGGGGAAACCGTACAATTGAAAGTAGGCTCTAGTACCCAGTTGGGCTGCCTCTACCCTGGATACAAGATGAGATGCAGTTGGGCATGGAGGCATACTGCATCCAGGATGGCATCCTGCCACACAGTTGCCAGTGGCATGCTCGTAGGTTGTCAAAGCTGGTCTCCCAGCTGGTCCCATAAATCACTGGCAAATAAATCTGGTGACCAGGTAGGCCAAGGAAGTGCTGCAATCTAGCAGAGACATTCCTGGGAAACATTTGCCGTGTGTGGGTGAGCATTATCCTGGCATATGTCCTGCACATACCGCTGTTAGTGTCCCCCATATCACCCCTACTAGGGGTGACTGACTGTCACGTGTGATGGGTTCTCAGATCATCACACCAGCAGTTGGGGCAGTGTGTTGCTTCACAGCGCGCACCACGAGGCCTCCATACTCAAGCTTGTCGGATCCCAAGCAGAACCTAGATTCGTCGCTAAAGATGATGCGGTTCCGGTCCGTAGCAGCACAGGTTTATCGTTCACGACACCACTGCAAACGAAGGTGACAGCGGCTGGCTGTCAATAGCAGGACATGTAATAGGTGCCAAGTTTCTTTCTGCTAAGCTCCTGGAAAAAGTCCAGGGAGAGATAATTGGGTGTGTAATGAAGGTGCCACCTGTAACTGGATGGTGGACAAGGAAACTGTGGGAGTTGCTCGTGCTTGTCGGCAGATCAAACAATCCTCTCTACTGGTGGTCTGTCTGGGCAGTCCGTAGTCTGTTGGCCGTGTGTGCATGCCCTCATGTAACCAGACCACACCTGTAATCATTTCCATATCTGCCTTAGTCATAACTAAGGCATGTTTTACAGCAGTCTGACATTTCTGTCTGGGAGCGTTATTTTTGTCAGTGAGTGTATGAGTGTATGGAAAGGTGTTCACCTGTGCTTTACGAAAGCCTCGATCAGCTCTTGCCTCAGACATGCCAGACGATGTGGGTGTTGCCGTGGAAAACCGAGCTGCTGACACTCTGGCTTTAGCTCTTCCCCTTCCAAAGGCAGGAAATTGAGGTCAGGCGGAAATGTGAACAGCAGGTCCAGGATGTAGTGGCGGCCATCGTTACCCACAATGCCCTTACATTCCACAGAGGAGCACAACTCCACAGCGGTGTCGTCATTGTTGAGCACTAGGTGTCGCTGCACTCTTAGCAACTTGCTGGGTTTGTCCAGCAGCTTCAGGTACCTTGGGATGTAAAAAAGAGACTCTTATTTTGTGTCTGGCAGCACATGACCTGTATTAATGAACATACACAATAGACATACAAGGGCTGAATGAGTTTGAGGCTGTGTGACCAGTGGAAAAGGACCAAGCCTACAAAGAATGATATGTCTTTACATTTACATAAGCTCCCTGGACAAATAATGAGTCCCCTCTGTGGTGTTCTGGGGGTGTTTTAATTATGTGGAAATGGGTTCTTGGGTTGAGATGACAGTAAATGTGAACCACAGTACCTACACTGAGCTGCTGGACAACCAGGTTTTGCCTTTTGCTCATCATCATCATCTTACTGAGGAACATGACATTCCTATCCCTGTATTCCAGTATGACCATTCTCGCTTTCCCAGGCAAATGTGACTGATTGGCATGATGAACATTCAGGAGCATTCACACATCTGGACTGGCCCACAAAATCCCCAGATTTGAATCCTCTTGAAAATCTGGGGGTCTGCCTGGAACAACCAGTAAAACGCCAGGGAAGGCATCTACCAAATCTGAACCAACTGCGCTATTCTTTGATGCAAGAGTGTCTGAACACTGATGTGGCCTACAGCCAGAAACTTGTCCAGTCCATGCCAAATCCAGTCACAGCTGTTATTCATGCTTGTGGAGGTATTAAATGCTATTATATATTTATATTCATCTATATCTGACTTCTATTGCACAGTTGTGTCATTTATTTGCACTAATACTGCATACTATGCAAATGTTCTGCTCATATACCTTTCAGTCTTATACAGCATATATTGTACAGTTTCTTACTTTATATACATACATATCTATTTTTCTTCCCTCTAGTCTTTTCTCTTCTGTGTAGTCTTTTCTTTCTTATTTAGTACTTAGCATTTATATTGTAATTATTAGTACTTGAAGTCCAGGAGTTAGAGCAGAGTAAGAATTTCATTGTATAGTGCAACTGCTTGTTTATCTGTGAATATGATGCTTGAATATTAGGTACATTTCAGTCACAGGTGACAATTTTATTTGTCTAGTGAGCTTATTTTATCTATATACAGCTGTATGCAAAGGTTTAGGTACACGCTGAACCTACTTTTCATTAGAGACGACAGTCTTTCCGAAGTCAGTGGAACCATAGACGACACTCTGCTCCTGACCACGCTCTAGAATGCCTGGAACGATGGACTGGGCCGTGACACGGAATCCTCGATAATCCACCACCACCGTACCAAGCACATAGAGGCCATCTGCATCCACCAAGCTGTACGCTCTAACACCATTTAGATCAATGACTGAGGCAGCATGAACTGCAGCCTCGCCACCCAGCTCCTGATAGTGTTCTCGCACATCAAAGCCCAGGCTGAAGAAGATACTGTTCCAGATGAACATCTGATTGCGTGGGTCTTCACTAGGGTTGATGGGTATCACATTGCCATCAATCACTGCCATCGCACCTTGGGTAGCAGTGGTCACAAAGTCACTGTTAGCCTGAGGAGAGTCAATGAGGACACTATTAATCTGTTTGAACAGCAGAACGTCAGGCTACTACGAATTGATTCAGAATACTTATGTTACTTACACCCACCGGCCACTTTATTAGGCACACCTCCTTGTATCTACACTTGTTGTCCATTTTATGAGCTCCATGACCATATAGGAACACTGTTACAGACTCTAGTCCATCTGTTTCTCTGTATCCTTCTTTACCCTGTTCTTCAATGGTCAGGACCCCCACAGGACCACCACAGAGCAGGTATTATGTGGGTAGTGGGTCATTCTCAGCACTGCAGTGACACTGATGTGATGGTAGTGTGTTGGTGTGTGTTGTGCTGGTGTGAGTGGATCAGACACAGTAGTGCTGCTGGACACCTCAGTGTCACTAATGGGCTGAGAGTCGTCCATCAACCAAACTATCCAGCAGGCAGCGTCCTGTGAGCGGTGTCCTGAGACCACTAATGAGGGACTAGAGGATAACCAACACTAATAGAGTGGACAGTGAGTGGACACAGTGTTTAAACACTCCAGGAGCACTGCTGGGTCTGATCCACTTACACCAGCAGAACACACACTACAGTGCTATTGCAGTGCTAAGAATGATCCACCACCCACATGATACCTGCTCTGTGGTGGTCCTGTGGGGGTCCTGACCATTGAAGAACAGGGTAATAAAGTATACAGAGAAACAGATGGACTACAGTCTGTAACTGTAGAACTACAAAGTGCACCTATATGGTAAGTGGAGATGGTAAAGTGGACAGTGAGTGTAGAAACAAGGAAGTGTACCCAAAGAAGTGGCCAGTGGGCATAAATGTGTAAAAACGTAATGTAGTCCAATTTAAGGGGCTCATATCATTAAATAATATGTATTCTTTAAATGTACATCGCTACATTACTGAAACATGCTGTTCACTCCTCGGCTGCTCCTGACCACACACAGATTTATCACTGCAGCCTCCCGAAGGACACAGTGGACATCCGAAAAGAATGGCTATTGTTCATTGTCCCTGACATCCCTGTAGATCTCAGTTCACTCTTAACAGTTTGTTCTGTACGTTTCAAACTTGAATGCAGCCAATCAGAACAGAGGCCATGTACATATATCAATCCTAAAGGCATTGTAATCAATTATTTGGAAATGTTTTTCCAAACATCATAAGCGGACTCCAGGGTGTGGGGGATAAAATGCCGAAAACAAGGGATAGGAGCCCTATAAATGGCATAGTAAAAAGGGGAAGGTGTGTTGACCTCACCTTAAAAATGGCTCTGTCTCTCAGTAGACGATCAGTGAGGGTTTTGCGTGGAAGCTCTCTGGTGCTCTGAAGCTCCTCATTCCAGTCACGAATCTGCATTCAACACAGTTCCGATTGTATGACTGAGTAATGACTTTCCACATTGCATGCCCTGGAAGCAGTTGCTAACTTGCTCTGCTCAGGCGATACCGATACCATCATTTTACAGACCTATTTACTAATAGAAGTTTAATGCTTTGTACTATTGCAAACTCTATTTGGATCCTCAAAACTGGCTGCGGTCCATGACTAAATAGGTGCGACAGTCCTTATCGCCCAGAATAAAAATGAAAAACAAGATGGGGTGGTTCGGGGTGGGGGTTGCTGCTCTGTCTTCTATTCCAAACTACTGCTAAAATCACATTCTGGAAAACGTTTGGCACAGCAACCCCTCCATCAATAAAGCTACTTGTTACTTTGTGTGGTGCTTGCATGGTGCATGGCTCTGAAAGATCTGTAAGCTACCTGTCCAGGCACATGGTCTTCATATCCCAGATGGGAGGAGCTGGTATCCTCAGCTCGAACACAGTCCATGGCGTGGTCAAGGGCTGGAGCGGTCCAGCTGAACACCTGGAACGGAGTGGCTATCCTTTCAAAGGGGTGTGTTGATGTCCTGTAGAGCAGCACAGGGTGCAAAGCACCGTTCACATGGAAAAATAGTTGGCACAAATGTATTAACCCTTTCTATCCTTGCCAAATCAAAGGTAGTTGTCCAGCTTTTTAACTATGTACCTCCTCCTCAGTAGAGCGCTGAAGTTCTTCTTAAAAACTGGACTGATCTGGTTAAGGAGCTCCACCAAAGAATGACTAAGCACACTGGGACTTGCTGGCTTTGGGTTGAAATTGAAAGTGGTGGATCTAGAAAAGACAGAACAGCATACTGTATGTATACGGCCTAAGACTCAAAGAGAAGTCAGAACAATATCATACCTAATGCAATATTTATCAATTTAATTCATTTTCTTTTCAGTCTTCATTTCCTCAAACATCTCTGATGAGGTCCAGTTTCCCAGCATTTCCTGATCTTCTCTGGTTACTCACTGATTGAGATAAAAGCCCCGAGTTGATGCTGTAACGCTGCAGTGTCTGTCCTCCATGGTAACCACATTCAAGTACATGAGATCACCGTGCATCTTCCTGTTTCCTGGAGGAGGATTCCAGCTACTTGTCGCCAAAACCTTCAGGCACTCAGTGGGCTGTTAACACAAGCACCCAGGACATAATGGGTAAGACTGCAGGCTCAAAGCGTAATGCAGTTATGTTTCAATGCAGTGCATTCAATGTAATACAATGCAGTGGTTGATATTGTATTGTATATGAACAATTCGGGTATTAGTTGCAAATGAAAGAGGAACTGCACTGAGTATGATGCAAAACAAAGTGATTCAGAGTGTTTTGATGGGAAATGGTGTGTTCTAGAGCAAACTGTATACTCTTTATACTGATAGTCGAAGGAAACTACTTCCATAATATCTATAATGCCATTTTATTTACTGTCCATTGGGCATTGAGCCTACACAGGTCTTCAGAGTATTGAATGTTATAATTAAATAAACAGTAAATTAGCAAAAATTAAGTAGGTACTATTATGTATAACTTTTCTTCTTCTTTTTATTATTATTATTATTATTATTATTATACCATGTTCCATTGTACCATGTATTATTACACCATGTTTATCATAGGACCTTCCACCCAAAAAGCACTCCAGCATCCCCCACGACCTAGTAAGATAAGTGATTAAGAAGATAAATGAATGAATGAATGAATGAATGAATGAATGAATAATTGAATGAATGAATGAATAAATGAATTTAATACATTTTGAAATATCAGTGGAATTTGCCTCTATATAAAAGCATTTTCTGAAAAAAATATTTTCTCAAAAAAACAAAGTGTCTGAGACCACATTAAAAATCTGTTTTTTTCCCCCTTTAAACCTAGAAATAATAAATTAACAACAAAACATTATAGCAATTAAATGGAAATATATTGATGATTATGCAATATTGAAGATTAAATCAATTACTATTCAAATGTAACCCTGTTTGCGACATTAGCCATTAGAGGTGGGAAACCACAGGCCCCACAATACAATATTACCACAATACTTAAGACACAATCCAGTATTACATTACTACAGTAAAACCTTTTATAATAATAATAATAATAATAATAATAATATAATAATAATAATAATAATTATTATTATTATTATTATTGTGATTGAGTACTGTAATAACTTATATTGCAATATATTGCAATTCATTACCTTTCAATAGCAAATTTTGTCCAAGAAGGAAGACTTCGTTAAGACTTGTTTTATCTAAGTTCTATTAACCTCACTGTAATCGTTTGTTATTGCAGCAAAATAAGATTGACAAGCAGACTAATTAACAATGTCATAAATATCTTATTTATATTTATATAATAATATATCGATACTCAAATCAACCCCCTCATGTGTATTGGTCAAAGACTTTTAGAGTCTGTATACTGCACAGTTTGCCAAAGTGACTCTTTAGTGCGGGGCACTGAAAAGTAGCAAAGTTGCACGGTTATCCTTACCCAGGTAAAAATTATAAAGTATATTTTACCAGAAATGTACTTTAATATCATCAAGTACATTTTAACCACATTCTTGTTTTGTGTGCTAAAAACAAATGTAAATTACAAGTACTTTTTGTACCTCAGTAGTACTGTAGTGTACTTAATATAAGTATACTAAGTATATAATTACGCTAATTTGCATATTTTAATGTACCATAAATGTACTTTATTATGTACTTAAGTTTATTTAAGCGAATCTTAGTGGTGTCTCAAAATAGTACAGTTCAGTACAGCTAGTTCCATTTAAGTATATTTTTAATAGCACTAATGTTATATAATTAGCATAGTATGTACATACTATATCTATACTATACTATATACTATATAGCACACTTTCAGGACATAAATCATGAGGGCAAGGAAGTATACTAAGTGTACTTCAGAGTCCTTTTTTTCTTCTGGGCACAGTGATCCTTACAGGACTAAACCCCCACCCATCCTACCTTCAAGTTCTCGGTTTGAGGCTGCAACGGTACCAGAAAACACTCCTTCGTTCCCGGAAGTATGTACTCAGGAGTGTTGCAGCTCAAGTGCTTCAGCTCCTCACCTCTCTTCTTCACCTTGCCACTCTCTTCGAAACGAAAAAGTACACACTTAAAAAAAGGTTCTCCAAGAGTTCTATTTAGAACCCACGGCTCTTCAGATTAATGGACACCATTGATGGTCACCAATAAAGGTTGTTCTATTGTTACAAGCATGACACGGTGACAGTAGCAGAACCCTTTAACTCATGCAAATTCTACTGCAATAATTGTGTTCTTCTCACCTTCCATGTGTTCCTCAGTGAAGAACCTGAGGAAGGATAATGAGCTGCCTTCCACTCCATTATAAGCATCTGTGGGGTCCAAACTCTTCAGCAGATCCCTGATGTGACGCAGATGGATGCGAACTTCCCGAATTGTGTATGGCTCTGAAATTTTTGCGAAACGTCAACACCATGCTGGTTATCCTCAGAAACAGATAAACAAATCCTGACATCTTATCACAGTTTAGCAGCTTTGCACATGTTGTGCACATACCTCAGCTCAGTAGATTTTCAGGCTGATATTTTCATGCCTATTCTAGTAGCTTTTTTCCTGTATTCCACTTTTATTTCTGATTAAGACATTATTCCATTACAGTGGCAACACTTTTAGCTGTTGGCTTAGGCTACTCTACCAACCTCTGAACATGGGTAAACCTGCCTGGTCGTCATGGTGGAGAAAAGCTTGAGAAATGTCCACTAGTGTCCTATGTCGGCACTAGCATTTGTTGAATTGAGATTTTGGGGAATGTAAAAAGTAGAGAGCGTGAAACGGCATTTCAGATATCATTGTTCCCCAAAGAAAAACAAGTATCTCAAAAATGGTAACTTTACAGGAAAGGGCAAAAACCTCATTTAATTCTAATGTAAGCCAATGGAATCAGACTTTTTTTTTACAAGCAGGTTTGTGCCATTTCTGTTGTTCCATTCACCATGAAATTTTCACACAGCTGCTGTGTTCAAATGATGCATAAAAGTAAAAACGAAAAAAAAAATAAATGTACATGTTTTCTTTGGACAGCACCGATATATATACAGTATAATCTCAAAAATAGAAGAACTGTGTGGAGCTAATTTACTCTTTCTGGTTCTACCTTCCTTCTTTGTACTCACTGGTAGAAATGATCCACCTGGTTACATTACCTGTGCTGAATACCAGATCTTACCAAATTCAATAACGATACACTTTTGTTGTCTTTCCGCTGCTTTCCACATATGGACAAAAGTGGGTGATATTAGAGTCTTACCTTCCACAATCTTGAGAAGTGAGCCCTCTTCTAGACCAGCAACTGCCCTCAGGTGGGTGAAGTTATCCAGTGTATTTCCATCTAACTGTAGGGAGAAGCAAGTCCGGTGGCAGGTCTCCTCACGGTCCATCAACACCTGCTTGATTTCCTGTACCATTGCTAAAGGTGACACCTGGAAGTGAGGACGTATAGAAGAGCAATAGACTCAGGGAAAAGGCAGTAGGAAGAGTCCACTCAGTTAAAAAGGCCAATTAGAGATGTATTAAAAAGTGCCACACACATATATATACTGTTTATAGAGGAATGTACACTCATCATCAAAAACGTTGTTGCACAAGTAGATGCACCCAGAAGGAATCAAAAGACAGGAATGAAACTTGGTGGGTAGGTTTGACATTGTGAGACAAGTGATTGAGTCCAGTCTCATGCTTGGCCGTGCATGTGACGTAAGCAAGAACGGGACTTATCGCTGTACCTGACTGACCCAACAGCCACAGCTGCGGACATTCTGTGAGCAGTGATGCCCTCCATGAGTCATCCTGTTAGTGCCAGCACCATTGGCAGACAGCTGCACAATGCAGGACTGCATGCACACAGATTACAACGACTGCCCTTAACACCATCTCAACGTCACCAAAGACTGCAGTGCCAGACTGTCATGGAGTGACTCAGAATGGCAGCAGGTCATCTTCAGTGACGAATCCCGATTTTGTCTTGTGGGGACAACCAACGAATCAGTGTGTGGAGGCACCGTGGTCAGCACCAGTATTAACGGTTTGTTGTTACCCGTCACATGTCCACAAGGCCTGGTGTCACTCCACCTCCACCCCTACCACAAAATCTGCAGGAACTGTGTGAGAATATTCAAGCTGCATGAGATGGATTATCACAGGGCACCATTAGGAATATCTACAACTCCATGCCGAGACGTCTGGCATGTCTGGCATGCAAACAAGGCAGCCCAACGCCATACTGAGAGACACTACTTCTGTATGTGTAGCTCAATAAACATTGCCCATATCAGTCTAAATGTATCATAATTTATTGCTCCTGGTAACCTTTATCTTCCTTCCCAATAGCACTGCAATCCCACACTTCCTGCTGGGTGCAGCTTTTGATGATGAGTGTAATATGCACTGAACAGCTTCACTGGGGTTAATACACAGCAAAAAAGACTTTACTTGGAAGTCAGTGGGCTCAGTGCCAGGAGCCTGGATTTTGACTGTGAATCCTGCATCTTCAGAGGGGTCTTCTAGAGCAGCAGGATCCTCCTGGTGGTCTTTGGCTCTGTACCTATCCAGTTCTGACAGCTCTGCTTGGTCACTGAATACATTACCAGCACTTGGTCCTTACAATGGGTGAACAGGAGAAATGACATAAAGTAAGTAGTTGCAGCCTGAATCTTCAGTACTTTTGTCCTTTTTCAGTGAGGATAATGAGCCTTAGGGAATTTATGATTGGTCATGAATGAAGTTGATGATAGTTAACATCTCACAGAACCACAAACCATGAAATGCCTGTATTCTATATGTTACCAGATCCCAGTGTAGAGCCGGGGTCTTATATTTTGGTTAGAGATTTTTTTTTTTTTTGGCCAAAAAACTGGAAACATAGTGAACAGTAGTCTTCTAAGGGCACAGAAAGAAGTCCCACAGTACAAAGCACAGCTATACCACATAGGAGGTCTCATGGAAGAGTGCTGATTTAACATCAAGTTCGTTTTACACTACTGGTGTAGATTATAGATTCACAGAATAAACCTTTCAGTATCTCATCACTCAATAGCTCATCACATATCAGCTATGACCCTTCATAGGTGGACTGTTTTCCAGCTAAAAGATATGAGGTGAAATAAATTAATTATGATATGACAAGTAATGTTAGCTGAGGTAACAGATGACAATCCTGAGGCTCTTCATTGACTGGCTTTCTCAGTCTCCAACCCACATGTCATTTACTAGGGTTGGATATGGATGTTAAATTTGTAATGCAAAGTAATGCAAAGATACCGAGCAGTGCTGGACGTCATGAGATGCGTGTAGATGGCAAGCATCAGTGACAGCATGTACACCTTCTTTAAAATCCACAGTTGTGAGATGATGCTTGTTGTCCACCTGTTGGCTATAGCCCAGCCGAGTCATATGATAAACTTCTATGACAAAATACACTGTCGAGTCACATTATTATGACCACTTCCTACTTTTGACAGCACTAGCGCGTAGCTCATAAAGGAATTTACGTGTCCTGAGCTGACTTAGTGGGTATGTACGGTGTGCGTTAGGTTGTATGTTCGGGTATGAATCCATCCTTGCGTATCATGTACACCCAAACATGCGGAATGTCTTCCCTGGGGCTGATGGGATCTTCCAGCAAGACAGTGAGACGTTACAAGGCTAGAATTGTCCGACATTGGTTGGAAGACCAGGACCAAGACTTCCAAGTACTACCCTGGCCCCCTAATTCCACAGACTTGAACCCAACTGAGCATCTGTGGGATCACTTTGATTGTGGTGTTGCTCTATGGATCCCCCCATGAACCCTGCAGCAGCTGTGGGATGCACTGCAGTCAGCATGGCTCCAGATACCAGTGACAACCTACCAGGACCTTACTGAGTCACTCCCAGTCCGTCTAGCTGCTGTCCGCGCTGCGCACAACTGTTACTCTGGATATTAGGTTACTCGACTGTGTATATGAAAATAGGGTAACACCCAGATCTAGACTATTTGTTTTCAAATAATGCCTTAAAAATACATATAGCAAGTTTGACTGACATAATAATAATGATAATGTTTTTGTTTCTGGAATCATCAACAGTGCATTTCTGGACTGTTTACTAATGTGTCCTATACGTGCCTGGTTTACTCATAACCCGTTAGAAATACAAAAATATTTATGGAATGCAATGTCTCTCGTATGAATGAGCCAACAGATTTTTATGCTCTAATGGTACAAAAATATTGTTAATGTACATCAATCACTGTTCCTGTTCATCTCATTCCCATGCAAACCATTCTGCCCAGTGCATCACAAATGAATTAGAAACAGGCTAATTAGTCAGGCTGCAGCTAAGGGAGAGTATATTTAGATGCTTTCAACAGCTAGATGGGGCACACGTGTCAATTTTTTGCTGTCCATAAATGCTGAGAGAATAATGAACCTGTTCCCACCCTGTGGGTGACACGACAAGCAAAACAGCTATCATGCAAAAAAGGCAAAGTACATGCATGTGATTAAACATTCCCAATAACTTCCAATGTACTCACAAAGTAAGCTCACCAGACAAAAAAAGAGTAATCTATGACTGAAACGTACCTAATAGCGTGTAATACCTCAAAAAGCACCAATAACAGCTGTGATTGGATTTGGCATGGACTGGACAAGTTTCTGGATGTAGGCCACATCAATGTTCGGCCACTCTTCCATCACAGAATTGTGCAGCTGGGCCAGATTTGGTGGATGCCTTCCCTGGCACAATTCTGAGGAGAGTTTCCTGTAGACCGGGATTTTAGCCACTGCTGGTAGACCTGTATGACCGTATGCTTCCATACACCTGCAGATTCAGCTACTTCCTTCACACTATGGTCTTTGGCACGCCCATATGCATTCACTCCTTTTAACCAATCATTAACATCTGCTTTGGAGCCATTTTCCACACATGGAACGAGACATTCACTGCATTGTACCCCCTTTTCTCAACCTATGAATCCCGTCACTCACACCCCACAGGTATTTATAGCCCCATCATTCTTGTGCAGCGGCATCTACCAGCTTGAATGCACAAGGTGACTAATTTTTGGTCTGGTAAGCTTACTCTTTTGACATTTTGAATAGATTCCCTGACAATGGACACACCTGTAACATTTGGGGTGGCCAGGAAAAGCTTGTCGACCACAAACAGGGTAAAGCGATCAATGTCTTCCGCTCCTTGGTCGATAGTCATGGCTGTCTGCTCAGGATCTTCCTGCCTTCTAAATGGGTTTTCTTCCTGTTGAATCTGCACCACAATCCCTCTTGTCTGGTCATTATTCTGATCAGCCTCGGCTTCACTGTTCTTCTGCCTTTCTGACTTCTGCTTATCTTGTTCTTCTAAAACTCTTAGCTCCATCCTGCCTTGCTCTCTCAGTGAAACCTCCTGTCTGTTCCCAGCAGGTGCCTGTTCTGTGTGTGCTAGTGGTCCCATCTGGTCCACGGCCATTACCATCTGTGTAAGCTTCCTTTCTGTCTGAACGGACACTAATTCAACCTGTTCTGTCTGTGAGGTCTCCTGTTGCTTCTGTTCAACATGCTGCTTTGCCTGCAATACATATAGTACTGGGTCCTTAGCAGATAATGGATCATGGTCTCCAGGAACTCTACGTTCTCCATCTTGACTGACTGGAATACCTGCCTCATCTGGCTGTGCTGTGCTCTCTCTATGATGTGATTCTCTCTGTTCTATTTCAGTTGGACAATGTCCCACTTGTTGGCCTCCCTCGAGATCCACAGTGACTACATCTTCATCTGCATTGTGTTCGCTCTCACCTACATTGGGCACCTTTAACAGCAGACATTCTGCTGTCTGTGGAACTTCTTGTCCTAAGTTATTGTCCAATTGCACCAAGCTTTGCTCCATTTGTTCTAGACCCTCTGCTAGTTCAGCAGCATCTTCTTTCTGCCCTCTATGAGCCCTACCCTCTCTTGCTTCAGTGACGTCAACGTCAGTCTGTGAAGCAGGTTTTCCCAACAAAGGTGTGCCGAAGGTGACACCAGAGTGTGGCTCTGAAGCTGTGAGTTGTTGGCTAGCGTTTCCCTGTGCTAGTAATTGCACTCCTTGACAGATGGAATTGCTCCAAATTCCGCTCCCCTGTCCGTGAGTGTAGATCATGGTCTGGGAAGTACAATTAGAGGCATTTAATTGGCCTGTAGGCCATTGCTCTGGGTACAAGGAAGACAGTAAGGGCCATTCCTTCTCGGTGGCATATACCTGACTCCTGTCCAAATACTGGAGCTCCTGTTGACTAATGCTTGTGTTTGACGTTCTCACTCTATCATCTTCACTTGTGAAACCTTCATGAGCTTGATCTCTTCCATTCTGTTGTCCTCTCTCTGCTAACACAATCTCTAATGGCTGGGTCAAGTCTTCCCGGTCCAGGACTGCTCGAAGGTTACTGCTCAGGACTATATCAGGGTAAAGAAGGTGGTCCTGATCCAGGACCGGAGATGCCAGCAAGTCAGCTGAAGTCCTTGATGGGGAAAGGCTTTCAGCATCACTGTTTTGCCTTGACAGGAGAGGAGATCGCTCCTCGGTTTGGCCAGGAATGTTCTGACCCCAGATGAAATGAGACACTTGGTAACAGCATTTAAGTATGTTTCCCATTTTGCAGGAGAATTAGCGACAATATTTGAGTTACTGCTGACCGGCTGCTGCAACTAATCTTGGAATTCCAGTTAGCTGGAGGCTAAGTCGTTGTAAGATTTTGCTGGGTGTCCTTGACAGTTGTGTTTCCTTCAGTTTGTAGGGATCAGCTGCAGAGCAGACCAGGCTAACAGCTGATGAAACCGGTCAGAAGTTTGGCACCACGTGGCTGTATCTGACAGAACAAACAAGACCGGAATTCTTCTGCTAGTAGGTAAATTCTAGAAGGCACGGTTCCACCTGGATCTGTCATTAATAATGAGATGAATGTCCACCTGAAGTTAACTGTACCACCAGTTTCGAAGTATTCCAAAGGTTGCAGAAGTTCCAAATGAAGACAATACTTGCAGAAAACTAGCAACACCATATCAGACTCCAAAAGTTTATCCGGGCCATGGATCAGCATTCCGTCCCATTCCAGTACAGAAGCCTCCTGCAGAACTGCAGGTGCCCATAAGCATTGCTATGAGAAAAGGTACCAGTTCTCACCATTTTATCTTCTCCTCAACCCAGCTTGCTGATAGTCCAGGAATTACTACGAAAACCAGAGGAAGCAGATCACAATCCAAAGCATAGATTCCCGGTTTTACCGGCAGAGGTTATACAACCTCTGATTGTATCCTCTTCTGCCCTTCATTGTGTGTGCCTCTCTTGCTCCCCCCTCCTTCTCCCTCACACACACATACACACACTTTCCCAGGGAGGAGGAGTCTGACTGGGGCCCCCATTGCTCTGTGTAGCCCACTTCTATCCCTGAGCAGCTAACTCATCTCTCTAGCTCCACACAGAGGCAACTGAACATCCAATGACTGGAATGGCTCACATGACATACCTGACTTCCTGAATCCTGTTCAATACATTCATCACATGCTCACTTGGGTCATCCATATAAATAGCTTGTGCAAGTGCTTTACCCCTACATTGTGCTTATCAGGCAGAAGGAGAAGGACTGTATCCGACACACCTCTTTCTCCTGTCCCCTTTGAATCGACTGCTGGCTCATGGCTGCTCCGGGCTGGTTGCTATGGCAGGCTGCTGCAGTACCAGCAGAATGCTGAAGCACTCATTTGTCTGAGACGGGGAAAAAAACGCAGGGAAATAAACGTGAACCTAAGCAAAACAATAAGGGAGAGGGGGCAGGCAGGGGGCTGCGAATATCAGTTTGCCAGCATGCTCTTACTTCATGCTCTTATTGTGCATGCACAGCCGTACAAACCTCGACAGGCTGTAATTAATGAGCTGCGCACCACTTCACGGCAAAAACGTCACTAGGCCAAGCACAAGGGCATTGGGCACATTCAGAATGTCTTTTGTATGGAGGATTAAGTTGTAGACGTCAGTACCGGCAATCCTGTTGATGAACAGACCAGTAGACCCCTGAATTGCATAATTTTGTAGAGGGCAACATGCCCAAGTGGGGTATCTATAAACCTCTAGGGGTATAACCATCAAATTAATTTCATGCCATACGGTTCCCTCCAAGAGTCACTGGATCCTCTGAATTATTCAATTTTGCTACATCCATGCTACAAGTTAGCTCACAGTCCTGCACAGTGTGCATCCCCACACCCCCAATTATTGTTTTGCTGAGGTTCGCGTTCAGCATAAGCTACTGCTGCTAAACAGGCTTAAAAGGGAACTACTAAAGAAAGTTGCTGAATCATAAGGTTCACAGTGGTGGTGATGGTAACCAGACATCTGAAAAGTTGAACGCCTCTGAAAGCTCCCTCGTAGAAAGTTAGAATGTGATATGGTTAGACATACACATACCTGATAGTTTTGTGAAACTGTTTAGGACTAAAATGTATTTGAATCCAAATGATGGTGGAAGGGTCCATGCAGGGTATTGTAAGCTACCAAAGTTGTAAGCACAGGTTGCTGGTCCCGTGATGTGTATTGTACTACTACTTGATGACCTTGTAATTAAGAGGAGTCTGTGACATTTGGTGATAAATTGTAACTGGGCAAAACGTATATATACACATATAGGCTTAAGAACTTTTTGTCTACCACAAGACTCAGTATAGATGATTATCAAGAATGTTCCTTATATGGGGATGTCATTCATTCACTGATCTTCCGAGTCGATTATCCTTCTGGGTCATGGGCGGAGGGGGGTGCTGGAGCCTATCCCAGCACTCATTGAGTGGAAGGCAGGATACACCTTGGACAGGCTTCCAGTTCATCACAGGGCAGACACACAGACATGCACATTCATACTCACACCTACGGGCCAATTTAGCATCTCCAATTCATGTCTTTGGATGGTAGGAGAAGATCAGAGCACCCAGAGGAAATCCACCCAGTCACAGGGACAACTCCACAGAGAATGTCCCAGCCGGGTGTCGAACCCATGCCTTTCCTACTGTGAGGTGACAGGGCTATCCACTGCACCACCATGCCGCCCTTGAACATGTCACTGATTACAAAATGACAACATGAATCAACATGAGTTTAGACATTAATGTGTACTGTGAACTGTCAGGTGGGCTGTTCCACCTGATGTGTTAAGATGCATGAGTACTTATTTCATTGTATTAGTTTTCTCAAAGGAGGAAATAAATAAATAATATGGACAAAAAAAGCAAAACAGTCCAAGATATAACAAATATGACTCATTTTATTAACGTGTCGGAAAGAAATCACACCGCACTACTTGCTCAGATCATTAAGCTGGAAAAACAAAACTGACAGTGTGGTTCTAGTGTACAGCATCTATTTGTGTTTGTGACATTTCTATACGACACATAAGTACATCACAGTCATCCTACGTCCTCTTCTGGTCTGTGCTCTTAAAACTAAATATGTGACGTCTACTGTTAACTGGACCATCAAAAGATCAGCTGCTGTTTGTCTGCATTTGAATGGTGTCTGTGATGCTTAAACTTTTTTCCCCTCTATGGAGCCATATTAGATTTCACCAATCAGAGAAAGATTGGAAGAGGAAATCAATTTTCTCCCAATGTCTTCAACCCTGCTATATATGTCCCTGTTATGGCCTTGGAAAGATTAAACACATACTCGGCCAGCTCCATCTTTCCGTAGTAACACTTGAACAGTGAACATTTACTAGCTCAGTAAATGGTTCAACATGCTTGGAGGAGAGCACTAACTACTCAGTTTGGGTGTACATTTGTCCTCAGTTGGCCAGCATTGCTGCACTAACCCATTTCTGGTTTCAAATTAGAACACCAGTAGACATCCTGCTTTAATGTTCATCTCTGAATACAAGCTTCCCGGACAAATAATGAGTCCCCTCTGTGATGTTCTGGGGGGGGGGGTTTCATTAAGTAGAAATTAGTTCTTTGGATGAGGTGACAGTAAATTTGAACTACATTGAGCTGCTGGACAACCAGGTTTTGACTTTTGCTCATCATCATCTTACAAAGGAACATAACATTCCTATCACTATATTCCAAGATGACAATTCCCGTGTTTGCAGGGCTGGCATGATGACCATTCAGGTGCATTCACACATCTGGACTGGCCTGCAAAATCCCCAGATCTGAATCCTCTTGAAAGTCTGTGGAACAACCAGTAAAACACCAGGGAAGACATCCACCAAATCTGACCCAACTGAATGCTTTGATGCAAAAGTGTCTTAACACTGATGTGGCCTACATCCAGAAACTTGCCAAATTGGATCACAGCTGTTATTGGTGCTTGTGGAGGTATTACACACTATTAGGTACGTTTCAGTCACAGATGACTCATTTTTTGCCTGGTGAGCTTGCCTGGAGATACATTTCCTAATGACCCAAATCAGCCAAACCAGCACTTAATTTATCATATTAAATATAGTCTTATGGATACAAAATCCATAAGGTATGAGAAGTAAAAGTATGAAAATAACATGTGATCCCAAAACTCAAAGGGGCACTGATATTCATATTCATTCAAGGTATAATTATACAGCATTTCCTCCCTTCGCTCTGTGGCATTTTTCATAAATAAATGATAATCATAACTGGGTAACACAAGGTGCAGGAAGTAGCATAAGGTTAGAAATAAATTTGGTTCATTACTCTGGGCTAATCAGGTTGCCACAGATATTGCAGTACACCAACATTTTAGAATGAACCGATATCGATACTACATACTATAGCTCACAGGTCACAGATCATTAATATTAATGCTGCCCTATAATTCTGTAGTCTCTGGTCCAGTATCATCTCTCATTGATCGTGTCCTTACTCTACCCCTTCGACCGTCTGACCTCTCTGTTAGTCCCCCTTCCCTCCAGCGTCCACCCAGCGAAGTGTGCAGAGGCATGAGCCTGTGTCTGAAGGGGTAGAGGAAGAGGGCGGGGTCAGGCATAGACCGAGGCTCCTCCGGCCCCAGCACTCGTTCACGTGGCACACACTCCCTTGCTCGCTCCGACCTCCTTATCCGTGCCGAGGAGTGGCTGCGATGTCTCGCCTCTGCTCTGACAGGCGAAGCCTGGGGAGAGCTACCAGAACAGCCTGGTTCCTGTGCATGGAGAACAGTGTTTTTTGAGGACAGGGACTTAAATGAAGTGTTGAGAGGAACTACTGCACACAGGAAGTGCTACATATCATTATATATACATAACATTATTTTTGATGTCAAAAAAATTGTTGCACAAATTGTTGCATCCAGAAGGAATCAACAAACAGGATTGAAACTTGGTTGGTAGGTTTGACATCGTAAGACATGAATGATTCAAGTTTTACGTTAGACCATGCATGTGATATAAGCAAGGAAGGGCCTTATCGCTGTACCTGACTGACCCAACAGTGACAATTACAGACATTTAGCAAGAGTAATGGCCTCCATGAGTCATCCTGCATCATTGGCACACAGACATTACGACAACTGCCCTGAACGCCACGCCAATGTTGCCAAAGACTGAAATGGTGCCATGTCAGACTGTCGTGGAGTGACTCAGTATAGCAGCGTGTCATCTTCAGTGACGAGTTCCGCTTTTGTCTTTGTGGAGACGACCAACGAAACGCGTGTGGAGACACCGTGGTCAGTGCCAAGATGAGTGGTTTGTTGTCACACATCACACATCCAGAAGGCCTGGTGTCACTCCACCTCCACCCCTACCACAAAATCTGCAGGAACTGTGTGAGAATATTCAAGCTGCATGGGATGGATTATCACAGTACACCATTAGGAACCTCT
>CM067487.1:10619000-10648209 GCA_034552555.1 Semaprochilodus insignis | reverse complement strand
CTGCATGGGATGGGTTATCACAGTACACCATTAAGAACCTCTACAACTCCATGCTGAGACGTTTGGCATGTTGCGGTAACAAACATGGCGGCCCAACTCCATACTGAGAGACACTACTTCTGTATGTGTAGCTCAATAAATATTGCCCATATCAGTCTAAATTTATCATCATTTATTGTTCCTGGTGACCTTTATCTTCCTTCCCAATAGCACTGCAATCCCACTCTTCCTTCAGGGTGCAGCTATTCTTTAGATGATGAGAGTATTTTAAGATAGTTTATCATTATGGCTTATAAGCAGTTTTGTCCGCCATTATTGTCAGATTTAAAAAGGGAAATGTGTCCACTCGATTCCCTGCCCCTTTGGAGTCTCACTTAACTCACTTCACTTGAGCAAATAATGTAGTGGATCTACCCTGTAGATTGTGCCAGGGATTCCCTGGAGGGGAAATGACAAAGCCAAGTGGAGAAGGGCTTGTTGAAAAACGGAAGTAAAAATCCTGCCAGGCCATGACATGCACTGATTAGTGGTTGGCCAAGTTCACATTGCCTTAGAGCTCCTTTGGGTGATTTTGCTCAGCTGTGATAAGTTATCTGTTCTGGGATGTCGTGGGATGGAGATCGGGGAACCAGCCTTGTGACCCGAGAGTCACCGGTTCCCAAAAGACCTTTTTGGCAACGCAAATTCAGTCAACCACTAATCAGTACATTTTACGGCCTGGCAGGACTTTTACTAGTGGTTTTTAACAAGTACTTGTCCACGTGGCTTTGTCACTTTCCCTCAAGGGAATTTGTGGCACCATCTAAAATGTAAATCCACTACGTTATTTCCTGAAGCAATAGGACACGACTGAAGTGCCCTTGAGCAAGAAAGCTAATCTCCAGCTACTTCCTGGGTGCCATGGATGGGGCTACTGCTTCACGTAAGTGTGCTCAATGCCCCCTAGGTGTGTGTAGGTGTTTCACTACACGATTGGGTTAAACGCAGAAGACGAATTCCTCTGTGTGCAGGCACAAATGGCAAAATGTGGCAAAATGCTTCTGGATTCTAAAATTCTAAATTCTAATTCTAAAATTAGAACTGTAATTCTAAAAACAAGATTATTGCAAAAATGATTTGTTCTGGATGTCAGTGCACAGCTTCTGCTCATGATCTGCTCACGATCTCAACTGATCTGCTCATGATTAGGGTCCCTAAGACTAGTCATCGTTGCTGGCTTTACTCTGTAGGTTAGCTGCTCCTGATATGCAGCCAGCAATAACATTGATATGTGCATGACCTGATTTTAATGTCCACACAGACTTAAGAGAATCAGATTTGTGCCACTTTGACCCTGTAATGTGAATTCGTCATTTGTACTTTCTCTTACCTGTGTGTCCCCTTCATCCTCCTCTTCCTCCTCCTCCTCAGTCTGGTGGTAGAGGCGGAAGCGTGCTGAGTGCAGTTGGAAAGCAAGCTGGGCAGCAATGTCAGTCTGTTTGCGGAGGTCGCGGCTCAGGGCAGTGATTTTATGACTGCGCCGCTTCAGTTCTTCCAAAAAGCGGCGTTCCTCATCCCGCAATCGCACCTGCAGTGCCCGCGCCTGTGCCCCCTTGTGCTGCAGATTGGCCCTGAGCTCCCTCTGGGAACACTCCTGCTCAGCCAAATGCTGCTCCGTCTCAGACAACCGGGTCTGCAGCAGCTCCTCTTCGGCTGCTATGTCTGAAGAGCAACAGGGGACGTTTTGCATGAATACAGTGTCTGGAACAGGGCTGAGTATGGATATTCAAATCTCATTCTACTCATTTCCAACCTCGTCCCCATCTCATTCCTATATCCCATTCTCAATGTTCCACATACCATGCTTTATCTATAGCTATGCATGCTTAGAAATATGCATTTGTGACTAGATGTCTTGGTGTAGCATGTACAGTAGTCAAGACTGGTTTTTGCAGGGCCATCACCTTCACTGGTTCTTCCAGGAGGCCTTTTGCTCAGCTCACAACTCAGATCTGCACAGAAGCAAGCAGTTAGAGAATATGATTTTGAGTTAGAGCAGCAGCTTTACAAAGTTAAGTCAACTAGGTCAGTGTTTCCAAAGTCCTATCTTGGAAGCCCCAACTGCACAAGATCATGTTCAAAGTCTAAACATCTGTATTAATAAACCATGCAGCTGGAAGTACTGACAATTACATTTATCACCATATAGACATTATATTGTCATTTTGCCCACCCCAACATACAAAATGCACAACATGGCCAAAAGTATGTGGATCACATCTGTATATACTTGTTGAATTCTATAATTATGGACATAATTTGCTGCTATAATGGCCTCCACTCTTCGGGAAAGACTTGCCACTAGATTTTGGAGCATGGCTGTGTGGAGCTGCTTCCGTTCAGCCACAACAGAGTTAATGAGTTCAGGCTCTGATATTGGGCAATAAGGCCTGAAGCTTGTAGACGGCATTGTAATTCATCCCAGTGGTGTTGGATGAGCTTGTGCAGGCCAGTCAGTTTCTTCCACCACACTTGGCAAACCATGTCTTTGTGGATCTTCCCCAAACTGCTGCCTCAAAGTTGGCAGCTTACAGTTTTATAGAATGCCACTGTGTGATGTAGCATTAGGATTTCCCTTCACTGGAACACAGGAGCCTAGTACAAACCATGAAAACCGCCGTACATGGTTATTTATCTCCCATCAAACTTTACAGCTAGCATTATGCATTGCGGCATCCGGCAAACCCAGACTGCCTAATGGTAAAGCACCACTCGTAACTCCCAAGAGTGCATTTCCATTGCTCCAGAATCCAGTGGTGGTGTGCTTTACAGCACTACAGCTAACAGTTGGCACTGACAAAAGTGATGCTGCTTCCAAAGGCAGACATGCTTTTATACGCTACACCCTTTAAGCTTGCACCCCTTCACACTAACGACACTTGAAGTTGACCGAGGCAGCTTTAGCAGGACAAAACTTCTGCAGTGGCAATGTGGATTCACCTTTACAAACCGTGTACTTTGAAGGAAGCAGCCCCTGAATTGGGACACAGCTGTAGCGTTTCTATCTATAATACAATGACCTCCTCCATTACTTGGACCCTTCAAAGAATGCAGCCTCTGAATTGGAACATAGCCGTAATGTTTCTATCCACCACTTATGGTTCTAACCACACTTACGGTTGACCGAGGCAGCTCTAACAGGACAAAACCTCTGATCAATTGACTGATCAATTGACTTGGTGGAAAGATGGGTGAACTCCTCTGTAGGAGCAATGTGGAGTCACCTTCACAGCCCACGTCCTTTGAAGGACACAGCCCCTGAATTGGAACCAAGCCATAGGCTGTGTTCAAAATGGCATACTACATACTACTCACATACTAAATCTGCCTAAAAGTAGTATGTAGTATGCAGTTTGCTACCAAATTGTAAATCTGTAGTGCGCTGTAGATACCCGAATGGTGTTCTACTCCAGTCAGAGTTTCTAGTATACAGGGGGAGCTATCTTCATGCTGTACTGCATCCCATCATGCACCACTGCCTCACCAGCTCTCGGCCTGCTTCAGCCAAAGAAAGTGGCGGCAGGTAACACTGGGGAGCAAAACACAGCCAACTCTGAGTATAAATGTGAGTGTAGTCGTTGTAGTGGGGTCTGTTTTCAGACCCAAAAACTGCAGGCCAAAACTCGTTACTGTACTGTATACTACACACAGGTACTACAAAACTTGGATCAACTGACTTTGTGGAAAGACAGTGAACTTCTCTTCTGTTGTAGCAATGTGGATTCACCTTTATAGACTGTGTACTTTGAAGGACGCAGCCCCTGAATTGGGACACAGCCATAGCATTTCTATCTATACACTAATAACACTTACAGTTGACCGAGGCAGCTCTAGCAGGGCAAAACTTTTATCACATGAATGGAAGCATTCTGACACAGTGAACTCTTTCGCATGACCCATCTTAGTGAATGTATATTACATGGCTGCATGCTCAAGTTTATGCCTGGGCATTGCCAAAAAAACTCATTAGAACTACTTTCAACCATGCAGTACACACGAAACCCGTGTCCCAGACCAGCCCATTCTGCTCAAATGATGTGACGGAAAGTGACAGACCGTTACATCGGTTCTTCAGCTGACGGATCTCCAGGCGCAGGCCGGTCAGGAGGACCTGATGCTCCTTTTGCAGGAACGCAATGTTACGCTCCACATTCTCCACCTGTTGGGCTAGGGTCCCGGTATCCATTAAAAGCCCACAGTAGCCCTAAATGAAGGGGACAGAGGGTCTAAACATACAAGATACAGCATGTGAATATAGCAGTTTTAGTATTAGCACGTAAGAAATAGAAAATTTGTGAACAGAGAAGTGAATGAACTTGATCGCTCATTCTGTAAGTGCAGCCTAATATAGGCTGGCCACTGTTTGGCCATAGAGAAGCATATATAGGAACTGCGTAACTGCAGTCATTTGGGAACGTCGCCGTCTAACACGCATGTCATCAGACGTGTTTACATTCATGCAAACGAAACGAATTCGACCACCAAACGTGAAAAACCGCTCGTACCTACATGTGCGCATCCCTGTCGCGCCCTATAGCTGCTCTGTCGTAGGATTCATTTAGGCTAACTCATAGACCTGCATTCATGCGATATCAGTGACGTAATGGTAAATCCGCCCGCTGAGCCGAACTGACCTCAGGCTTACCTTTAAACAGATATGTTCGAATATCCCCGTTCCACCTTAAATGGCGCAGCAGTTACATTACATTATAACTGCTGCGCCATTTAAGGTGGAACAGGGAAATTCCAGCCTCGTTAAACAGACCGCCCAAGACAAACGCAGTCAAGTATGACAAGGGTGCTTACTGTCCAGCTGAGCTGATGAACGGATGCCAGGCGGCTCCGAAACGGAGCATCCCCGTCAGTGCGCTTCTCGCTCTGCCATGTTGTTTAGCATCCCAGCTGCGGAGACTAGCCCCCCGACGATGTGGATAAACCTCGCGGCATAATTCTACTCTGCTGTGCAGGGGGCACTGCACGTCACCTCACTGCCTCCGTAGTTATAGCTTAGCGCTAAACACTGCTGACACTCAGCCAGAGGGCGAGTTATGCTAATGGAGTCGAACAGATACTGGAACACATTGAGGATGTTGTCATTGGGTTACTTTCCCTCAGAAATGGTGGGAATGAGCAGCGCGTTGGACAGGAGCACACTGCCCCCTGGTGGTCTGTGTTGCTCTCCGAGTGACTCCACTAACAGGCATGGATGGCATCATGCTATAACATCTATCTATGTGATGTGTATATGCCTATGTAGCAATCTATCTATCTATCTATCTATCTATCTATCTATCTATCTATCTATCTATCTATCTATCTAGTAGGGTATCATGTGACATGGTTTGACTAATAGTGTAATAGGTGTAAGCTGTAAGCTGTTGTGTGTTTAATCGGGTCTTTAACGTCATTAGCTGGCGTTTGTTCACACATATGTAGATTTTTACTGTGTCAGGCCTAATGTGCATTCACTATAAAGCAAATAACTAACAGGCCCAACCAGTCACTTGACCTTTGAGGCCAAGTCTATACAAAGTCATCGTGCTGTTCTACCATACTGACCTGTAATGAGTCCATTCCTTTCTGTGTGGCCTGGAAGGGCATCTCCTCAAAGGAGATGCTGTACACAGCAGCCGTGTTCCATACAAGACAAAGCAGTGTCACGCACTTTGCTCTGTGTGTGTGTGTGTGTGTGTGTGTTTGTGCGTGTATGCTCATTGTTGGAAGCTGTTGCTTGGTCAGCCGTTCTCTATTCCCTTGCTATGGCAGAGCTAACCGCACTCTGCATATGCAACCCATCCAGTCCCTCTGACTGATAGAGCTGTGCTCTGCATCGGTGGATATCTATCTTCTTCGTAGAAGCTCGTATATTTGGAATAGCTTTGGGCAACCATCTTCATGTGTGAGGTCAAGCAGTTCAACGGTCAGATCTCAAAGGGACGTTTTTTTTGGTCTCCTGGCTTAAGGACATCTGCGCTAGCCATGTCAGCAGCCATGAGCGATTGATTCTATGAGAACACTATTGTGAAAAACACTATTGGTTAAAAAAGCTGGATATAGTTTCTCCTCTCTAATCGAACACGGTCTCTGATGTCTGAGAAGAAGTCGAGTAAGTAACATGTTTGACTCTTTCAATTGGAATTTGAAGCTACCCGTGTTCTTCAAAACAATGGTTTCCAGATGGTTCTAGGCAGGAAATCAGTTGGTAGAGAAAGCACAACATCATTAAAAGGTTCTTTAAACTTTGTAAAGCCAACTGTTAGAATTTGACACCTATTTGGCACCATTTAAGGGTCAGAAAGGTTTCAGGCTTTTAAAACCACATCAGATGAAATTTGGCTGGTTTTAAAGTGCATTTGGCTACATGGACTGGATAAAAGCTAATCTTCATGGTCATATATATGCTGTAACTCCACAAGTCTGCTGAAATCAGTGTGATGTGTTCCCAGAAGCAGTGCATCATGCTGACCAACAGGAAGATGAGGAAGAAGCGACTGCGGCCGTGTGCATGGAGTCCGATCTCAAGGATGGAGAGTAAGGCCTATTGAGCTTAATGTGTTTTTCATCGACTAAGTAAATGCGTCGCACTGGGAAAGCCTTCTAGTGCTATTAGATCTGAGGAGCTTTGCGTGTTATACTGCCTCATACTGCCATTTCATCCATGCTAAAAAGTTATAGAAGGTCCCATACGTGTTCTGACACATGTACTTAATGTATAAGGCAGGGATGGGGGGACTGATACTTAAATATATTCCTAAATATCGATACAGCAGATCCTGGAGTTCACTTTTAGGAATCGATTCTGGCACAAAAAGATGGATATCATTTGTTTATTCATTTAGCAGGATGGATGAGTACCCTCTCAATCTCTCAATAACAATAAAATTACTGCTGTAAGTGATGGTGTAGTACAGGAACTACTTTTCCTTCCGCCTTCTTTCTTTGCTTCCCAAAAAAGCTGGTGTGTAAGAAGCTCCACCAAACTTAATGTATTGAAGTGACACTGAACTGGGCATTTATAACTAGTAGACTTCCCTGAGTAAATAATCTAAAGACTTATAAGCAAATGTCTGACAGTTTAACACGGATCTTCATTATTCATTACTTTTATCTGACATAGTTTTAATAGTGTTCCATTAGATACATAATGAACTTTTAATCTTTTTAATAATATAATTTGAATATTATCAAACACTGAATTGATATTTGTTATTACTGAATTGAAGAGCTCTGATTTCTAAAGGTTCATATAATACTAATGTCAAACTTTCCATTATAATTTTGTTTACATTTATCATTTTTCATTGTTGAAAATCACAAACCTTAATGTATTTGTATCGGGATATTGCCTTGGTATTAATTGGTATCGGCTCGAATGGAAACTCAAGTGGTATCGCCCATCCCTAGTATAAAGTATAAGTATGGAATTGTGTATCTATCTATCTATCCATCTATCTATCTATCTATCTATCTATCTATCTATCTATCTATTTATCTATCTATCTATCTATCTATCTAACGTGTATATGACTAAGCAATAGTAGTCTATCTGTCTAGATACACATGAAGATTTAACAGATGTAACAGTTCGCAAAATTCTATTTTTAATTATAGCAGATTGGCTGTAAATGTCCCTCATATTAATATGTAAATGTTAATATTAATATGTAAATAATTATATTAATGCACTCAACATTATAAAAGCACAATATTTGGAAGAAAAGCTGTGCTTTATAGTGTCCGGACCTAACGATGTAGACATAAGCTAACATGCTAGTCACAATAAAATACATACAGTTTTTAAAAAGTTCATAAAACTGTAAAGTAATATGTTAAGCCTGTACAATTCACAGGTTTCAAATAGTTAGTAGAAAGCTACTAAGCTGTAAAAAAAGACTTTTTAGATGTGCACAGAAAGATGAACAGTGTATACCTGTATGCCATCAACCATAAAGTTAGAATATAGGTAATATCAAGAATGCCTTGTCAAAACTGATAATGGCATTTCTTTTGAGGCTGACAAAAATGACTGTTAACAGAAACTTGAAGTATGGTTTTATCATTTAATACATTAGTATTGATCCCAAAATATTAGAAATACAAAATAAAATCTTCAAAGTTTTCTATATATCTAACTTTTTTGTGTTGTCTATGATATTTAAACCTTGCATCAGTTATTATTATCTATATAACTGACCAAAAACTGAAAAATGATTTTTGAATAGTAGCATACATGTCACAGGAGATTTATTTTTACTGTATAAGAATGTCTGCCTTCTGCATCACTTAGGATGATGGATGTGGATGTTGGGGACCATAATGTCCTGTTGGTGCGGTGTGATGGGGAATACACTGCCATTGGTAACCAGTGCACCCACTACGGTGCTCCCCTGAGCACGGGTAAGAAAGAGCCCCCTCTGAACAGTTAGTGCCTACCTGCTGATAAAGTGGGTTGTTTGCTTGACCACAGTTACATTATAGAAATGCCCATGTATAAGTGAGTAGTGCTACGTTGGTGTCAATCTCTGTTGTGTTTCTTTGCCAGGTGTATTGGTGGGTCACAGGGTACGCTGCCCCTGGCATGGTGCCTGCTTCAACGTGAAGACTGGAGATATGGAGGAGTATCCGGCCATGGACGGCCTGGCCTGCCACAAGGTACTGTGAGTTCTACATGTCAGGTTTATGATCATTTATGATCATAAAAAACAAATGTTGCTTGAAGGGCTTCTTGAGGGCTACTTGATGATTGTCAAGGCTGAGGATCAAACTGTTGGATGGTTTCTAATTATTCATTGAAAGCCCTTTAAATTCTTTAGTTGCTAAGGAAAGTGTAGAATGATGCTGCCACCTAGCACTACACGTATGGTGATATGTACATGAAGCAAAGCCATTATATCTATATTCACAGATGGTACTGGATGTTATAAGTTATCCTGATGGTTTGGACACCTTGTTTTATTGAGCCAAATACATAGTTTAGTCATATTATTATGACCACTTCCTACTTTTGATGGTGGCAGCGCATAGCTCATAAAGGAAGTCACGTTTTTGTGGCATTCAGTGGGTTCCATCATCCATGTGGAAGACACTCTCAACCGAATTAGGTATGAATCCATCCTTGCAGATCACATACATCCATACATGCTGATTGCCTTCCCTGGGGTTGATGGGATCTTCCACCAAGGCAGTGCCACATGTCACACAGCTAGAAATGTCTGACATTGGTCGAAAGAGCATGACCAAGACTTCCAAGTACTACCCGGGCGCTCTACTTCTCCAGACTTGAACCCAACTGAGCATCTGTGGGACCACATCGATCATCATATTTGCTCTATGGATCTTCACCCACACACCCTCCAGCAGCTGTGGGATGCACTGCAGTCAGCATGGCTCCAGACACCTGTGACAACCTACCAGGACCTTACTGAGTGACTCCCAGCCAGTCTAGCTGGTGTCTGTGCTGCACTTTGGTTATTCTGGATATTAGCTGGTGGTCATAATAATGTAACTTGACTGTGTATATGGCATTGGGCTTCTTCGCCAGGGAAGCTTAGCTACTGTATGAGCTTTATGCAAGCCCCATAATTACATCAGTTGCATTGAGAAAATAGGAACAACATCACCAAAGGCAATAATCTTCTATGGGTATGCAACATTAGACTTTTATCAGTGTATCTGTTGTCTAGTGTTTTATAACAGCCTCCTTCATGTTTGTTTACTGCATGACTGACCTTTTAATATAGATCACCTATTAGACTGAGGTTAATGGCTAATGCACACTACCAGTCAATAGTTTGGATATGGCTACTCTTAGACGGTTCTCCTTATGTTTATCTTAATGCTTTACTTTAGAATAAAAGTGAAGACATCAAACTATAAAATAGCACTCATGGAATTATACAGTCCACCTTAAACACCTGGAATTATATAGTCACACATGGAACTATACAGTCTACCTTAAACATCTTTACAGGAGGATAAAACAGCTTTGTTAACCTGCAGTGGAGGCTGATATAACAAGATTCTTTTCTAAGCAGTTTTGGACCAATTCTATGGGTCTGTCCATCATGAAAATTCACTGAACGGAAAAAGTAACTGGAGCAGAAAAAAGAGATAAAGTTTTTTTGGCCAATGTAATATATATTAGAGGTGACAGTAGGAATATAATACTGTGCTACATCAAGAGTATATGTGGTATATCAGGATATGTAATGTTTCCCATCAGCTGGAACTGTTAAGTGTAAGCCTGTAGAGTCTTTAAGATCACCAACAACCTCCATTAAGTGGGGCGTGTCTAAACTTTTGACTGGTAGTGTAGTTGGAGCCCTCTGATGGTATAACTGCTTTCAAAAGGGTTTTAGCTCATATAAAAAAAGGAAGAAGAACCTTCAACCTGGAAGCCACACAGTTTTGTGTGTCTGTTCTAGAAATGCTATGGACTTTCAAATATAGCTGTGGAAACAAGCCACAGGCTCCTATGGAGAACATTATGTGGATCACTACACCGTCAGAGAATGCCCATATTTCCGTGAGCCACAGTGTCATATTCATATTGGGAATGAACTGTTTTGGCTTTTTCTATGTTGGCAGGTGAAAATCCTGGACAGAAAAGTTTATGTGACTGTAAACAAAAAGGTAAGCAGAGCTTCAGCCTCACAATACATAACACATCTGTGTGAAGTGGACAGTTCATTCAGCTTGAAGAGCGGCTGGATTTGATATGTATACAGAGTTCCGTGTTTACCATTGTAGTAGCATGCCGTCTGAAAGGGAACCCTGACTGTCAAGACTTGTACGCCTTAAAAAAGTGTACATGTCTGATACTATTAAAACATGACATATAACCCAAATGAGAATTTTGATTATTGATCTAAAAACCAACATGACTAAATTCCTAACCCATTATTGTCACACTGTGTGCAGTGGACTAAAGCTGGAAAGGCTGAATGATATACTGGAATAAGAAATTTAGCTCGCTGTTCCTCGTTCAGTACACAAGATACAGAAATACAAATGGCTTCTAGTAAAGGGATTCTGTATTTATGTTAAATAATGAATGGTATTGGACATGTACAACACATTAGAGCCTGTATGTCTTAACACTCAGGGTGCTCTTTAAAATGATACTTGCTTTTTGTAATGGGCCAGAGTTCACAATACACTCTAGACTATAAATGAATCATGTGCAGGCTCTAGGGCAGGCCAAGAGAGTGAAGAAGATGGGAGGCAGAGATCCTGATGTGAACCACACTGTGATGCTACTGGGAGGAGGTGAGAGCAAGCACAATAAGTAAGATAATAATGATAATAATAATAATAATACATTTTATTCATAGCACGTGCTACACAGGTTACACACCTACAAGTTTTACACCTACACCTACAAGCTTTCTTCTCCTAATACACAAATTTGTATATACACTTGTGACATGATATTCATGCTGTGAGTTTCTTTCACTGTCGTCTTTCTACTTGCAGGGTGTGCCTCAGTAATATGTGCGGAGGTCCTCAGGCAGGAGAATTATGGGGGGAGAATTATAATGGTGACCAGAGATAACCTCCTTCCATACGACAAAACTAGGCTTAGCAAGGTATATGACTGTGATATGCTTTCATATTCCAAGTTTATGTTCATTGCCAGATATACAGCTCTGGAAACATTAAAGAGACCACCTCAAAACGATCAGTTTCTCTAGTTGTACAGTTTCTGGGTTTGTGTTGGACCAGAATGAGCAGTTCTTTTTTATTCTATACACTACTGGAACCACGTCTCCCAAATTCCAGATCAAATATTGTATTTAGATCTGTTTATTTAGAAAATCACTAATGATGCGTCCAGAAGCCTGTTTTTTGAACCATGCTGGCTGTGCATTTCACCCCAGCCACCGCTCGCCAGTCTTTCTGTAGGTCACTTGAGCTCATCTTACGGTGGTTAAGTGACATTGGAATGAGGTGGCGCTCATCACGGTCAGTAGAGAGTGGTTTTGACTCTCTGCCAGTCTGTAGCTGTGTTGTCCTGTGTGTTTGCTGCTTGACCTTGTTCTTATGAACCAGACGCTCACAGTATCTGCCAGTAAAGCTAGAACCGAACCTTCTGTTCCTCACTAAGAACCTGCTGTACATGTGGACTTGAACAAGTGGTCTCTTATTTATTTCCAGAGCTGTATATGGGCCATGATTTGGTGGATTTTACATTCCACCTAAAATGAGTTTAGGATTAAGCAAGAGTCTTACGATCATAGGATATTGGAGTCATAATGAATCATGCTACTTTTACACTCCATACTTAAGTACATTTGAAGGTAAATACTTTAGTACTTTTACTCAAGTGGAGGTTTGAAGGGAGGAACTTCTACTTTTACTGGAGAAGTATTTTACTTTGGGTATCTCTACTTTAACTACATACCTTGGGTACTTTGTTCACCACTGCCACATGCTCAGTGCACGTGTGGTAGGTATCTAACAAAAAGCCAGAAGAGCCAGTCTTTTGGAGGAGCCACCATGACAAATGTTAACTATTGGTTCTCACCTGAATGCTGGATGAACTTTTAGTACTTAAATAAGTCCTACACATCCCTCAGAACAGCATTAAACCTGTGGCTTCGCTGGATTCTGTTCCAGGTGATGAATGTGCAGAGTGACAGTCTCCTGCTGAGGAGAATGGAATTCTACCAAAAGTACGACATTGAAGTGTGGCTGAAAAAAGAGGTGAGATAAATACACTGCTCCCGCGTCTCTTTCATGTTGGGCCGCATGTACCAAAGCCTTTCTTCTCCTCACCCCAGGCTCTGTCAGTAGACACAGAGAAGAAGACAGTGGTCTTTCATGATGGCACCAAAGAGTGCTATGACCAGCTCCTAATTGCAACAGGTAGCAGGTGAGTACCCGGCACGATGTGGTAATAAGCCCATGTACATCATGTATTGTCACTAGTGGAACAGAATCCTGTATCTCCAAAATGGTAACCGGAAAGCAAGAACAGCCTTTAATGCATGCTAATGTAATGAGCTCTGAACACCAGTTCACTATTTTTATTTCAGCTCATATGTGTGTCTGAGTTTTGTGAGGTAGGTAAGTTCACAGCTGCTACACCCATAGCAAAACATCATAGCATAATTATGCATGATTAGAATATGTATTCTGAGTACAGAAATTACAGTCATCATCAGAAGAATAATTGCACCCCGATGGAAGTGTGGGATTACAATGCTATTGGGAAGGAAGATAAAGGTTATCAGGAACAATAAATGATGATACATTTCGACTGATATGGGCAATGTTTATTGAGCTACACACAGAAGTATTGTCTCTCAATTTGGCATCGGCATGCAGTTCCTAATGGTGTCCTGTGATGACTCACACATGGATTTGTTGGTCGTCTCCACCAAGACAAAAGCGGGACTCGTCACTGAAGATAACCTGCTGCCATTCTGAGTCACTCCATGACAATCTGGCACGACACCATTACAGTCTTTTGCAACGTTGACGTGGTGTTAAGGGCAGTCATCATATCAATCTGCATGCATGTAGGCCTGTGTCATGCAGCCGTCTGCTAATGGTGCTAATGGAGTCATGAAGAGCATCCGTGCACTGTGAATGTCCCTAGTCGTGGCGGCTGGGTTACTCGGGGCATGCTGGGCAATTCGTCTGTTCTCTCTCTCTCTGTGGTTCAGCTCTCCCAGATCTGGCCAGTATGGACCATCCTGATTCCCAGAGCCCTTTGATGCAACCCCTCTCAAACTCTTCCAACTGCTCTAATTGCTTTCGAACTTTTCTCTGAGGCATACGTCCCTTGCAAAGGATGCTACTAACACAACAGCACGAGTCAGAATGGAAAGCATGCGCAACACTACGACCTTATATAGTCAGTCAGGTACAGCTATAAGGCTCGTCTCTGCTTGCGTCACATGCGCGGTCGAACGTGAACCTACATTTGCATGTCTCATGCTGTCAAACCTACCCACTGAGTTTCATTCCTATTGGTTGATTCCTTCTGGGTGCAAATTATTTGGATGATGAGTATGTCTCTATTCAGTCCAAGTTATTATATTTACATTATTTGAAGGTAATATTCAGAATACAGTGACTTCCAACATTGTTTGGAGAATGCTTTTAGAATACCCAGCTAGAAATGATTTGTTTTAAAAACGTTCTGAGAATATGCACTGCATTGTTCCATTAATACTATCAGCAGGAAGTTTTCTTTTGGTTCCCAGAATATAGGTAGAAGAACATTCTCTAGGAACATTCTATCATTTCAGGCCATAAAACATCCATAAAACACATTCTGAATGTTTTGCTGAGAGTGTTCTTATTTTGTTATCATGTAGCGTAGTCTGTAGCCCTGAAAGCATTCTCAGAACATCCTCTGAATGTTGAAGTTGAAACGTTCTGTCTAAGTTGACATGTAAACTTATAGGAACATTATCTGCAATTACAAACATCTTTAGAACCTTCTTTGAACATTATAGATTGGATTAAACCATTAGATTAAAACTTTAGTAGAACTTGTAGGTAACGTTAGTACTTCTGGGAAGTACCGACCAATAAAATAAATAAATAAATAAATAAATAAATAAAATAATAATAATAAAAATATATATATATACAGTATATACCATCTTTAATAGAAAATGGCATCAATGCTAGTTATAATCAAAGCAACTGGACATTACAAAAGACTCTCAAGAAGCCGGTTATTAAACTCAGCACTACTAGACTCGTTTGAGGGATGGAATTGATCAGTCTGCTTGGTATTGCACATGTTTACAACTTGTTGTGGCAAGTTACCTCATTAACTGAAAATCACATAGCTATCCACTTCATAGTTAATTTTTCAAGGTTTGTCTATTGGGATATGGCAAATTCGTTACTTTATAGAGCCAAAAGAAATCTTGAGAATTTTGTAACTTCATTTAAATAAGTGATTTTTTTCATGAAACAGATTGACAGAAGAATTACAACTCCCAACAGAAATCAGAGATGACGCAGTGTGAATTCAGTAATAATTTCAACAGCAGACTTCCCCATCTGCTTTATACAGATATAGTCTAAACGTATTCTGAATAAACTTACTGGACAAAAAAATATGTGCATTGCTCATACTGCTAAACAACCAGATGCAATGTTTTTGGTTCATGTCATTTAAAGAGGCAACTGATTTTGTCATTTATGAATTTAGGATGTCAGTTTAACCTATTAAAGAGCAATTAAGAAAGAAAAAGAATAAGAAATATAAGAGATAAGGAACAGGAAGCTACATATAGGTCATGATCGGTGGACCCCTTGTGTTTATAGATGACTGACTCCAAAGCAAAGCACTATGTTATATAGAAAAGTCTTTGTACTTATTTCCCAGGGCCAAGGAACTGGATAGCCCCGGGGCCGAGCTGAAGAACGTGCTGATGCTGGAGACACCAGAGGATGCCAACCGCATCCATAACGCCTGCATGGGCTGCAGGACAGTCATTGTGGGCACCTCCTTTGTTGGTAAGAGCTTTTGCGAAGTGGGCAAATTCGGCAACATGATCATGTTGAGCTCTGCTAAACTTTTTGCAAATGAGCCACCAATCAGCTGGTCTGAGCCACCAATCAGAAAACACGTTCTTACGTTCCCTCAAACCCGCTCCACTGACTTTGGTTCCTACTAAAGATTTTTTCTTTCGCAAAACGGAGGGGAGTCTCAGCATTGCCGTGTCCTGATGTCCCGTTCTGTCTGAGGTGTCCTTATTTGTATACGGGAACCTAATTAAAAACTGAAGCTTGGAATAAAGTTACTAAAACTGGTGAACCGAAACAGGTTTTAACATTGTTTTAAAAGACATGTGAAACTAGAAAATATAGCATGGTAAACCAGGGGCATTAATAACAAACAAACAAACAAACAAACAAATAATAATAAAAAAAATATTTTAAAAAAATAATAAATAATAATAATAATAATACAATTTAATTTAATTTCTAAGTGCCTTTCATGACACTCAAGGACACTTTACAATTCAAAGAAAACAACATAAAACATAATAGTAGCAGTTGCATTTTAGTTGCCTCTTAATAATTAATAGTGATGGGCACTTTCAGAGATACATAGAGTTCCATAACTGTGGACCAACAACGCTGAATGCTCTGTCACCATACATACGTAGGTTGGTTGAACAGACAGACAGCAAATGAACATCAGCAAACCTGAGCAAGTGTGAAGCATGGTGTCTAAACAACAAAGCAGAAGGGTAATTAGGAGCCAAACCATGAAATACTTCAAAAGCCAGGAGTAATATTATACATTGTATAGGGTTTTAAACTGAGAGCCAGTGCAGGCCTTTAAACCTAGGAGTAATGTGCTCCCATGATCTAGTGTGCGTTAGGACCTTGACTGCTGAGTTCTGGACAAATTGGAGCTTTTGTAGACTACTAATGGGGAGCCCAACTAGAACTGAATTGCAATAATCCAGTCTGGATGTAATGAAGGGATGTATAAAGGTTTCAGCTACAGAGTCAGGGAGTGACGGATGCAAACTGGCGATGTTTTTGAGATGAGATGAAAACAGACGACTTTAGTTGTTAATTTGAGCCTCCAGAGAAAGTGTAAAGTCCAAAATAACACCAGGGTTAGGGGCCTGGGCCACAGAGGATGTGATAGGTCAGGGTCATTAGGTTAGTGTCAGTTTATGATATAAAATGTTAAGTCACATTTATCAACACTAAAAAATCAGCATAATAAAAGTCCCCGTTAAATTTGATCTGTACTGAAATTCACCTATTAGGCATGTGTGTACGTCCACATCATAAGGCTTATTCTACAGCAACTAGTGCAGTATGTGCATGGTTATGGTATCTGTGGTAGATATGGTGACCATTATACACTGGCTAAGCCTTCTAATCCTTGGTTTGACACACATCTTGACTGCATTGTTTAATTTTGAAGGCATGGAGGTGGCATCCTATTTGATCGATAAAGCTAGCAGCATTACCATCATCGGCTTCAGCGAGCTGCCGTACCTGAAGACACTGGGGCGAGAGATAGGGAAGTTCACCATGACGGTGAGTGAGAGGAGCCAGGCTTTATGTTCTAATGATGTTCTAATGGTGTTTTGATGAAGATCTGTTATCTGTTTCAAAGTAGAACAGAATACTTTGCTCTGTGAATTTGTGCAGACTTTGGAAGAGAGGGGCGTGAAGTTTTACATGAACGACAGCGTCGCTGAAGTCCGGGGCAAGGACGGATGGGTAAAACAAAAACGCTTGAAGTGATGAGTTTGAGCTAAGTAAATAAACTAAGCTGAGTAACTGATATGTTTTAATCCTGTTAGTAATGGAAAACTAAAGATGTGATATTTCTCTTTATCTCTTTAGGTCAAAGAGGTAGTGCTGAAGAGTGGCACCATTGTGGAAGCTGATGTGTTACTTGTAGGGATTGGTACGTGCAATACATGACTTGGTACACAAAGCAACAGTAAAGCCAAATCCGTTATTCTAATTGCATTCAAAAGAATAGATGCACCCAGAAGAAATCAACCGACAGGAATGAAACTTGCTGGGTAGGTTTGACATCGTGAGACATGCAAATTATTCAAGTTTCACACTTGACCGTGCACGTGATGTAAGCAGGGACAGGCTATTTTGCTTTATCTGACTGACCCAACAGCCACAATTGTGGACATTTAGCAAGCAGTGATGCCCTCCATGAGTCATCCTGTACTACCAGCACCATTGGCAGACGGTTACGACGACTGCCCTTAACACTAAGTCAACGTCGCCAAAGTCATGTGCCACACGTCCAGAAGGCCTGGTGTCACTCCACCTCTACCCCTACCGCAAAATCTGCAGGATCTGTGTGAGAATATTCAAACTGCATGAGATGGGTTATAACATCTACGACTCTATGCTGAGTCGTCTGGCATGTTGCGTCATCATTTTGTTCCTGGTAACCTTTATCTTCCTTCCCAATAGCATTGCAACCCCACACTTCTTTCTGGGTGCAACTATTCTTTTGAATAGAATAGAAATGCTGGATTAGTAATATTGAAAAATCTACTTCTTTTCTTTGTCTAACAAGGGATCATACCTAACTCAGAGTTCCTTAAAGGAAGTAGGATCCAGATGGACTCTAAGAACTATGTCATTGTAGATAAGGTAGGAGGCTTAGTAAACCATATAGTGCATTGGTCCTGATATTTACAGAAAAGCCTTTGTTTGTATGGTGGATACAGTAGAGCGTTGAGTGTTTTCTTGCGATCATATGCACACTTGTGTTTCTTTTTCCACAGTACATGAGGACCAATGTGAGGGACGTGTACTGTGCCGGAGATCTAACCTCCTTTCCTCTCCAAATGATCAAAGACCAGAGCGTCAGTGTTGCCCACTGGCAAACAGCACAGGCACATGGTAGCTACAAGCATGCTGTTTTCATTTCTGCTGATTACTGTCAGAAAATGTGAACCAAAGTCTAGTACCATGTCACCTGTAGTACTGAGCCTGTTAATTGCAGGGTTGAGTAAGAAAGCACCAAATATGCTTTTTTAAGTAGTACATTGACATATAAGCTCACCAGACAAAAAACATGCCACCTGAGACTGAAACATACCTAATAGCATGCAACACCTCCACAAGCACGAATAAAAGGTATGGCATGGACTGGACAAGTTTCTGGATGTAGGCCACATCAATGTTCAGACACTCTTACATTAAAGAATTGCAAAGTTGGGCCAGATTTGGTGGATGCCTTCCCTGGTACAATTCTGAGGAGAGTTTCCTGTAGACTGGGATTTTAGCCACTGCTGGTAGACCCGCAAATTCAGCTACTTCCTTCACACTATGGTCTTTGGCACGCCCAAATGCAATCACTTCTTTTAGCCAATCTTTAACATCTGCTTTGGAGCCATTTTCCACACATGGAACAAGACATTCACTGCACTGTACCACCTCTTCTCAATCTATGAATCCCCTCACACACCCCACAGGTGTTTATAGCCCCACCATCTTCATGCAGCTCCATCTGCAGGAGCCTGAAGTTACTATCATCTTAAACATTCAAGTTGACTTATTTTTTGTCCAGCGAGCTTATGATAACAGTAATAGACGTCATTCATGATGTGTGTTTTTTTATTAGGGAGGATTGCTGCGTTGAATATGCTGGGCAGACAAGTCGCTCTGAACACCGTGCCTTTCTACTGGACCGTCCTGCTGGGGCAGACCATTCGATATGCAGGTACAGACTCATTTTGGCTGATAATGTGTGACTAATAAAGTAAGACAGGCTTTGAGTGTATACTGTTTTCATAGCAGCTACAAGCTGTTAGCCTGATGCACAGGCTACCAGGAACATCATTACTGACAATTCAGAAATCTCACTCAGGGGAGAGGCAGCTCACTAAGACGTTCACATTCCTTTCCATTATATCCTATAGCTGCCATTTGCCATCCTCAGAATATCTGTTGGAGAAAGGGAATACGCTGAAGTTCTGTGACTGATTTCCTTTCAGCCAGATTAACCAGTTGATACACTAGTACATTTCCAGTAATTACAATCACCCAAACTGGCAACATATTTTGTTCTGCCCTTTAATGGGCCAAACTGGCTAATTGTCAAGTTGAAATCAGTTGCTTATTTAACTGACACAAATCATAGTGCTATATTGAAAGTAAGAGGCAACTGGCTTTGTAGCATTTTGCTACAGGTGTAACATCAGCAATCAAATACCCTGCAGTCGCATGTACATGACTCCCAATATGTATATCATGAAATAGCTACTCAGATCTGCCAAATAATACAAAAGTAAAATTATACATTTTAGGGGGTGTGAATCAGCCAAAACCCCACAATAAAAACACAAAATAAATATTTTAAAAAGATTTTAATATTACTGTGATTTTAAAATTGTAATGATACACTGAGTACTGCAGTAACATATTGTATATTGCAGTATTACCTTTTTTTAACCGGAAATTTAACCGGCATGCTGCACATGTGATCCTGATGTATGGCGGAGCATAAGTCTGATACCTATTATCTGAAAAGAGAAGAAATGCTTTTAGTATAGAAAAATGTGCTCATGATTGAGGACTCCTGGTTGTATGGCTTTTACACTCATCGTCAAAAGAATAGTTGCACCCATAAGGAAGTGTGGGATTGCAATGCTGTTGGGAAGGAAGGTAAAGGTTACCAGGAACAAGGGGCCTTCTGGACACGTGGCGCCTTCACACGTGGATTTGTTGGTCATCTCCACCAAGACAATAACGGGACTCTTTACTGAAGATGACCCGCTGCCATTCTGAGTCACTCCATGACAGTCTGGCACTAGTGCATTGCAGTCTTTGGTGAAGTTGACGTGGTGTTAAGGACAGCCGTCATAGTTCTACATCGTGCAGCCGTCTGCCAATGGTGCTTCACTAACAGGATGACTCATGGAGGACATCACTGGTCACTGAATGTATGCAATTGTGACTATTGGGTCAGTCAGGTACCGCGAGCATGAAAGTTAAATCATATGCATGTCTCAAGATGTCAAACCTACCCACCAAGTTTCATTCCTGTCGGTTGATTCCTTCTGGGTGCAACTATTTGCGTAACTATTAATAAGTGTATTTAATAGCATTATCCTACGTCCATGTAATGAATGCAAAACCTACCTTGGTTTGATGACAGCCTTCTGAGGTTTTATTGCATGCATTGCTTACACTGTATTTTGATTCTATCTTCTGTCTCCACAATGTGCAGGGTATGGAGAAGGATACACTGATCTAGTAATGAAAGGCAGCTTTGAGGACATGAAGTTCTTAGCGTTATATGTCAAGTAAGGAAACTATCAGGTCACTTCCTGACTTTTTACTATAAACGCTAATGCAACCATAACTCATTTTAAACCCCCCCCCGCATTTTGTTTCAGAGACAATGAGGTGGTGGCTACAGCAGGCTTGAACTTCGAACCTGCCGTTTCAGCCGTGGCAGAAAGGTTCGCAGCAGGGAAAGTGATTACAAAGGCGGAAGCAGAGTGAGTGACCCAAGGACACTTAACGTGGCCAGCATATTACAAGACAAAGAGTTGATGCCCTATAACAGACACCGGGCAGTGTTAGATTACAGATATTGACGGGGCCAGTGAGAACATATACAGTACATGGACAAGCACATCATGCCCTAATTCACACCATTAGAGACGAAATTCTCCACCAGCCTGAAGCCCACTGTCCTCTCCTCTTCTCTTTTAAGGTCGGATGACTTGAGCTGGTTGAAGCTGCCGGCTAGTAAACAATGACAGCAACACAAAGTTCTTCGACATTCTTCTCCTGCTCCTTCTTCAGTTTCTTCAATCCATCATTCATTCGTACCTCCTTTGTTCCTTAACTGGAAACCAATACTCAGAGGACAGCCGCACCAAGGGAAGGAGTCTTCTTGAAGTCGCTGTGCATTGACAGTTAAGTAGGCCGAATGTAGTGCCTCATCAGGGAGCTTCCTATATGGGCAGACGAGCTTGGTAGTCAGAGGAGAAAGTCTGAGAAGCCAAATTCATAGATCTGAATGATGCTGAAGGTTCAACTTTGTCATGAAAAAACCTGGCACAGTGTGGCTGACGGGCTTGACAGCTGAAGTCACAGACCTTGCAATAGTTTGACCAAGGTGCACGGATGGTTCCCGAAAGTTGTCACATTCTGAATTATCTTAGGAGAAGTTCATGAGGCTAATCGGTAAGTGAGCATATCATCGCTGTCAAGCGAGCAAATGTGTATCCCTGATTTTAGAAAGTTCCATTAACCTAAGAGCGTTTCTTAAGGTGACTGCAATGATACGGTTATTTGATTTATGTATTTTTCTGGGCCCTTTATAGTAACATACAGTACCAGTCAAAAGTTCAGACACACCCATCTAAAGGGATGTTGTTGGTGATCTTAAAGACTCTACAGGCTTAACAGTTCCAACTGATGAGAGTCTGAAACAGTACATATCCAGATATACCACATATGCTTTTGATGGATCACAGTATTATATTTCTGCCATATCGCCACCTCTAATATATATTTAGTTGCGCAAAAAACTTTTATTACATTTTAAAAGCTCTAGCTTCGGTTTAGTGAATATTCCTCATGGACAGACCAATAGAATTGGTCCAAAACTGCTTATAAAAAATTCTTGTTATATCAGCCTCCACTGCAGGTTAAGAAAGCTGTTTTATCCTCCTGTAAAGTTCCATTTTGGAGGTGTTTAAGGTGGACTGTATAATTCCATAAGTGCTATTTTATAGTTTGATGTCTTCACTTTTATTCTAAAGTAAAACATTAACATAAACATAAGGAGAACCTTCCATGAGTAGCTGTGTCCAAGCTTTTGACTGGTAGTGTACATTCAGCATGATCATGATAACATGATTTCTTTCCAAAGAATATTTGGTAACACTTTACATTAAGTATTGACTAACATGAAGTAAGGCATTAGTTAACATGAAGTAATACATTCACAGTGGTTACAATGCTCAGCTAATCTTAAGTAAATGTATAACAGCTACATGTTTACATGTTAAGTAAAGATATAACACTTGTTACATGTTTATTTAACATTAGTTAACTATTGTTAATGTATTACTTCGTGTTAGTTAGTCAATACTTTACTTATATTTTATTTATTTCATATATTGGATATGATATATATATATATATATATATATATATATATATATATATACATAAATTAAAAAACTAATTTACGAGAAAAAGAAAAACAGATTTGCATTGACTCAGTGCCTGGGTGAAATACAACGCCTGAGGTCCAAAGCGACGAATGCTTGATAAGATATTGAGTACAGTGTCGGTTAAGTAGATTGGACACATGATGGATCTGGCGTAACTAGATAACCAGTCGTCAGGCTCCAAACAGGAGTGCACAGTGGAAAAACACAGAGGACCTCTGACCACTCCTGTGTTTGGAGTGCCCCACTGGAGCATAGAGGGGGATTAGGTGAACAGTGCGCAATGGGTGGAAAGAGATGCTGACTGCATCGGCGGTCACAAAAGGGGGGTGATAATAGGACTGGACAAACATGACACAAAAGGACTCGTTTAAAAGAGAGGGAGAGCTTGTTTTACAAAAGAAATGCTGTGCTGCTCTCTCCTATTGCCTCATTCCATCTCCCTCACTCATACGCTCACCTTAGATCTCTAACTGCCCTTATCTTTTTGTTAAATACTGTTTTAAAGGAAGAACAGCGTACAGGCCATGTACGGCAGTCAGGGATCAGTATTTAGGACAGGGACAGCTGTTGGCAGTCCAAGACTTACGATTCCTTTCAAATGTTTAGTGGTATTACTATTATATTAGTGATTGATGACACGCTTCATAGAGTGATACGGGTCTTGTGTGTTTGTAGAGAACAGAAAGCAAGAAAGCAAATATTGGTCTCAATGGATGAAAATATCCTTTGGAAACATTGGTCATTCAATGCAAATAACAAAACTACTCATTCCAGCGGGTAAAAGAATACTCCAGATCTTTTCAATGCAGTCTGTATCTGCTTCATCTGTGTTATAATGTGAATTAACATGGTCAATAGTTTGAACAATTTCCCTATACTCTATATATAGAATAGGACAGAAAACCCATTGAATCCAACCCCAGTGGTGGATGAAGAACACAAAGCATGTACTAGAGTTAAAGTAGAGATATCCAAGGTAAAATACTCAGTAAAAGTAGAAGTTCCTCCCTTTAAACCTCATCTTGAGTAAAAGTAGTAAGGTATTTACCTTCAAATGTACTTAAGTATGGAGAGTAACAGTAGCATGATTTATTATGGCTCTAATGTTCTATTATCATTTCTGGAACAAGACTCTTAATCAGCTCATTTTAGGTGAAGAGACTCTAGTGTCTCTCAGTCCACCAGTCTTTAATAGAAGATCATTAATTAGTTTGACACTGATGTCTATTCAACTGATCATAAGCACAAAACACTGAAAAAGAACAGTTTCCATTAGCTAGAACCAAGCTCTGTCCAACAGCTCAAAACAAGCTCAAAACAAAGTGAGTGCTGTATGCTGATTGGTGGACTCACTTCACACTTCTTTCTACTACTACTGTACACCAACATACCACGTACAGTACACTAACACATTACACTTACCGAGCTACTGTACACCAACACACCACGTACAGCACACTAACACATTACACTTACCGAGCTACTGTACACCAACACACCACGTACAGTACACTAACACATTACACTTACCGAGTTACTGTACACCAACACACTACTTACACTTACTTACAGTTACTGTCCAACACTGAAAACTCGCTTATTAGAGAAGTAACTGGGTAGTTGAATTATGAATAAATAAATAATGAATAAATAAAATATGTGACCACATGTGTAACACAAGTATTACAGCTGTTCTTGTGAAGCTTCATCCAACTTCTGGAGCAACTTGGCAAATAAAAAGCAGTTCCAGTTACTTTCTCATTCACTAATGTTTACTGCTATCTTTTGTCATCAACCAAGAACATGGGAAAATTCCAGTTACTACAAATTCACTGTTTCCTCCATCTGGAAAACCAGTGCCATATCTGGAAGAGCCAGCGAAATACTTCATTAAAGGTATCCTACAAAAAATTAGCTTTAATTAAATGTTTATAGGTGCATTTCACAGTTTCCCATGGGTTTCCATTGTTAGCATGTTTTCGAAAGTTATTGTCTATGGGAATCCACTACATAGTGAAGCTGATATCATGTTGGGAAGACTCTGGAGTAGTTCTTTAAGGTCCCCTAAAGGTTTATTTTAAGCCCCCTGTTTTAAATCAGATACCCTTTAGCTGACCAACTATTGCTACTAGTAAATTACATTGTAGCTAGATTGTTTAATGATTATGACTGTGTGGGATTTCTACTTATTTATGAAAACATAATAAGGTAAAACAGGGGAAGACACCGAGTGTACCAAGTACTGAAAGCAGCAAACGTCCACTGTGAAGTTCTCAAGTAAATACCTCTCATGATTATGCTCATTTTGCACCATTGTATTACTATACCGGTGAGTGTATAGATGCCCCATTGACTTGCAGCAGTGGTGTCCAGTTACAAGGTCCATGAAAACAGCATACTGCAAAGTGCTATGGAGTACACTGTATTGCGGTAGATGTACCACTTTGTATGCCATGTAATCACCAAACAAAAACAATGCAGTGGTGACTCTGTGTCTCATTTCATAATCTTTCTGTTACATTATGTGCTATAGCGTCCTTTGTGCGCTGTACACTACGGGTATGCCATTGCTCCTGTTCAATGCTGGGATGCCAGACATACTGAACTGCATTAGTCACTTAAGATTGTTCTCATCAAGATGTAATTAAGCGGGAAATTTCATCTCACACAATGTGATGGCAGTTCCAGCCACTATTCCACTATTCACATATCATTTTTGTACCATCTATGGTTTTTGAAAATAAAGTATTCTGTTGTACCATATGCTGTCTTAAAAACGATGATTTAAGGAATGTGTCTGTATGCGCTGAGTTCCCCAGCTAGTTATTTATGAATCTAGAGTATTGTGCAACATACACTCATCATCAAAGAATAGTTGCACAAATAGTTGTAGAAACTAAAGAATGAAACTTGGTGGGTAGGTTTGACATCGTGAGGCATGCAAATGATCCAAGTACGAGCGGAATAGCAATTAACTGCTGTAGGCTGAATAGGTAGACCAAAAAAATTGCCACCTGTGACTGAAACGTGCCTAATAGCATGTAACGCCTCCACTAGCATGAATAACAGCTGTGATTGGATTTGGCATGGACTGGACAGGTTTCTGGATGTAGGCCACATCAATGTTCAGACGCTATTGCATTAAAGAATGGCGCAGTTGGGCCGTATTTGGTGGATGCCTTCCCTGCACAATTCTGAGGAGAATTTCCTGTAGACTGGGATTTTAGCCACTGCTGGTAGATCCGTATGATCGTACACTTCCATACACCTGCAGATTCAGCTACTTCCTTCACACATGGTCTTTGGCACGCCCAAATGCAGTCACTCCTTTTAGCCCATCATTAACATCTGCTTTGGAGCCATTTTCCACAGATGGAATGAGACATTCACTCCACTGTACCACCTCTTCTCAATCTATGGATCCCCTCACTCACACCCTGCAGATATTTATAGCTCCATCATTCTTGTGCAGCACCATCTGCAGGAGCCTGAAGTTACTACCACCTTAAACACACAAGGTGACTATTTTGGTTTCTGTGAAAACACAGAAATAGTGAATTGAAAACATGCTGTTTTTGAAGCGTTGTTTCCATATATGGATGATATGGACTGGAGAGTTAATGGTAAATGTTAAAACCGTAAAAACGTAAAGAGGAAATTTGTTTTTTTCCCTTTAATAGGCACTTCAACTAGACATTAAATAAATAAGGGGTACTGCTAATAAAGTCAGATGCATCAACATAGAAGCAACAAAGGTCCAATTTAATGGGAGAATCAATACCATATAACTCAGTAGATAGTGACTGTATAAATAAACACATGCCAGTGTTATATTACTGCATGATTGCTGAGCTGAACCTATCTGGTGTCTAGATCAGACAATAGAGTATAGTCTTGAGCCTGAAGCAGCCAGAAATATTTACAGACAAAGTACTAACAGATCGCTCAAATTCCCTGACAAATATTTAGTTGCTATGGCAATGGCCCTCAAAACACCTGACAATAGCACAATGATGCCAACGCTTCTGAGAAACTGTGGTCAGACAATCCCACCGCATTGTGAAGCATTGTTTATAGACCGCTGGGGAGGAATTGCTCCAGGTGTGTTAGTGGAATTAAATGGCAAACTGCCACTGATTGAAAATCAAGGAGGGACATGCCCACTGCACCGTTGCTCATGTCACCACACAAAGGAGTCCAATTAGTCAAGCTGTGGGGCTCATTGCTTCATGCATCAAATAGCAATTCAAAGCGATCGATGTAACAGAAGTGGCACCGTGTTAAAGTATCCCTTGCATCGTGTTTGCATAATGTTTAATAATGCAACAAGACAACCCAACACATGCAAACACGAGGGTGCAGTGATCCAGTAATCAGAGGCCAAACAACAACAATAAAAATGGACTACTAATAGACCCATAACAAATGCATTTTGCATATTTACAAATGCTTTATTGTAAAATGATAAACGAAGGTTTTAAAGAGGCTGCTATTATATACACTCATCATCAAAACAATAGAAACCAGTAGTTCCACCCACAAGGAATCAACCAACAGGAATGGAAGTTGGTGGGTAGGTTTGACATTGTGAGACATGCAAATGATTCAAGTTTCACACTTGGCAGTGCATGTGATGTAAGCAAGGACGGGCCTTATCACTGGACCTGACTGACCCAACAGCCACGATTGCAGAAATTCAGTGAGCACTGATGCCTTCCATGATTCATCCTCTTGGTGTCAGCACCATTGGCAGGTGGCTGCATGCAAACAGACATGCAAACAGACCATTACAATGACCTTAACACCACGTCAGTGTCGCCAAAGCCTGCAATGATGTCATGTCAGACTGTCATGGAGTGACTCAGAATGGCAGCGCTTTTGTCCTGCAAGAGATGACCAACGAACGTGTGTGTGGAGGCACCATGGTCATCACCAAGATGAACGGTTGGTTGTCATGCGTCACACGTTAAGTTGCATGGGATGGATTATCACAGGACACCATTAGGAACCTCTACAACTCCTTCCTTCCCACTAGCATTGCAATCCGACACTTCCTTCTGCGTGCAACCATTCTTTTGCTACTAGTCCATTGGGCCCTGTTTCTGTAAGATCTAGTGTGTTTTAAAATATGAATTTTCAATGCATCATCAAACTGTCAACTAATCACTGTTGGTTCATTAAAATGATACATTTCAATCAGTGCCATTGTTTTTTATTGAGAGTTTAAATGAACTGAATCAGCTCTAGTGGTAAATGGTTTGAAGCAGTCATAATGGCAGAGTACAGTACATTGCTGGCACAGTATGAAGGTCTACCACAGCCACTTAGCCTGGGAAGAAAATCAAGCAGCAGACTCTACAAAGCCTTTGCAGCTGCGCCCGCCTTCTGCACTCTGCCCAGTTTAGAAACATCTGGGACTGGACCCAAGTCTGCCCCGATATTTTCTAAGAAAATCTGCCTGGATGTCATGTAGCGTTTGCGACGGTTCGCTCTGTAGACCTCCATACGCTCTGCTTCAGCAGCAGGATCCTCTAGAACCCCCTCCCACCTCAGGCTCTCCTGTGCCTGGCTGCTCAGTTCTGCTTTGTCCTCTTTAGGTGGAACTGGGACTTCCTCCAGAACAGGCGCTGTGGTTTTGCATTTCCGGCTCTTCCTGCTGCCCTTCTCTTTGGCGTGGCCTTTGGCTTCGTTCGGGTCACTGTTCTTCTCCGCCTTTGCCCTCTCTTCTGTCCGGGGCCTCTCTGGAGCACAGCAAAACAAAGAGCCAGGGCAGATAGATTACAGCTTAATCACCCAGCACAAATTAGACCAAGTGATGGCTATTGGCCTGGATCTTTCTCTTCTGTCCTAGGAGACTTTGTTAAGAGCTCCCATGAGAAAGTGTCATCATCTCAAAGCCCGGAGGTGTGAAATGTGGCACTCATCTACTGAGCCTTTAGTATGCTGGTTCTTCCTGAAAACCTACAGTCTAAAAGTGCAACAGGGTAACCGGCTCCAGTACAACCAAAAAAATGAATAAATGAAATATGGTGGGGTCTGATATCAAAACAACAATAACAACCAGAATCTGTTGGGGCCCTAGGTAAAAATTCAAACTCCAACCAGATTTCATCACCGCTACACTATAAATAATCTGACACCAACTTTTTTTTTATTTCAGAAGTTCACATTATATATACATATATACATACATATACATATATATATATATGTATATTAAATTAAAATTCAATTCAATACAATCATAAAGAACATTTAAAAACTGTAATTCAAAAATATAAATCATCATCATCAATAATAATATATTTTTAAATTATTATTATTGATGATGATGTGAATATTATTATTGATGCTGGTGTTGTTATAATAATAATAACAACAACATCAATTATTGTTATTATTATTATTAGTATAATAATAATAATAATAATAATAATAATAATAATAATAATTATTATTATTATTATTATTATTATTATTATTATTATTAT
>CM067487.1:10590608-10614076 GCA_034552555.1 Semaprochilodus insignis | reverse complement strand
CTGCATGGGATGGATTATCACAGGACACCATTCGGAACCTCTACAACTCCATGCCGAGATATCTGACATGTTGCGTTAGCCATACTGAGAGACACTACTTCTGTACGTGTAGCTCACAAAATATTGCCCATTTCAGTCTAAATGATTTATCGTCATTTATTGTTCCTAGTAAGCTTTATCTTCCTTCCCAATAGCATTGCAATCTGACACTTCCCTCTGGGTTCAACTCTTGTTTTGACGATGAGTGTATTTGCCCAACAGATGTGTAGTTAAATTGGCTGTTTGTTTAACTTGGTTAAGTATGTTTTTGCACTTTGCATCTATCTCTCTGCCATGAATGTGTTTTAAAAAGTACAGTTTACTCCAGGAATCCTTTCTCATACATAATCATGTTCAACTCTTTAGACATCTGGTTTCCATCACCACCACCACTGTGAACCATTCTGACTCAGTAGGTGTATCTAGAATGACACACTTCAAATCAAACCACTCTGAATGGCTTTGTTTACAGTGACTGAATGATGCAAGAACTGTGAAAAATCAATGGAATTCAGCTGAACATAATAGCAGGACAAGGAAATACTTTGAAGACTCATTTGAAGCATGTAATAAAGTCATTATCTCCATTCGCCCATTAGATAAAGTAATGATCACTTGCAAACAATTATACAGAATCAGAGAAAGAACTTGAAAAGTGCACTTCCTGAACAAAATGCAGAGCGAGTGCACTGCTTAAGCTTATTGCTAGCCAGTTTCTATGGTGTGCTAAGAATGAATGGGAGTCTATGGGAGGAACAAGAGATGAATAAACCACACATAGAGCAGTGATGGTCAGTATGGCTGGGGATTTGCACTGAGTGAGTACATGCAGTTTGGTGGCTGTAGGTTAAAGAAGACAATAGGGATTGAAGGGGGTAAAAATGAATGGAACTCTATGGGAGAAAACAGGGATGGGTGGGGTGGGGGATAAACAAACAGACGAGTGCAGCCCAGAGCAATATTGAATTTGTGCTCAGGGGTCTGTCCTGGGATGTGAAATGGTGCATGTTGGTCATTATGCCAGAAATACCCCTCTCCCCACCCCCTTAATTCTTAATAGGGAAAAATTCCATTGCTCTGTGGAAACCAATCAAAAAGCTGTATACAAGCACACCATTCCCAATCAGACCAGACTTTTTGCAGTTGGAATGGTGGTGTTGATACAGTTGGAATTGTGGCTAGGGGAGGAACAAGGGATGAATAAACAACACATAAGGTTTGGATGGGGCCGAAAATGAATGGGACTCTATGGGGGGAAAAGAAGGATGGAAAATGACTGAGGGTCGAGCGAACATTGGATTCAGGCTTGGGGATCTGTCCTGAGATGTTGTATCCTATATGGTGCCTCTGGATTGAGAAGAAGTACAGTAGATAGGCATGCACTTTTCCATCCTATTTATTCTTAATGGGAACAAAATTCCAGAAAAAACCTGTCGTTACATGGACACTGTGAATCCGATCAAACAGCTGTTTATAAGCAGACCATTCCTGATCAGATCGAACAATTTGGAGTTGGAATGTTGTTGAAATCTCGAAAACTGCATGACTAGTTAGCACACACAAAATATGTACAGAGAATATACATATTAATATTATTGAGTAACGATATTAATATTAATAAGAAATGTTAATAAATATTATTATTACTCTAATAGTTTTAGAATAATATTGAATTTGTCATATTTTGGAGGATCCAAGGGTTTTTCTACTCTAGCTTCGCCTTCAACACAATGGTGGAAGAAACAGACTGTTGCTGTACTGTATATGACAAAACGCATTATACGTTTTCAGCTCAGTGAGGAACATTATGACTATCAATAAGTCTCAGGCAAACGGAGAAGAAAAATCTGTCACTCTTTCAACACAGCACCTGATTTTGGCTCGGAAACTGACCCTATACTTAGAACAGGGCCATCCCTTCAAGTGCTGCACTGGAACATGACTTGCGCCAGGATGCCAAATTTAGCAGCAGCTATAAAGGTTATAGTTGGGCCTACAGACAACATAAAACTAAGCAGGCCAACAACAGGAGAGAAGACAGAAATCATCCCATTAAATGTTATTGACACGAGGAAGCTATATGACTTGGGGTTTTTTAGGCCTATGAAATCGCAGTAGTTCCAGCGATCAGTCTTTCTGGCTTCTTATCTGATACTGTGTGTTTATCTTTCTACTTGAAGTGGAGAGCATTAGTTACTACTGAGCAATGATGTGATCATACCTAAGCTTAGCTCCATATGAAATGTCCTTTGCTGCCAAATCCTTTGTAAGCACAGAGAAGGGGGGAAGACATGGGGGCCAGGCCTGCGGGGACACATAGCACAGACTAATTTTATCCACGCTGAGTTTTGGATGGGGATGCCCCCAATCCAGTTGACCTATCTATGCTCTGCCCACAGATGCGTTCTTTTGTAGCAGCCTTTGCAATGGTGTCGGATGTCTTGGCAAAAATTCAATATAACCTGGAGTTTCAGGCTTAAAATGGTGCACTGCAGAGAAGACAGTTACTCAACTTCATCCTTCAGTAGTATTTCAAGAGAACGATATGCAGAGGTGTCTTAGGGTCCAAAGTTCAGTCTCAGACATTGGTTTAGCATTTCTGCTTCTCACAGTCAAAATAATCCGGAACACATTCAATGATGTTGAGGTCTGGACACTGGGGTGGTCAGTCGATGGTTCTGAGAACACCAGCAACCTCTTTGTTAGATGTGTCTATCTCCTTTGCTCAATCAGGAGCTTCTTGAGGAGGTACACATCCTTTCAGGCCAGTGGCATTGAGCTGTCTTCTCCCAGTGGAAGGATAGACAGAAACACCTGTGGATGTCTTTAGATCTGAAGCAAAAGTGGAGCTTGAAGTGCTGTTTATGTGATAAGGTACATTTTTGGTAGTACATGCCTGCTGGTGTCTTACTTCAATCTGCTAGCACAAATATCTGCTGTTAGAATACTGCACCATTAATACTATATTCCGTTACTGCTATCTCAGTGACTGCTGCGCACATACACCCCTCATCAAAAGTTGTACCCAGAAGGAAGTGTTGGACTGCAATGCTATTGGGAAGTGAGATAAAGGTTACCAGGAACAATAAATGATGATACATTTAGACTGATATGGACAATATTTATTGAGCTACACATACAGAATTAGTGGTGGGCCGCCATGTTTGTTAATGCAACATGCCAGACGTCTCTGCAAGGAGTTGTAGAGGTTCCTAATGGTGTCCTGTGATAATCCATCCCATGCAGCTTGAATATTCTCACACAGTTCCTGTAGACTTTAGGGGTGGAGGGGGAGTGACACCAGGCCTTCTGGATGTGTGCCACATGACAACAAATCGTTCATCTTGGTGCTGACACTGGTGAGAGCGTGTGGAGGCACTGTAGTCAGCACCAAGGTGAATGCAGGACACCATTAGGAACCTCTACAACTCCATCCTGAGACATCTGGCATGTTGCATTAGCAAACATGGCCATCTGACGCCATACTGGGAGACACTACTTCTGTATATGGTCATTTATTGTTCCTGGTAAAGCTTCCTTCCTAATAGCATTGAAGCCCAACATTTCCTTCTGAGTCCACCTGTTTTGATGATGAGTGTATGTTGCACTATAATCATAATACCCTTAGTCATTATTTTGTATTTATTCTCAGACACTGATTGCTTCTTTCAGTTGCATTAAGCCATGACATCCTCACTGATTACACCCCAGTCTGAGTCTGTAGACTGATAAGGAGATAAAGTCCCTGTGGTATGAGCTACATATGATTAGACATGCAGCACTTTGGTTTTGAGAGTCTGCCATCATTGCTGGCAACAAAGCTTCCAAATGTTGGAGTCTGCAAGGTCCTTCTTTTCATTTGGCAGAACAGACAGACAAGCGTTCGTCTGTCTTCGCCAGATAAAGAAGCTCTAGTGACAGATTTTGGTTAATAACACTTCATCAGTGTAGATTCAGGAAGGGGTTGTTGGAGGAACTACTGAACTGCCTTGGGGTGTACAGGTTACCTGAGGGCAGGCTAATGGAAAAGCTAGGCAGAAAGCCCAAGTTATTGCTGGGAAGCTGAATACCGCATCATATCTCTATTTATTGGCCTCTACAATTTCAGTGGAGGTGTTAGCAGGCAGGATTCCTGGGGAGGGATTCTCAGTGGTTTCACGCAATGCATGCATTTTGGGTATTGTAGTGGGAGGACATTGATACACTGAACACAAAAAGGATGTAAAATCGTCAAATCTGTCAAACCCATGTGGCTAGAACTTAGAACTAGCCTATTTTTGACTAAGGTAATGATGGACACTATTGTCCCACAATGCAACGGGACACGGAAAGGAGCTTCTTACGTCTGGAAAACTTTGAAGAAATGGTGGACGGTGATGTGAAGGCGGCTGTGGTGGTGGCGGGACCAGCAATGGGGTATAAATGTGAATTCAAATCTTTTAAAACAGCCTGTAAAATAAATGTATTCTGCTAAATAATGTGTTTGTTTGTGTTATGTACTATTGCAGCCTTCGGAGTCCAGCTTAGTCAGCTTCATCACTTGCTGTTAGTAAGAAAAGATGAAGTATGCTAATATATTGTGTACCAGCCTTCAGAACTCACACTATTAAGATCAGTGCATAGTATATACTGTGTAGTATTAGTGCATAATACACAGTTGAGACGCAGCCACGGTATGACAAACAACATACTTATGTCCCTTTAACGTCATACGTATGCGACCTTATACTGATGGCAGCGCCTACCGAGCCGCTAGCATAGATGAAAGAAAAACATTTCTCCAGAAATCTATTTCATTTACTTTCTAAAAAACGTGGCAGCTTCCTTTTTAATAATGTCTTCAAGCAGCGTCGTGAAACAGAACTTTGGTGTCGAGAAACTTTCTCGCGTAGCTCATTGGCTACAGAGTGAGGCGTCATTGAAAAGAGGGCGTTTTTGATTGGTCAACAGCGCTCCGCCCCGCCCCCTGTCTCAAGGGCAGAGGTTCGCCATTGGCTGAGGTTGTTGTCAGTCAGCCTGCACGGCGCTTCGTCGTCACCCATAACCTTTGACGTTGGAGTACCATTAGCCAGCTGTTACAAATCGCGTCACTCTCTCGCCAGCTGATCGGAGACACCGGCAAGAGTGAGAAACGGCAGCAGCCAGCCTGTCTGCGAGGTGAGCTTTTTTCCCCCCTGTATGTGGAAACAACTTTCATTTACCTCAGTTTAGCTCACCGCTCGTTCAGTTTAGAGCAGAGAGAGCGCTGCTGCCTCTTGGAAAGGCGAGGCGAGGCGGTTAACCTACTCTGGACCGAGCCTATACGTGAGGTGGGGCGTTGGTTAAAAATCAGAGGAACAAGAAGCAGAAATGCTGCTACTGAAACGCCAGTGCTGCACTCGTGACCGCAGTGAGGGTGAAAGTAGACGGGTCAGAGCCTGAGCCCTGCTCTTATCTGAACTAGTTAGAAAACAGTCGGATAATCATTACATAATCTAGATTCAGCCTTAGTGACCAAACTTAGAGCTGGAAACAGAGGGCGCAGACCGTATGTGCTAACTAACTCTGCTCAGGGGAGGCTAACGGCTCAGCTCGGTAACCAACAGTAACGTTAGCCGTGAGAGGAGAAAAACTCGACTCGTGGCACGTTTTCTCTCCCCCTCTCTCTATAAGATGTGCTGTAACATAACGGAGTCGTGACCGAGGAGAAGCCGCTGCTGTGAAGGCAAAGTTATCAGGATAACGCCTGTCCGCCCGCCCGCTCGCCTGCCTGGGTCTGTTTGCTGCACCCCTGCCAACGTGTCTGCATGTTTCCTGATTTGGTGTAGGAGACCGGGGTGAGGACGTCCTTATGTAATTTGTACTCGTGTGCCGGGGAGGAATGCCATTTTGTCAGTGGCTTTCAGTTCTGCCTCGGTGGGGGCCCCTAAACTGTAGTTACCGGCGGTGTAAAATGTCGTCTGCTAATGTGTTTTTTGTTGTAGGTCTTCGGAAATTTGTGGCCGCTGCAAAGTTGAAGGGCCGTCAGCGCCTGATTTATGCCGAATGGAGATTACATGGGCGGCAGGCAGGCAGGCTCACCCTGACATGTTCATTCGTGGCAAAGTTTAAATCGTCATCATGTGGCCGCTGTAAATGTCAGTGATCTCATTAGGCTCGTTTCGTCCCTCTCTTAGTACACCTTATTCGTACTACCGTTTGCTTGGGGTGAAATTGCTGGGAATCCGTAATAACCCCTTTGATCCACGTCCAGGAAGCTCCGAGTTGAGTTTAAACTGAATTCGGATCTTGCGCTAACTGCGCTCCTGTTGTTCTGGAAACATTCTTCAGCTGTGGAGAAGAGAATTCCTGAAGACCACGCCCTGCTACATGTAGGGCTAGCCAGATCCATTGGGAGATGGCAGCTGTATCAACCTCTGTAACAGCCTCTGTGCGCAAAGGAGCCATCTTCTCCCAAACTGTCTGTAATCTACTTTTCATGTGTTTGGAGCCACATTTACAGTAGATCTTGACTCTCAAAAGAACTCATTCAGCTTAAGTTTGTGCTCCAAGCTGGCAAACCAGTTAGTTCTCGTTTTGTGGATGTCGTTGCCACTTGTCCCTAGCGCTTTGCTCTAGCCCTCTGTCCATCCGACTTGGGTCACCCGGGCCAGGTATTAGTCAGCTGATGGTAGCTGGTGAACCTAAGTAGGAACAGGTGGCTCAGGTTTTTGCCAAGAACAACAACATGTGCTTGGGAAGGAAGTTTTGAATCGGCAATCCACTTAATCTGATTTTCGGTAAAGCGGAAGCCAGGGAGTACGTACTCCTTATGGGAGTACGTACTCCTTACGGCTCAACCTTTTACTCATATGCTCTAAGTTAGGGCAGCCTATGCAGACGTGATCCTCCTCTGTGTGACGGGATGATGGTGATGGTGTCTTGTGAACTGAACACAGCATAACTGCAGCTCTGCCAGGGCATTAGCATATTCTGCCTTTGCCTTCCTTCACCCATGGCGGGTCAACGCTCAGTCACGTCCCTGCTCTGATTCAGCCTCTGGCAAGCTGATGCTCTGATCTCCCTCAAACTGCAAAGATTGATGACATCCCCCCCCCCCTTGCATTTCTCTGCCCGTGCACTGGCTTCTTCCTCTACCTCACTCACCCTCTCACTCATTCACCCCTTTATGTCTGAAGCAGCAGCAGCAGCAGCATGAGGCCATAGTTCAGGGTGTGGCCATCACGGGTGACTAATTGCTGGATCAACTCAAGAAACCTTCCAGTTCATGTTGGTTTTTTTTCCCCCTCCTTTCCCTCCCCCCCCCCCCACCCTTCTCCTCTAATGGACACTTGGGTTGCGATGTGAGCTTTCTTGTAGCTTCCAGCAGAAGGGTTGTCAATTAGCATTTAGCAGTTAGCTGGCTGACCCGAATGTTTCCTCTTTCAATCTCAGCATTGCAGCTTGCGCACAGCCATATGCCAGACCAGATCAATAGATCGACTGGTGACAGGAGCAGTGGGACAGAAGGGCACAGTTCAGATATGCAGGCGTTTTCAATTCATTCTCTGAGTTCGTGTGGCTTTGTACGCGTTCGCTCCTAGCTGATGTGCCGTACTTTGTGATCTAGATCCATATATTTAGCATGGTAGTTGAGGATATGCATGCAAGTTAAGATGACCCATAATGACCCATAATAACCCCTCTTTCAGGCACGAGTTGTGTCTGTGTTTGTGCCATGCGTTGACGCTATTGGAGAGAGATTGCAGGAATTTTTACTGACATGCTAAAGTACGCATGTTGAAAGCTAGTCAGGAACATTATGACTCAAAGTCATATCGGGATAGAGTCGGCCTATAGAGAGAGTATGCATCATTCCTTGTAATGCTGCGTGTTTTCCGCAGAGCACAAAGGCACGATGGCGTGTCTGGCCGCCTCGCTGACGCAGCCGGCCTTACCTTGTCCTGTGGCCTTCCTCTGCCTGCCTGCTGATTCATGTCTCTGCTAGCTTCTGGGGAGGAGGAGGAGGGGGAGGAGGAGCAGGAGGGGGGGGGGGGGCGGGGGGNTTACTAAATGGACCATTGAGGAGGAAATAAGTTGGGCGGGCATGGAACATGAATGACCTGGCATGGGCTTTCGTTGTAACATGATTCAGCAGATCCAATTTGTTTTCTTTCATGGACTGATTAATTTGCTTTCCCAGGCACCACACATTAGATCAGGATGTTCTGCGCTGCTTCATAACAGCCATACAGCCGCACAAAGTTATGCACGTAATGTGTGCTGGCGGTACAGTCAAGACCGGGAAGGTTTTTGTGCTCTAGAGAAGAATCGTCTGTCAGAACTTGTCCAGATCTTTCCCAGGTCCTTTATCTTAATCGGCAACACAACTTTAAAGAATACTGCATCATTGCTTTTCCTATTCTCAGTCTGCCACATCTGTAGAGTATGATTGAGTGCCGTGCTTAGTAATTTTGACATGTTTCCCTGTACTTCCTTGGAAAAGAACAAAAAGCCTGTTGACTTGCTTATAACAAATCCAGGTGGGCGGTTGCGTCAGTTCATGTTGTACATGGGTATTCCGTTGTTTTACATTAGTATCATTGTTCTTCACGGTAACCGACTGTACACAGTAGATGGGATTAGGTTGAAAGACGCTGAAGTGTTTCTTTAATGGTGAGCAGTCTATTTCTAACACCTGATGACCTTCATTGATTGGGGGGGGGGTATGTGGTTTCAAGGGTGGCACCGAGAAATAAACGACTGTAAGAGAAAGAGATGCTGAAAATCTGTTGCCAGATCCTGAAATGAATGCAAGTTCTGAACAAACAGTGACTAAGGAATTTCTAGCATGTGCAGAAGGAATCTCAGGAATGCAGGGCATTTCAGATCTAGCCATTCGTCTGACTGGAAGAAAGGAGGGACTCAGGACAGGACGCTGAGAGGGTTGTATTGGCTTATGCGGTCTTTGGCTCCAGCTTCACTCTCCATATATTAAATGCAGGTGTTGCGGGGGGAAAACTAGGCAATGTGTATGTCGATGTGGCAAATGTATATAACACACACACACACACGCTGCATCACAATACTTTGACATACGGACACAATGAATAGACTAATAGTGCCACATTTAAAAACAGCTGTCAAAATTTTCTAGATTTTTTATCCAACGTTTAACATACAGCACAGCACCAAATTAAACAGGATTAATTATGTTGTTTTTCTAATGATCGAGCCATTGCTCATTGTTCTTTAAGTACTGGCGACATCCGCAGTATGCTCTGAGACTCAAATAGTTTGTCACAATACGTTATTGATCATGATAAAGAGAATATTTTCATTTTGCCCACCTCTAGTTGTCCATGCACATGTTCATATGTCCAGCTCGAGCAGTACAAACTGGAATAAGCGGTAAAAGGGTAGAGGCTGTGTGGAGTGGCTTGAAAGTGGACACCCAAGTTTCAGTTAATCGTTCTAAATGAAGGTGCTGTGGTTTTTAGGCCGTTTACATAAATGTGTAATGGGTAAATTAATTTACAAATAAGGCTGCGCCAGTATGTAATCAGACATTGATCTTCATGGACATTTTTGTCATACAAATATCTTCCGTGTTGATTAGAAGTTTAGAAGCTGCACTTCTGGCAGTTTCTTGCTCGTTTGAGTTACAGCTGAGGCTTTTTTTTTTTTTCTTTTTTTTTTTTTCTTTTTGTCAGCGTTTCAGTCCTTAAGGAGGCCAAGCCTGACTTTGGTGCTGAGCTTTGGAATAGACCAAAAACTAGGGGCAAAATGGCTATAATTAATCAATATTGCAATCGGTTATGCCACAGTACGCTTTTCTGTGCACTGACTAACTGCATATGTTGTTAGAAAAAGAACAAAATTAGGGCTGTTTATTGGATTTAGTGCTGTGCAGTTTGTTAAGCATGAAGTTGAATAAAAACTTATTATTATTATTATTATTATATATAGTGTTTTGTGTGTCACTATCTCTAGTAGTTCTATTTAATCTGTTCCAATGTCCCATGTAAAAATGAAGTGTATTTGTATGTACTAGAAATGTATGTTAATATCAGCAAGTATATTTCACATTATTGTTTTGTATGCTAAATAGAAGTGCATTTTATGTATTACAGATGTAATAATTACCAGTATGTTTTACCTCAGTAGTACTTAAATGTACTTAAGTATAGTAATATGCATTTCCAGGTAAAGATTAAGTACATTATAAAGTGGTAGAAATGTACTTTAATATGTACTTAAGTATATTTAGGTGAATCTTAGTGGTGTCTCAAAATAGTACATGTAAGTACAATTAGTTCTACTTCATTATTTTTTTTTTTTTTCCCCTCTCAAATCTCGATGTTGTGTATCATGAAAATGTCTTGAAGTGATATAATATTTTGGCTATCTCACCAAAAACCAGTTCGGTTTCTTTAACAAATCTGAACCAGGAGTGTCTGTAATGACTCGTCTTCGCCACAGTCAAGAATCGCACCCAAGTATGTCCATAGCGGTTTAGAATGAAGGCTTGGGGTGATTCAGCAGTGTTCTTGATTATGCAGTGAAAATTCGAGGGACCTGAAGGGAGTTTATTGCAGTACTTGCACATTTCAGATGCGGTGAACAAACCTCATATTCCTGCATTCTACAGAATCCCCTGAATCGGTCTTCCACTTATTAAACATCAAAGCACTGCTCGAACGAGGCGGCTGTGAACACACCCCATCAGCCTTTCCCACACACTGGCTCTGGAATGTTAGAGGAAAGCGCTTGACAATAGAACGTAAAGGGAAGAGAAGTGTAGTCACATACCTGTCAGGAACACGCACATGCCCTCATGCATTCTCTTCCCTGTACGACAGACGTGTCTCTGTGGACAGAACAACTAGCCTACAGAGAAGACACTGTGCAAAAGAATGGAGCACTACTGGCCCAGAATATCTCTTGGGCCATGCACAAAAATGTGCACTGTGTATATGGATATAGACGTTTATTTGTCCATACCACTTTCTGGCAGATGCGTGTAACTTGTCAAAGGACAGTGTTTGCCATGTACCGAGAATGACTGAAATGACATGGCTCAGTATTATGTGTGCAGATGGTCTAAGTAATGCAGTTCCCGATCCCTAGTAGTGCATTAATATAGTCAGTGGTATTATAACTGAACTCTGAACTGTGAAATGCCATTGTAATGGGGACGTGCTGGCTTTTTACTGCTCTGAATGTACAGGAAAATCTCCTTCGCTCCTTCCCATGCCAGTAAAGCTACTCCCACCAAACACAGGGAATTCCCAAGATGGTTGTGCTTCCTCTGACTCATTTAACAGTTATTCCTATTGTATGTGTTTAATACATGAATGCTGTTTGCTAAACTACAGTACTGCGCAAAAGCCAGAGACTGCACATATCTGTAATGTCAGGATGGCTGTTACAGTCAAAACGGCCACTAATTCAGTGTTATTCATTTTTCAGATACTTTTAACAGGTAGTAGTTTCAGCCAAGCATTGGCTTGTCCTCTCTCAGCAGAAGGACGAACGCATGTGTTCTTGTGAAGCAAGAGTGGAAATTGATTTTCCTACATCTCTTACAGATGGAAGATGTAAGTGACAGTTTTGGTGGTCTGCCAGGTCTTTCATGATTATTGGGAACCCTGTTTTGTCCTTATCTTTTAATGTCCCACTTTGTACTTCTTTGACTTTCTTAAGGAAGCGTGTTGTCTTATATCTGATCTCCTCAGAAAGATCTCCTGGAAAACTAATGACTTGTACTCAGTGGAGCAATTTGTAAGATGACAAAACCTGTCAAACTCGTACTCCAAACAGTAACGGGCAACAAATCACCTGTCACCCAATCACCATGCACAGTTGCTCCTCCTCCCTCTTCACTTTTTACCAGTCTAGAAGAAGTGTTGGGAGTTCATCATCAAACTTCATTCCTTTTCTTGCCCAGAGCCTCTCCAGTGGTGGAACATTGACTTATACCTGAAGAAGCAATTTGTTAGATGATGCAACCTGTCAAACCTATCTCTAAACAATAAGGGGCTACGAATCACCAGTCATAAGTCACAGTTGCTCCTCCTCCTCTTCACTTCTTACCAGTCTAGACGAAGTGTTGCGAGTCCAGCATCAAACTTCATCCTTTTTCTCGCCAAGAGCATCTCCAGTGGTGGGAAGCAGCACCAGTGTTAACGCTTGTTTTGCTTGTGTTTATGTTCCTTCTGTGGCTGAACGTGGGTTCTTGCCGGGTGCAGGAGGTGGTTGTTGTAATTGTCGCTTTCCAGGAGCTTTAGTCACCATTGTTTACTCCTCCTTTCATCGACTACCTGTTCTTAAACGATCTAACCAAGAGCAGAAGCTTCAACATGACTAAAGGTCAGCGCTAAGTCGTTATCCTCTCGTGTTAGGTTGATGGAAGACAATGCTACAGTAAGTCACTATTGCCTTTTAAGGTTCAAAGTGGCAGGATGGGCCCGGGGCTAGCAGGTTAGCATGCTAACTTCAGTAGATATCTCTGCAGTTTAATACATAGACGTCTTCTGAAGTGCCGTCAAATTGGTTATGTCTTTACATTCTGTTGATAATTTCAGTTAGTTGTGGATTGTTTTAAACTAAAAAAAATCTTTCATATTGCTCCTTTAATGGATTTGATTGGGAATGAAACTAAAATGAAATCTAACGGTAAACCTCTGTATGTACGTTTTGTGCTGTGTATTGAACCTTATGTTTTTTCTCCTCCAGGTGTGCAAACATGGAGCATAAGTATACGTCCATAAACACTGGCTAACCAACAGCAGTTCTTCTCTGGCAAACTTTATGTTCCTGTCCATATGCTAAAGCTGCCAGCTGAAGAACTGTTGTGGTCAGCTCTGTCCTGCACTTGGAGGCAACAACCAGCCATAACGAGTATGTGGTTTAAAGCTATAAACCTGAATGTGATGAAGATGAAATGGAACTAGGGAATTGAATATCGAAGGCTACATCCTGCTGTAGTACGGCTGCTGTGAATTGAAGAATTGTGTCCTATTAAATATCCGTGTGGAAATAAAGGAGAGGATTTTTTTAGTGGAATAAAACGATTCATATTCTTGTGTGTGTGTATAAATACATACTTTCTTTATTTACGTGTGATATAAGATATATGGTAACAGCTATCTTTGATCATTTTAATTGTTCTCATTTGATACCAGCTATTAATGTTATTTTTTATTTTTATTTTTATTACTATTATTATTATTATTATTATTAATGTTAAACTGTTGGCCTGTCTCCTATAATTATTAGTCATAATTCTATTGACATTTAAAGCCTTTTTTGGAATATACATGTAATCAAGCACAAAACCATATACATTTACCAGTATATCCTGTGACCCGTAATTACACACTCCCATCAGATCACAGGAAAGAGACGGAGGAGAGTGAAAGCCATTCTGGATAGCTAGGATTATGTGGGAGAGGGGATTGGAAGACAGTGGTTTGGTAATCTGAGTGCCAGATTTGTGTTAATCCAGGGCGAGGCACTTGGGGTGAGCGGACGCTTCGCCCAGACAGGTACCGTCCAATCTGATTACGTCCTGTATCTGCTTTGAGCTTACTGAAATGGCAACCTGCAACAATTCAAAGACCCTTCAGTCAAGCAGACTAGTAAATGATGTTTTTTGCCTTGATTTTAAGGGTGTATTATTTAAGCCTTGGTTTTATTTAGGGTTATGTTTGAATATGAATAAATATAAATGTAAATAAAGCCTTAACCCTCTGGACTGTGTTTTGTGTTCCTTTATAAAATCACTTTAGGCTGCACCTGCAGTCGTATGTATACAATAAATATTAATTTGCTGAGTTTCACATATTGACATGTTTGAGCACATGTTCACTCAGTACGGAAGTAAAGCACCCTTTGGCTGAAATCAGAATTGCCAAACATTTCCTGTAGTCAGCTAGTCAGTCTTTCTCGTATTGATTTAGCAACCCCCCGGGTTTTTTTTGTAGGGCACTTACAGTTCAATAATAATCATAAGTTGTCTTACATGTTTGAGATCTACCCATAGATTTTCAGTTGCGATATTCAGTATTTTCAGTTTCTAGGTTTAACTGTAAGACGTTAGCTTCCAGTATTTGTTGACATTTAGTAGAATCCCTTTTCCCCTGTCTTTTATCCCTACAATGGATCCACCCACACGCTTAACAGTTGCCAAGCTCTTATTTTCTTGAAACAGCCTTGGTGATTGTAGCCAAATAGTTCAATTTTTGTTTCATCAGACCACATAATTTGCTGTTCTGCAGACTGCAGACATTGGCCTTTGTGATTAGATCACAATTAAAAATGCCATCTGATGACCTTTCCGTACAGATGATGTTTGCACAGTGTATCACTGTTTCCGTGTGCTTGGCAATGATGTGGAGGTTTTGCTTTGCATGCCTGGACGGTCTATGGGCAGTTCTAAGAAACAGGTACTTCGTGTCTTGTCTTGACTGTAAAGTCTGCAAGCAGGAAGTGTTTAGATATCTTTTTATAGTCTTCTCTTGCTTTGCATGAGTCAGTCATCTTTAGTTTCGGATCCTTAGACAGTTGCTTAGATGAACTCATGGCTGTTGAGAGTTGAGTGAAGGTTTAAAGGCCAACAGATTTTGGAACTGAATACATTAGACTTGGACCTAGTGTCTGACAAGTCAAATAAGCCCAGTGTTAATAATTAGATATATAATATATATATTAGCACTTGACTGGATCTAGCAGGGCAGAAATTTCACAAACTGACCTTTGGCAAAGATGGTATCCCATGACTCACTGAAACCTTATGTATGACCTGTTTTACTGTCATTGTTTGTCTAGGGAGATTACACGGCTACACTGCAGTGACACTGACGTGGTGGTGGTGTGAGTGGATCAGACAGCAATGCTGCTCAAGTGAAAACACTGTGTCCACTCTATTAGACACTCCTACCGTGCTGGTCCACCTCGTAGATGTAAGGTCAGAGATGATAGCTCATCTACTGCTGCACAGTTTGTGTTGGTCATCCTCTAGTGCGGTGTTTCTCAACACTGGTCCTGGAGGCAGGGCCCTGCCCTGCACATTATAGTGCCGTTCCTGCTGCAACACACGCCCTACAGCTCTGGAAGGTGTTGTTAATCAGCTGATGAGTTGAATCAGGTGTGTTGTAAGCAGGGAAAGCACCGAAACATGCAGGGCGTGGTGCCTCCGGGAGCAGGGTTGAGAAACACTGCTCTAGTGCTTCATCAGTGGTCACAGATAAAATACACAATGAGTGTAAATACGAGCAGATGGTTTTAGTAAAGTGATGTATATGTATGAAGCTTTGACATAAACAGTCTTTCTGGGTATGAAAAGCCACAGATGGGCAGTGAGACATTTTTAATATGGATGATCTCAATAGTATGTGTTCTTGTTGTCTGTAATGGAGCATGCAGGGTGATGTAGTGGTGTGTCCTGGAGGGGGCACCATTTGTTAACAGTCTCAGTAACAGTGACACCAACATTAACAATGATAAACAGCACTGATAAAAACACTGACGTGTGGTAAACAGCACAGTAAAGTGTGACTGTGACTATATGTATGACTATAACTATGCTTCAGATATGGCAAAACACCACTACCTGTGTTGGCTAATGAGCAGACAGGTAGACCATAGAGATGCATAGATCTCCACCATAGAGAGGAGATCAATGAGGGTCCTGGATACCAGTGAAGGAAGGCAGCTTGGTGCACTGTCTACTGGAGGGACAGAATCAGGAGAAATGCCATAAGGCAGATGAACCATCCAAATTGTGTTGCTCATGAACAGCCCACTCAGTGTTGTCACCAAGGGTTTTAAATTTCTGCACAATTAAACAGTTACGATCCAAACAAAGTCGTCAAGTCGCTTTTGACATGAAATGCTTAGCTGTAGAGAAACCTACTTAACGAGTGTTGTTCACAGTGGTGGTGATAAGAACCAGATATCATCTTCACTGTAAAGAAAATCAATTAAAAAATTGGTGGAGTTTAGGACTTCTTTAGGGCCCAGGCTTTAAGGCCCACAGCAGTCTCCTCCTGACCCACAGTGGTGTCCTCCTGACCCGGCATCAGTTGCACTGTGCACAGATCATCTTGGCCCAATCCACCCAAAAGCCCATCATAAAATAAAACAACAGCCATATAAACTTTAAGCCAAGATGGAGAACAGCTTTCATCCAGCAGGTGCAGAACCCTGTCATTGCAGGAGCTGAGCACCGCCTTGGGACACGTATCAATCAGAACGTTTCCCAGCAATATGTATTACCTACGCTGATGAGGCTTCTGCATGACAAAGAGCCCTGCAGACTGCCAGCTCATAGCACATCAGCTGTGGTTCCGAACCTGGTGATCACAGCGATGCCTGAAGACAGTCTGGACGTGAGTGCTGCACCCGCTGTCCCAGCTGTACAGGAGATTCCTCCAGAGCAGGCTAGGCTAAATCCCTTTTGCAGAGGAGGCAGCAACGGTCTCACAATCCAAACATTTCCAGGATGAGCGAAAGCAGAGGGAAGGCCTAAAAGTAGCTGCTCTGCCCAGTCATGCGCCAGTACATACTTTCTACTGTGTCCGGGACACATTCGGAAGAATTTCATATCCTTTGATCTCAAGCACTGACTGCACACATCTGGTGAGTACCCTTAGAGCCTGCCAGGGCCAAACCCTGAACAGGCATACCCTGCTCTGGCAGGCTGACTGGAGGAACTGCCTGTGATGGGGAATGATGGTTAGCGTCATTGAGATCAATGAACTATTAGATCATTTGTTTGGGGCCATGGTCACAATAATACCGATCCTTCATAGCATATGAGGTCACTTGTCCCTGGGAGGATCTAAGATGGGGCAAAATGAAGTAGTGTGTATTGGTGTGTGAGGATATTCTTAGTGACGAGACTCCTTAGCTGTGGCTCCAAACAACTGGCCACGCCTCAGGGCAAGGGTCGGCCAGCCTTACTAGCCAATGAGCATTAGTCTAATTACCTTCATTAAGTTCTTTCATTTCATGACATTTTCATGAAAGTGTGCTGCATACACTCATCACCAAAAGAAGGGTTGAACCCAGAAGGAAGTGTCAGATTGCAGTGCTATTGGGAAGGAAGATAAAGCTTACCAGAAACAATAAATGATGAAATTTAGACTGATATGACGTGGTGTTAAGGGCAGTCATCGTAACAGTCTGTGAGCATGTAGTCCAGCCATCTGCCAATGGTGCTGGCACTAGCAGGATGACTCATGGAGGGCATCACTGCTCACTGAATGTCCGCTGTCGTGGCTGCTGGGTCAGTCAGGTACAGCAATAAGGCTTGTCCTTGTCTATGTCACGTGCTTATGTCACTGAGCGTGAAACTCATTTGCATGTCTCACAATGTCAGGCCTATGCACCAAGTTTCACTCCTGTTGGTTTTATTCTTTCTGGATGCAACTGTTCTTTTGATGATGAGTGTAAATGATTATTTACATGTACCTACAAAAGCTAGCTGCATGGCTGATTGGGGCAAACAAGGTAAAGCAAGCCTACTGTTTACTGGAGAACCAATAGCTGCATAATATTAGTCATGCCAGTGTCAACACAGGATACAGAATAAGGTATATATTTTGGTTGCTTTTTACTTTGTAAAATTATATTTATTTTCAAATATTATGCTAGCCAGCTTAACTTCAGTGACACATACAGCCCCCTCCATGATCACTGGCACCTTGGTATATGAAATTAAACTTTTGGTGAATTAGCAAAATCACCCACTAAAAAAAGTAATTAATTTAAGTAAATACACTACCAGTCAAAAGGCTACTCATGGAAGGTTCTCCTTATGTTTAGCTTAATGTTTTACTTCAGAATAAAAGTGAAGACATCAAACGATAAGATAGCACTGTCCACTGTCCATACAGTCCACCTTAAACACCTGGCATTATACAGTCCACCTTAAAAAAACTCAGAAATGGAACTTTACAGGATAAAACAGCTTTCTTAACCTGCAGTGGCGGCTGATATAACATGATTGTTTCTAAGCAGTTTTAGAGCAATTCTATTGGTCTGTCCGTCATGAATATTCACTAAACCGAAAGAGTAATTAGAGCTTTTACACTGTGCTAAAAAAGAGATAAAGGTTTTTTGTGCAACTAAATATATTTTAGAGGTGGCGAAATATAATACTGTGATACATCAAGAGTATATGTGGTATATCAAAATGGAACTGTTAAGTGTAAGCCTGTAGAGTCTTTAAGATCACCAGCAACATCCATTTAGTTGGGTGTGTCCAAACTTTTAGTCGGGTAGTGTACATTCTCAGATTAAATTAAACCACAATTAAACAAACCACATATACCACAGTTATGGCGCCCCTAGAAAATCTTAGAAACACACAGACATATTTATGTTGTCTTTTTAATGTGGGTCGGAGTGTCTGGAAACTTTCACGCAGTAATCAATGACGTTCCTGTTTCACTGAGGTCACTTTTTCCCGCTGGAATACGCCCGCTTAGTCGGACTGAGTGACAGAACATTCTGCAACAAGGCTGCATTCATCGAATGAAGCAACAAAACCGGGAATGAAACAAGTGATCATCTGTTTAATTAAAGGCAGTTGAACGTGACAGTAAAATATACTTTTTATGGTCATTGTGATCTTTAATGTTCCTCATAGCCAAGTATAACTTCGAAATCTACAAAGTGATCAGGCTAACAGTCTAAACCTGCTTTGTGTAGACCTCTCTTATAAGGAAAACTGGGCTTGTTTTGGCCAGGTAATACTGTCTAATCAAAATATTTAGACTGATATGGGCAATATTTATTGAGTTACACAGTATGGTGTTAGTGTCTCTCAGTATGGTGTTGGACCACCACGTTTGCTAATGCAACATGCCTGATGTCCATTGTAGAGGTTCCTAATGGTGTCCTGTGATAATCCATCCCATGGAGCTTGAATATTCTCACACAGTTCCTGAAGATTGTGCGCTAGGGGTGGAAGTGGAGTGACACCAGGTCTTCTGGATGTGTGACGCGTGACAGCAAACTGTTCATCTTGGTGCTCCATACACGGATTCACTGGTCGTCTCCACCAAGCAGAACTTGCCACTGAAGATGGCCCGCTGCCATTCTGAGTCTCTCCAAGAGAGTCTGGCACGACACCATTGCAGTCTTTGGCGACGTTGACGTTGTGTTAAGGGCAGTCGTCGTAACGGTCTGCGTGCATGTAGGCCTCCATTGTGCAATCTGCCAATGGTGCTGGCACTAACAGGATGACTCATAGAGGGCATCGCTGCTCGCCGAATGTCCGCAGTCGTAGCTGTTGAGTCAGTCCATGCACGTCAGACGATCTGTCAGTTCTCCCTCTCCATGGTTCATGTAGGTTTCCCAGATCCTTTATGTCGCAGGTGCAAGCTATTTTCTATCCGCTGCCGCCAACAGCTTCATATGGTAATATCCACATGACAGGTATGGCACTCAATACGTCAATAAGGCCATCGCTATCCACCTCAAACTCCTCGAAACTTGAATCATTTACATTGTCAAACCTACCCACCAAGCTTCATTCCTGTCGCTTGATTCCTTCTGAGTGCAACTATTTTTTTGATGATGAGTGTTTGTATAAGGCCTTGTCAGAACAAAACCTTGTATCTCCAATATAGAACGTATACCCAGTATTAACTTATAATGGAGGTTAATATAACAAGATGGAGCATTTCTATTGGTATTGTTCATCATAAAAAGTGCTTTGTGGGTTCAACCTAAAAGCATTACTTCATGTAATAACAAGAAACTGAACTATTTTTATTCAACCTAAAAGAGGAGTTTGAATGAACGATTCATTCAAACAAAGTCATTTGTAAATCCAGGTGCAGCCCAAGCTGGAATACAATCGCTCATTGCTGTGTTACGTCAGCAGTATAAGGTTTCCTTAGACCAGAGATGTGTTTCAGTGAAAGCATTTCTACAATCTTTCATTGTTTGTTACCAGCCTTTTACTGGTAGCCTTAGGAAGGTATGAGGGAAATTTGTAATGGTGTATCAGACCACCTGCTGCTTGTCTTAGGCGAAACTTGTGCAAAGGAATGTGCCAGTAGGTCAGTCAGTCAGCCAGTCAGTCAGTCAGTGAGTGACCCAGTAAGAGACATTGACATTTGCCGGCTGGCCCACTGGATGGTCAAGCAAAAACAAGACTTCTGAAAAAATCTCACTCCAGTCACGTCACCCAAAGCTGGCAAACCTGTCATGCTGTCATGTACACTCATTCTCAAAAGAATAGTTGCACACATAGTTGCACCCAGAAGGAATCAACCAACAGGAATAAAACTTGGTGGGTAGGTTTGACATCGTGAGACATGCGAATGATTCAAGTTTAGAAGAGTTTTGAGAGGGGTCGCATCGTAGGGTTCCAGGAAGCGGGATGGTCGTATTGCATGCCATACCTATCATGTGGATATTACTATAGTACTCTGTTGGCAGCAGTGGGTAGACACGCACCAGCAACATGAAAGATCTGTGAGACCTACATGAACATCGGCGAGGGAGAACTGACAGACTGTCTGACATGTGCGGAGTGACCCAACAGCCACAAATTCAGCAAGCAATGAGGCAAATAATCATTTACACTCATCATCAAAAGAACAGTTGCACCCAGAAAGAATCAACCGACAGGAGTGAAACTTGGTGTGTAGGCCTGACATTGTGAGACATGCAAATGAGTTTCATGCTCAGTGACATAAGCATGTGACATAGGCAAGGACGGGCCTTATTGCTGTACCTGACTGACCCAGCAGCCACGACAGCGGACATTCAGTGAGCAGTGATGCCCTCCATGAGTCATCCTGCCAGTGCCAGCACCATTGGCAGACGGCTGCACGACGCAGGACTACATGCATGCAGACCATTACGACAACTGCCCTTAACACCATGTCAATGTCGCCAAAGACTGCAATGGTGTCGTGCCAGACTGTCATGGAGTGACTCAGAATGGCAGCAAGTCATCTTCATCGACGAGTCTTGTCTTGGTGGATACGACCAATGAATTCAAGTGTGGAGGCACCGTGGTCAGCGCCAAGATGAACGGTTTGTTGTCACGGCACATGTCCAGAAGGCCTGGTGTCACTCCACCTCCATTGCAAAATCTGCAGGAACTGTGTGAGAATATTCAAGCTGCATGGGATCACAGGACACCATTAGGGTCCTGCAGACGCATGTTACATTACCAAACATGGCGGGCTGACATCATACTGAGAGACACTACTTCTGTGTGTGTAACTCAATAAATATTGTCCATATCAGTCTAAATTCATCATCATTTATTGTTCCTGGTAACCTTTATCTTCCTTCCCAATAGCACTGCAATCCCACACTTCCTTCTGGGTGCAACTATTCTTTTGATGATGAGTGTACTTAGTATTAGTATGTAGTATTTATATATGTAATAGTTAGTACTTGGGCGTCCACCCCCGGCCCCCCCCCTCCCCCAAAGGCATCCCTCTGTAACTATCAGTGTGGAGATGCGCTCACTCCATTAGAACCACATTTCTCGCTGCGTTTCTAACGTCAAATACCGTCTCCGACTCCACCAATCAGAGGCCAGAGTGAACTCAATACCTCCTGACTGATCGCTATAAAGCATTAAGACCTAACCACAGATTTACCCTCCGCTTAAAGCCTCTCGCAAATGTAAGTTCTGTCGGATGCTGAAATATTGATGAAGCAGTTGGACGTCCAATCTGTCTCCCGCAGGAGGTCGGACGCAGCCTCCCTCGCGCGCCTATAACCGGATTAATTAAACTCTTATGTTTCATGTAGAGGAGTCGCGCGCTGACAGGGCTGTGCTGCTTTCCTGCCACTTCCCCGCTGCCTGAAAAGAGATGGCCATCAATACGGATGCTGCTTTGGAGACAGGTGTCCTGGGCGAGAGCGGAGCGCCGCAGCCGGGGGACTTCGCGGACACGCAGAAACTTCTCGGCGTCACAGCCACGGAGTCCAGAGAGGGACTGGGAACTCCCGGCTCGCGCAGGGGGAGCGTCAAGTCCCTGAACGCGGAGCAGAACGGACGGAGGTCGCCTTTCAAATCCGGGTCTACGGGGAACATCACTGTCCGGGTTCCGTCTCCGCTCAGCCTGAGCCGCGCGTCCTCCCCGGCGCTCACGCCAAACGCGCCCGAGCCCAAGAGCTTCATGTGGCTGGCGGTGATCTCCTGCTTCTGTCCCGCCATTCCCTTCAACATGCTGGCGCTCTACTTTGCGCACGCGGTGAGTTTTGGGAGGAGGGGGACCTTAAGCTGAGGTGGCCAGGGATGCCCTGAATATCGCTGGTATAGACCATTACATCAACACAGTGACCCCCCAAACGGGGCTTCCGTGAAGGCAGTGGTTCTATATAGAAAGACCCGAACGCATAAGGGTTCTTTGTATAGTCACGTGATTCTTCTCTACCGTATTTGTTATGTACTGTTTATGTTTCTTCAGAACGGCAAGAACACAAAACATGCTTTACTGTTAATGTCTCCAAAAAGATGGTTCTCCAAGGGTTCTTCAATAAAGGCAATGGCTATATGAGTAGAACCTATGTAGAACAATTCCATGCATAGAAGGGTTCCTCAGGTGGTGAAAGATGGTAAAATGGTTCTTCAGATGGTGGTACAGAATGTGGTGTATTTGGTACCAAGGTTCTACATAGCACCAATAAGGGTTCTGCTTTTGTTACAACATCAAGCTTACAACAATAGAAGGACCCTGTTTGGTGCTACATAGAACCATAAATAAACACATTCTCCATTAATCTGATGTACAATAGATTAGGAATGTGGATGGTTCTACAGAACCACTGTCTTTCACATAGAACCTTTAAAGAACCATCTTTTTATACTACACAGAACCCTGCCTCTAACAGAATAAATAAGCTTAAAGCAACCCTTTTTGATGCTACACAGAATCATATACAACACATACAACAGCCGTTAGGGCATGCAGACGGTTCTACATAATAAAAACCTTTAAAGAACCATCTTTTCTGTATACTATACAGAACCCAGTCTCTAACAGTATAAATAAGTTTGAAAGATAAAATTATATGAGTATATAATAAGTATATAATAACTATATAACTGTATATATATATATATATATATATATATATATATATATATATAAGATCTTTCAGACTGCCTAATATCTTTTATCCTTTGTTGGACACTCGAGCCGCCCCTGACAGTGTGTGTGTATGTATCTACGGCGTGTGTGTGCGTGTGTGATGTGTAGTCCCGCTCCATGATCCAGACAAATGACTATGAGGGAGCAAGAAGGCTGGGACGGCGTTCACTGCTCTTCAGTATCATAGCCATGATATTGGGTCTGGCTTTAATCCTCTATCTGGCCATCACAGGTAAACACACCATAATATTTTTACAGTATGAATATATATTAATTATAATATAATATAATATAATATAATATAATATAATATAATATAATATAATATAA
>CM067487.1:10559288-10585946 GCA_034552555.1 Semaprochilodus insignis | reverse complement strand
ATATATATATATATATATACACATACATACATACATACATACATACACACATATATCTCAAGTGGGGGTGTGTTTGAACTTACATACCCTGAAATTGAGAAGACTGGGTAATCAAGTAGACGCATGTTGATCATAAGATAAGATAGTCCTTTATTAATCCCGCAGTGGGGAAATTTACAATGTTTCAGCAGCACAGAGGAAAGAACAGAAGTGTCTGGAAATATACAAATAATAAATAAGATCTATATATACAAAAAGTACTGAAAATATAAACAAAAATACTAAAAATCTAGAAGACTGAGGCAGAGGAAACATTGCACATGGTGATGGTAAACAGATTATGCTTAAGGTTAAGTATTGCACATAGTAGCGCACTAGAGCAGTAATAAATAAAGTAAGCAGTTTTATTGCACATAGTAGAAATAGAAATAGACTACTGAGTTATATTGAACATAGTAGAAATAGACTACTGAGTTATATTGAACATAGTAGAAATAGACTACTGAGGGCTGCGGTCGTTATACAGTCTGACAGCGGCCAGAAGGAAGGATCTGCGGTATCTCTCCTTCACACACCGCGGGTGCAGCAGCCGGGTACTGAAGGAGCTGCCCAGTGCTTTCAGACAGTGGTACATGGGGTGGGACAGGTTCTTCAACATGTGTTTAAACTTAGTCCTCATTCTCCTGTCTCCCACCACCTCCACTGGGTCAAGATGACACCCCACGACAGAGTTGGACTTCTTGATGATTTTGTTCAGTCTCTTCCTGTCAGCGGTGGATAATTTAACCCCCATCACCTGCTGTGTTCGTCATATATCTCGAAAACAAGATGTATAATCAAATAAAACTAATCTAAATAAATAATAAACTAAATAAATTTGATCTAAGTATCTGGGGGGGTTGTTGTTGTGTTTTTTATTTTACAGTATTATTAATCTAACTATACTTTTTTNTGTGTTTAAACTTAGTCCTCATTCTCCTGTCTCCCACCACCTCCACTGGGTCAAGATGACACCCCACGACAGAGTTGGACTTCTTGATGATTTTGTTCAATCTCTTCCTGTCAGCGGTGGATAATTTAACCCCCATCACCTGCTGTCTTCGTCATATATCTCGAAAACAAGATGTATAATCAAATAAAACTAATCTAAATAAATAATAAACTAAATAAATTTGATCTAAGTATCTGGGGGGGTTGTTGTTGTGTTTTTTATTTTACAGTATTATTAATCTAACTATACTTTTTTCTTTATTTCCTTTCAGCTGTATCATCATTCTCCCTAAACCATATGTCACTGTATATTATTACTGACCACCAAACACCCAGCCACTGAGCCACATGCCTCTGCTTGGAAAAGCTGAACAGTGCATACTGTGGATTCTGCTCAAATGAAGTTTAGAAATCAATAGCACTCTGCTTCTCCGACTCATTCGGACTCTACCCTAGACAAAAGCCTCAGCAGCCCCATGGGAGCATACAGTTCAACATCAATCTGAACGTCTGTTCTTCTGATTGCCTGTTATTACAGTGGCATGCAGTGGTTCATGATTTTTGCCACACAGAACTCCAAGGATACACCACCATGACATGACACGACACTGGTAGATTACAGTACAGTCTGAATGAGCAGAATATGCTTTAGTTGTTGGGATCAAACAAGTATACTGCCAAAACCGATGCCTTTCAGAAGACTGCTACAAAAAGCTGTTATCTATTCACACGTTTGCTGTTGATGTAATCTTCCAACTTTCCCCTGAAATCTGGTTTGCATCTGTCCTCTCTGAATAGAGTTTGTCTCCTTTTGCAGCAAAAGTTTNGTTTTTGCACGTCTACCACTTTAACTCTTCCACCGCTCCAATATTAAAACCAAAAACTCTTAATAGTTACAGGTGTGTCCCTCCAACAAAAGGTGTTCTCCAGGGTCTCAATGTTATTCTACTTTCCTTCTAAGAAACACCAACAGTCGCACAAGCAACTACCCAGGCATGAATGGTGGTATCCGACTTTTGGACAGCACTGTATATAAATAACAGCTAAATGAATAGACACTGGTAATATCGCACATTCACACACTGCCCTGCCCCCTCTCCATTCTTTCCTCATCCTTCACACTTACTGGAAGTGAGCACTACTGGGACTTCCTGCATTACAGAGCTGCTCTCTGCTCTCCCACCAGCCCTGCCCTGCTCTTCCCTGCACATACAGAACACAAGATTGTTTCATTCTCTGCTGTCTTATTACAGATACCAATATTATATCATACACAGTTATCATTTATCATTCTTTTGGACCATGTATAAATGCGCTGTGCCCTATAAAAGGTTCACCTGTCCAATAGTTTCAAATTAAAGCTCATGGTGTATTATTTAACATGATAATCACCATTTAGTTTCAAATTGCTGGAGTGTAGAAGCAAAAAAAAAAAAGGAAGACTTTTGGATATTAACATCAGTTCTTAAAATATGAGGCCATAGACTATGTGAATAACCTGCTGTATAATAATCTTTAAGGAAGTCTGGGGAGTTCCACCTCTCCCTTCTGTGGAGAGTTACTGCATATCATTGTGTTCTGCTTGCAATAAGAAGTATTCATATTACACATTAAGCAAATATGGTTTAGAGCAAAAGCTCCCTAGAGCAAGAACAGGAATGAATAAGAGTCAGTGAAAAGAGCGAGTGTCCATATTAACAAAGGAGCAGTGCAGTTTCTGGCTCAGCGTGGCTCTTTCACCACACAGGCTTGAAAGCTTGCAAGAAATCTGATCCTGGGTCAGCACTCCTGCACTAATATGCTTGGGAAATGAGGGCCAGTCAGTGAGTGAGATAATACTACCTCTAAACCAGCGGTTGCTTCAGCCAGTTATCGATCTCTGTGGGTTGGCGATCCAGTGCCACCTGCTGTACAGTGGTTATAAAAGGAAACCGCAGTTTTTCCAGAGAAATAAGCTGGAAGGGACCAGGCTGTATCTGAAACGGCATTACAAAACATGCTAAGAGATTTTTTTTGGACTGATGTCGGGTAAAACCACTCACTGAAGAGAGAGACAACTGTACAAAAGACATTCATGAACTTTATTATTGCATCAAACGACAAAAGAGTGAAAAAAACAAACAAACAAAAAAAAAAAGAAATGAAGTGATCTAAATTAAAGTTGGTAAGATCGTATCAGTGTTGATCCAGATAGAACGCATCATCCTCACTTTCGCTTTCCTCCACAAACACTCCCCGGAGGGGCGACTTCTCAGACACAATGGGGTCCATTTGAAGCTCATGACGACATTGGTGGAACCAACGTACCCCATCACGGATTCGGCTGAACTTGGCTGAGCGGAAGTGCCAGATCAGGAGGGAGAAAAGCAGGATAACTGTTATGGAAACTGTGGGAAGGGGAGAAGCAAGGCACACGTTAGTCCAAATATCATTCATTATCAGAGGTGAGTAATTACTGCTGTCTTTTTGAATTTTTAGTGTTCATAGATTTTAGGGCAGGGGGGGGAAATCTGATTACACTGACATGCATTAAAAGTAATTTTTTCTCCCTCCCCAGACAAAACAAAATGAGGGGGTGTTTTAATAACGTGGTAATAGGTTCTTTGGTTGAGGTGACAGTACATTGATTAAACCCACAGCACCTAATCTGAGGGACTACCTGGAACAACCAGTAAAACGGCAGGGGAGGTAGCCACCAAATCGGACCCAACTGACCAATTCTCTGATGCAAGAGTGTCTGAACACAGAAGTGGCGTATATCTATTTCACACATTCACATCTTTTTGGTATTTTGTTTCGCTCGATGAACACATGGACTGCTTCTCACATTTCGCTCAAGTTTTAGAAGCTTGAAGACAAAAAGTAGCCCAAAAAGAAGAATAGTATTTCACAAACCCCACTTCCTATAATGACAGGCTTTATATTTCACATTCCACTGCAGTTCTATAGGGAACTCCATACTCAAGTCATTTTTGGACTTATGATTTTATGCTTAGCAAGACTGTTCCTTTGCCAAGTTATGCTTATATGTAGTTCAATGATTAATTGAAATTACAATATTTACTTGAGTACGAGTTTAGGCTGATCTGCCCACTTCTGCAGAAGTAGTCGGTTGTCATACTGTTGTCAGTTTGCTCCACTAGGAAAAATGTTCACATCGATCCTCTGAGGTCATGACACAAGCAGTGCAATTCTGAGCTCAGAAATACTAATATACAATGAAACTTAAACTATTATCCCTCTAGTAAGAGTCCTTCCTTACTAGCAGCAGCCAGCACCACTCCCTGGCTGAAGTGAGTACTGTTTTCAGTGAACTCGATCACAAGTGGACTTGTCATTTGATGCGATGACACATTCACCTGAAGATTGGGAGAAAAATAAAAAAAAAAGAATATGAACAACAGTCACAATAAAACCCTTCATGGTAGTGTGTTAGTGTGTGTTGCTCTGGTGTGAGTGGATCAGACACAGCAGTGCTGCTGGAGTGTTTAAACACGTCAGTGTCACTGTCGGATTGAGAATAGTCCACCAACCACAACGATCCAGCCAACAGTGTCCTGTGACCAGTGATGAAGCACTAGAGGAGGACCAACACAAACTGTGCAGCAGCAGATGAGCTATCATCTCTGACTGTACATCTACAAGGTGGACCAACAAGGTAGGAGTGTCTAATAGAGTGCACAGTGAGTGGACATAGTGTTTAAACACTCCAGCAGCACTGCTGTGTCTGATCGACTCACACCAGCACAACATAAGTGTCACTGCAGTGCTGAGAATGATCCACCACCCACATCATGACTGCTCTGTGGGGGTCCTGACTATTAAAGAACAGGGTAAAAGGGGGATAATAAAGTATGCAGAGAAACAGATAATCTACAGTCTGTAACTGTATAACTACAAAGTGCACCTATACGGTAAGTAGAGCTGACAAAAAGGACAGTGAGTGCAGATACAAAACGGTGGTTTTAATGTTACGGCTGAGGAGTTTACACTCACAAAACAAAATGGCTGAATTCATGTCAGCACTGAATGCAATGCTCTTTTGTGCAGCTGCGGGCTGAAGGTTAGGGGACCAGGGTGTCACTGCCTAAACGCAGTGTGACAAGTACAATTGAATTTCAGTTTTTCACTGTTGTGACTGGATTTCAATAAGGCAAAGATGTTTGAAGTACTACATGGTGGAAAATAGGGGCTGCAGAGACTCGTCAACTTGTTGACTTTACCGCTCGCCGATGACCCTTTAACCCTGACGTCAACTAATCGCTGAACACTTTATGGCACTAAGATGGATGCCTCAGAGAAGACAACGTGAGAGAAGCATGGTGATTTCCGTGTCAGTATATCCGGTTTCCTGAAGGCTGGCAATGCGATTATGCGATTACTCTTTGGAAAGAGCACTTCAAGCTCTGCTGGCCTGTGGAGTTCAGCTTCGTCTAACATTGCTCTGCCGGTGTACAGTGCTTAAAAGATTAGATTTATGAACCCTGTTATCTCTGGTATCACGTCACGTGTGGTCAAAGAGGGGGCATAACCCAATAATTCCCCAAGTTTAAAGTTTTTAAAGCTACAGTGCTTTGAAAGTCACTGGCTCTCTAGACCACCAACAAGCGTCTCGGTGAGGCCACCTATGGTGCCCCCAGGTTGGAAATTGGACTTGTGAAATTACGGGGTCCATATCTCCGGTTCCCTGAAACCCCCAAGGCTTGTTGTAAAGGACATGTCATGCTCTACAGAGCTGTGGAGTTTGGCTTTGTCACTGATTTTTAAAGTTGGATTTTACAAAAGGTTGCTTGTTGCAAAGCATTCCCTCCTCTTGTGGTTTTATTCATGACATCACCAATTAAATTAACCCTGACTCCACAAACAAATACATTTGAACACCTTGCGATACATGTTTTGCTTTTCATTTTGGCATGTATGCCACAAGTGACTATGGAAAAGTAATGCCATGTTTGTACTGCATAATCATAAACAGAGCAAAAAAAGAAAAAAAAAAAAGTAAAATGTATGGCTTATGCTGCCACCTGCTGGACAATACACAAACTACTTCTACCATCTAGCAACTGTTGTCATCTACACAAGGTCGGATATTAAAAGGCTCCCTACACCCTACCTAGCACACTAGATAGGACACACAAAGCCCTGACCTACCTGTCGCAGCAGTTGTTGGAAGCCCTTAGCGTGGATCTGCAACTGGTGAGTGCCTGGAGGCAACAGAGTGTGGAAGTAGCCCTGCGCGTCTGAGTGCACAAACACAGAGCCATTCACACTAATCTTCGCATCAGACACAGGCTGGCCTTTCCTGTCCCTCACCGTACCACTCAGACCCTTATGAATCTGACAAAAAGAACAAACAAAAATGACGACAACGGCGATGACAACAACTCTAAACAACATCATTCTAGAGAGAACTTTGAGGACAGTGATGTGAAAGCTGTGCTTACCTCCAGTAACATGGCAAACAGAGCTGCTCTGTGCTCTACCCAGAGTAAGAGTAGCTGCTGAACAGGTGGGTACAGACAGCAGCCAGTGTACACTGTGATTTCAGGACACAGAGACACATCCATGCTGAAATCCTGGAAGAGTTGCAGATTTGCACGTTACCATCTCAATTTCATTGACAACATTTAAGTTGAACAAGTTCTTTTCCCCTATCCAATATATGAGATAGAAAGTATATCATGTATCATATATCAAACCCACCTTAAAAAGTCTCAGTGACGTTATTCAGTGATGTAACATCAGTATTCTTTCAACAATTATTTGCATATCTTAATAAACAGGATTTTTCTTAATAAAACAAGATTTTAATCATTAGGATAAAATAGGATTATTCTAGTAGCTCCACGGTATGTCCCGTTTAAGAATACTGAGCCAGAGAACAAGTTACCACGATCTCCTCCTACTCTAATACACTAACAATAACCAGATAGATATCAGTCACTGACGCAGACATGAGTCAATGGCCAGACTTGTTCTCCCTCACCAATAACGGTTCCCAGTTCTTCCTCAGCTAGTGAACCACTTTAGTCTCTGCTGCTAATACTGGATTGGCAAACAGCACAGCATAAATATTCTTACAACTGGGTAATTACCGCTTGCATTTTTCATTGTCTAGACCTTATAATAACACAACTAATTTACCTTCATACTGCCCGAGTGACTGTTGAATTCAGATCCCCTCAGAATTCCTCCTGGGACCGACTCTGTTGAAGCACATCTTTTAAATCACACAGCGCTCTTCAGGTGACAGTAATGTTAAAATGTGTCACATTATTAAGGCAGTGTAAGTACACATACATATTCAAACTATGCTACGTCAGATAAAAGAAGCTGCCTTTCCATTACACTGCATCAGAAGCAAGTTTCATTCATTCCTACCTGGTCCAGTCTGGCATCCAGGATACCCAAAGCGCATGCTAGGGTGACTGACAGCATACACAGCAGCAAGATACTTGAGTGTTTCTTCATTTTGTGCTAAAGAGAATAAAGAAACAAAGCATCATGCCCTCCATCAACATTTGCCGATACTTCTGACAAGTTGGAAGTAACAAGAAAATGTTTTTTTACCAGGCTGTGTGGTTCGGTCATACGGGTAAGTCACCAAAAGAGAACCTCCTTCTAGGTTTACAGAGAGAGAGAAGCCTCCGCCTTCCATCAGATCCATCATGGCATGTGTCTCCGGCTGCACAGACAAGCTGCCTAAACACATTTACAGAACACTGGATAGTACTGGGAAGGGCTGCACAAAATATTGGTTGGTTATTGTATTATGCTATTAGCTTCTGCAGAGTACTATAGTAAGACAGCACTAATGTTAATGGGCCAGCATTAATCTTAAGGTGCTGTGAGCTCCCAGAACATTAAATCAGTTTCTGTGGGCTCTTTCAAGACTCAAGGAAGTCACATGATTTAATAAACAAGAGATGTACGATGATGTACGGATCATTTCAGTCACAGCAGATGTTTTCTTAAATAAATAATATCATGTATTTTTTGGCAGAGCAGAGCATTTAGGTATTAGGTAATATATCTGCAGTTGTATCTCTCTATTGTTCCATGTGTGGTAAATGGGTCCCAAAGCAGACGTTAATGATTGGCTAAAAGGAGTGACTGCATTTGGGCGTGCCAAAGGCCATAGTGTGAAGGAAGTAGCTGAATTTGCAGGTGTATGGAAGCGTACGGTCGTACGGGTCTACCATCAGTGACTAAAATCACAGTCTACAGGGAATTCTCTTCGGAATTGTGCAGGGAAGCCATCCACCAAATCTGGCAATTCTTTGATGCAAGAGAGAACATTGATATGGCCTACATTCAGAAACTTGTCCAGTCTCTGCCAAATCGAATCACAACTGTTATTCATGCTCATGGACGTATTACATGCTATTAGGTACGTCTCATTTTTTGCCCAGTGAGCTTATTTGAGCAATGCAATCAGCTGACATGCACTCAAACAATGGATGCATCTGCATCAGTCCACAGTTCTCATAACAGTGTTTCCTTACAACTCAAGGAAAATATTTAGAATATTTTCAAAATAATACAGCCTTAAATACTGACCTTGTGATATGAGGTTAAAAGTTCATACGGAATATCGCACTCAACATATGTAGCATTATCACAATAGATACAATAGGTATTGACTTCCTGTCTCAAAATCTAACAAACCCCTTGTGGTGCACTGACTGACCAGAGAGGAAGTCTGTGTCAAGATCCACACCACGGGCATTGGTTAGACCCGCAGAGGAGAAACACTTTCCCTCCTGAGCCAGCTCTTTCCCATCCGGATTCACACATGGCACAATCACTATCCTGCTTCTGTCGATCAGCTTAAAGAACAAAGGCAAATAAAAAAAAGAAATAAATAATATTGTTATTTATTTATTTGTAGAGCACCATTCATACCATTGGCAGCTCAAAGTGCTTTCAAAAAAGAATAGAAAATAAAATACAATTATTTTAAAACCCTCATGTTGCCCACCTTGGTGACGGTAGGATTCCCACCATAGTTTATGCAGAGAGCAAATGCAAACTCCAGCAGCAGCTCTGGCCCTACTGCAGCGTTGCCATGGACACCCGCCACATAACGTATCTTCGGTGCTGTGGGCCGAGGTGACTCAAGACTGCCCGAGATCTCCAGAGCCCAGATGGTCCTGAACTCCCAGCTGTGACCCAAGCTGACCCAAAAACAAGCAAAAAGAAAAACAGCATGGTTTAAGTTCCAATGTAATCTACTTCTTCACACTTCTGACATTAAAACCCCATCTAATCTTCAGACCCTCTTACCTGTACAGACGAGTGATATGAGGAAAGCTGAGTGCAAGTTCTTGCAGGAACCCAGAGCGTTCTCTGTAGGTTCTGTACTGTAGTGTTTCTGTAGTAAGGAGGCTCTGGATAAACTGTTCGAGCCCATGAGCAGAAGACAGATCCTCCAGCAGGTTCTGGAACTCATCGTCTTTCAGGTGGCCATCAGACTGTGTGAGCTGCTCAGGAGTCAGTCCTATATCTACCTGCTCTACTTGAGTCTCCAACACCCTTACTGACACAACGACTGTAGCATATCTGAAGACAGTTACAAATTTAATTAAAACAAAAACAACCAACACCAACCAACCAACAACACCAACAACAACAACGATACCAATATCAGCTATATCCAGCATTTTCAGAGAACCACTTCCAATTCCATCTGTGCTAAAGGTACAGATGATTCACGTATCAGAGGGCATGAATGTAATAATGACAGCAGATTAGCATTAGGAGAGTACTGCTGGTAATAATGCTGGTGGACTGACAATGATCGGGTTTGTGAGGCTGGCAATGATCTTTGGTTTTAGAGCAGGCATTTAGTTTCACTAACCAAGAAAACAAAAGATGAGTAACTCATTACTATCTGGAGAATAGCCAGTCAGAATGTGCTGGATTCATGTGTACCTTACAACCATGCCTATAACTATTGCAACTAAATAATAGGTCCACTGTTAAAACCTGATGACAAAAAGCAATTAAAATGAGTCTGCAATTTACCTTTTATTCAGCTTTTACTGTTGCACTGATGTGCATGCCCTGCGATAACATATTTTGGAATACTCAGCTGATTCCTGTTCAGTTCATTTTTATGCCGTTTGTCATTTTTACTGTTTAGCCTTTAAAAAGAAATTAATACTCGATTAGTTCTCAAAATATTTGGTAGATCACTTACTTACAATTACTAATATAATCACATGTGTAAGTCCCAACAGTACTTATAAAATGTTAATTTCCTTGTTTCCATTACTCACCCTGAAGCCAAGACCTGGACTTTGTACGCCCCCGGAGCCAGAGGCCTCCAATACTGTCCAGAGTCACTTGTGTGGACCTGGTGCCGGGAACCTTCCACCACTACAGTAGCGTTAGCAATGCCTTTGCCGGATTGGACATCGGTCACTCTACCTCTTACAGAAAAATGAACCTAACAAGAAATGAAACCACAAAAGATGGAAGATAATGCAAACCAAATCACACCCGCATCATTTTATCAGTGAGTTATTCATGTAGCATGCCGTCAATGTTGCTGGACAGCAGTAGTTGTTAAACGCAATCATGTGGAGAGAATCACAATATAAACGATTAAAACAAAGCTCTTTATACTTACTTAGAAAAGCAGAGAAAGGATTAAGGGAGGTCAGCAGAGAAGTGTACCTGCTGGATAAACAGCAGCAGAACTCTATGATTCTGTTTCCAGTAGGTCAGCAGGTCTTCAGCTTGGGGATTCTGATCACAGCTCAGACCAATGCTAAATCCCAGAGTGCCTGTGTTCTGGTACGCCCATGTCTGCATATTGGTTCCTGCTGAGGGTGAGTAATATGTTATTGTAATTTGTGGTACCACAGTATGCTTTTCTGAGTACATCATGGGCATTGTCAGCACATCATTTATCATGAAAGCCTGTGAACAATAACTAGTGTACAGTACCATTTTTCTTTCTTCTGTCCTTACTCAAACTTCTCACAGCTTTTTTTTTTTTTTTTTTCTTTCAGTGTGGAACTTATGTTTTGCTGGTGCTAAAAAATCCTTACACATACCACCTTAAAGCATACTGCCTTATCCCCCACCTCTAAAAATTCTTGGGACACTCGAGCACATGATAAATAACTCTTACTGTACACGAACACCTGGAACCTGGAAGTTTTATTAAAGAAGGGTTTAATTTCAATCATAAGGAGATTACACTCTGCTCCCCTCCAACACTGATAATGCATACAATGCACAAAATAAAGACTAAGGTTTAACCTGTGGGGGCCAAGGCCTTAATGTCATTTCTGTCTTGAGGTCTTGGTATATCACACATCTGGGACATCTGTGGAAATGGGTGTTCCTGGAACCAAAAGCAAGAATAAATGCATTTTAATACATTTTACTCCAAAAATATATTAACGGCAGCAATTCAAAACTTACCACAAGGCATGCTTCCGCAATTAATTTAAATGTAGCCTCATCAAGGGAATCAACCGAGTTAGGATATTTCACGCCAACCATTCCTGAGAGCATAACAACAAAAAGGCTTAACACAGAAACTTTCAACCTTGTCCTGGAACTGAAACAAATGCTTGAAATTCATAACATACCCCCAAGAACACTTGCAGACAGAACAAAAGAGTGGGCCTTGATCCAGTTCATAACTGCCGCAGTCTCTGGTTGTACAAAATCCTCTCCATACGACTGGTCAGGAAAGTTGTTGCTCAAGTCTGTGTTCTGATTGCTGTTGTATCTCACACCACCACTGAAATCATTTGTGCTAAAATATCTTTGAGCTACAAAGAGAGAGAATGGACTGGATATTAAGTATCTGGGATCTATACTCATCATCAAAAAAATATAGAAAAATAGTCGTACCCAGGAGGAAAGAACTGACAGGAAAGAAACTTGGTGGGAGAGTTTGACATCACGAGACATGCAAATGAGTCACACTCGGCTGTGCATGCAACATAAGCAAGGATGGGCCTTTTTGCTGTACCTGACTGACCCAACACCCATAAATGCCATAAATCATAAGATGTTTTATAACAGTATAACAGTTTGTTATCACACATCACATGTCCAGAAGGCCTGGTGTCACTCCACCTCCACCCCTACTGCAAAATCTGCAGGAACTGTGTGAGAATATTCAAACTGCATGGGATGGATTATCACAGGACACCATTAGGAACCTCTACAACTCCATGCCAAGATGTCTGGGCGTTAGCAAACATGGTGGCCCGACGCCATACTGAGAGACTCTACTTCTGTATGTGTAGCTTAATAAATATTGATCATATCAGTCTAAATTTATCATCATTTATTGTTCCTGGTAACCTTTATCTTCCTTCCCAATAGCACTGCAGTCCCACACTTCCTTCTGGGAGCAACTATTCTTTTGACAATGAGTGTATATTACCACCATCCTGTGCCTATTAGTCTTACCTTCTAATGCCATTTCATAGCCATCTGGGTTCATGGAAGGCAGTATATGAATTCTTGTGCTGTTCACCAGTCGTGTGACTAAAGCCTCACTGCCATAATTGCTGCACAAGTACTCCACCAACTTCAAGAGCATCTCTTTGCCAACAGCATCACTACTGTGCAGATTTCCCACAAACATAATCTCCGGCTTACCTGTTCAAAAACGGCCAATGGAAAACGCACATACAGATGTCAGCGAAGCAAAGTAATCGGCTGCATTGCTCATGCATTACTGTGGCTCAAAGAAAATGAAACTACAAAGATATGTACATTCTAAAATAGCATTTTTAATATGCTATTGTGGAATAAAAGCATGTGTCAACAGCAATAAAAGCTCAACAAGTGCACCTGGCTGATCAATGCCAGCATTAGTGGATATTTCCATGACGTACAGCTCCCTGCCCTGCGCTGACTGGCCGACAGAGTAGAGATGAGTGATGGAGGAATGAAGGGTGCTGATTTGCTGCAAGAACAGCTCCATGTCCAAATAACCGACCTCTTGTGGCTGGATTGAGGGCTCAGGAGTGGGAGCCCCTTGGCTATCAAAGCTCTGAGCAGTTGGAGTAAATGCTGTAGTTGGTACAGGGCTTGTAAGAGATTCTGCCATTTGCATTTCTTTGCTCATCTCCTTCTTTAAGGTGAAATTCAGTGGAGTGGGTTCGTCTTCAGTTACTATTACATTGCTTACAGTCTCAGGAAGGTACCTGAAACGAAAGGTTAATCAAGACAAAAAGGTAAATCCCAGTTAACAGAGGGCGTTTTACGAAGTTTCTAAAGGCAGTTTGATCAGTTTAAAAGGCTTTTCTTATGAAGTACAGTCATACAGTGTTACCAATTATGCATCTGGCTCATAACACATTACGTGAACCTGGTGAGGGATGATGGGATCATAGTATTGAACCAAAGGCATCAGTTGCTATCACCTTTAAATTTTTATTTATTTACTTATTTATTTTAATTTCTGATAAAAGCAAGATATGTACACAGACCTCATTCAAAACCAAGAGAGAATGACTCTGAATGAGACATTCAGTACACATATACACATATTAGATTATGGAGTTGCACTGGATCACTATGAAACCATCATTCCTCAACTGTGATTTCTGATTTTTGACCTCCTCTACAAATGTACCTCTATTGTGCCATCTCCCTGGATAACTCCCTGGATAAATAGGCTGAAGTTCTCTAAAACAGTGTTTCTCAACCCTGGTCCTGGGGACACCCTGCTCTGGACATATCAGTGGATTCCCTGCTTTAATACATCCACTGTAACTCTGAAAGTCAAGTCAACATTTATTTATATAGCGCCTTTTACAACAGATGTTGTCACAAAGCAGCTTTACGAAGAAATGGTGTCCGAGCCCCCATTGAGCGAGCCAAGTTCAAAAGGAAGAAACCTCAAGAGGAACCAAGACTCAAAAGGGGAACCCATCCTCCTCGGGTCAACACCAGATAACAAGACAAGCCCAGGAAAGAGACAAGCAAAGGAAAGAAGGGCTTGTTAACGGGCTGATAAGTTCAATTAGGTGTGTTGGGAGCAGGGAAAGCTCTAAAATGTGCAGTGCAGGGTGCCTCCAGGACCAGGTTTAAACACCGCTCTAAAAGTCTATTGAATGAAGTGAGACTGTATTAACTACCCAGAAGAGCTGGCTGTAATGTTGTATATTCCTGGCAGCAGCAAGCGGAAGTAATCGCCAAATATCCATGTTGTGATGTTGTGATTGATTCCAGCTACTGATACGTTTGCGCTTGGAAGACCCATTCCTCCAATGGTCATGACATAACCTTTGACCCCCATATGAACCTGAAAAAGAAAACACTTGTGAATCCTCCTTCATTACAAAGCATGCTATCGTTGACCAGAAACATTCATTTAACTTCTTCTGAACAAAGATTCAGGCCATTTAATTATATGGTCACATGACCCAAAGGCAAATCTAATTAAAATACAGACACTTTATAAAAGCTGCACATGAATCATTTATTTTTGGCCTGTTTAAAGAAAGGTTAACTGCAGTTGTACGCTGGCCTACCACAAAATGAATCAATCAACAAATATTTGAAGTCTAAACACCCAGACATGCACAAAGGGCTACATGACACTACCAGGTTGCAGTGCATCACTTCATCTGCATTTCCATACCTTCTCCAGGTAGGTCAGTAGGGCTTCCCTGTTATTGTTCCACTCTGTAAACAGTTCTGAAGCCAATGGGTACTTGCAGCAGCTCAGTTCAAAAGTGACTTCAAAGCAATTTCCTTTAAGGTAACTGAAGTCCTGCATGCCTCCTACTATTTAAATAAACAGGAAAAAAATACCACGAGTCAAACATCTATAACCTGGAATAAATTAACATCTGGAATAAACAGACACTAATGGGGCACATGCTTGCACTTTACCTGGCACGTCATACCACTCTGCTCCATTTGTAATGCCATGTCTAAACTCCTCGATGGGGCTTTCGGGGCACTGAGGACTGCCCTCTCTCATAACGGGCTGGTTTTCAGCATACGTCTGTGCCAAATAGCGGAAGAGAGCATCGTCTGGAGCTTTGCTGTACATCCCTGACATGATATGTGAGCTGGAGTCATCAAAGGGGTAGCTGGCAACTACTGAGCCTCCATGCAAGTTACCTGAGAGAACAAACCTTGGGACAAAGACAAAAGAGTTCGGGAATCATTTAAACAAAGTGGTGCAAATATCAACCTGGGTGCCGCCAAAAGCAAAACAAAAGTTTCAAAACATATCGTGCACTTCGCAGAAAACTGGGAGCTGGAAACTAAGCTGCGGAAACAGCGTATTTCAGACGCACTGCTATTGCAAATTCACGAAAGCCAATCTCCACCTATTCATGCTGCTTTCAAGCCTCTTCAAAATCTACTAACACTTTCAGATGACCATCCAAACTGCAAGTAGTCAGTTTGGATTTGTGCGTCCAGACACCACCACCCTACCTGCATGGGTTACTGTAGTAATTACGTAGGTGTCAGTAGCTATGTAGCAAATCCCGGTACTTCTGTCACTTGGGATTTGACATTGTCTCCGTTTGACACATTTTGAAGTGGCACTTTAAAAACTGATTTAGATGCATGAAAACCAACTACGCTGCATATGCAAAAATCCAATTGAAATATGCGGTCATAGCCTAATCTCGATACAATCTGAATATGCCAAATATCGGATTTGGGCGGTCAGTCCTAACAAAGCCTGATTTGAGAAACAAATCCTATTTGCAGTCTGAATATAGCCCTAAACACACAAACAAAAACAGGGTGAAAATGGTCATGGAACAATTAATCACTTTTGGAACATAAAACCACACAAAGAGAAGCAGAGGGGGAAAAAAAATCCCCAAAACACAGTACAAAAATATACACCGACCGGCCACTTTATTAAGCACACCTATTTGTTTCTACACTCATTGCTGCCCATTTTATCAGCTCCTCTTACCATACAGGAGCACTTCGTAGTCCCACAAATACAGATTGTAGTCCGTCTGTTGCTATGTATATCTATGTTAGCTCCTTACACTCTGTTCTTCCATGGTCAGGACCACCACAGAGCAGATGGATCATTCTCAGAACTGCAGTGACACTGACATCATGGTGGTGGTGTGTTAGTGTGTGTTGTGCTGGTGTGAGTGGATCAGACACAGCAGTCACTGTCCACTCTATTAGGCACTCCTACCTTGCTGGTCCATCTTGTAGACGTACGGTCAGAGACGATGGCTCATCTGCTGCTACAACATTTGTGTTGGTCATCCTCTAGTCCTTCAACAGTGGTCACAGGACGCTGCCCACAGGACGATGTTAGCTGGATAGTTTTGGTTGATTGACTATTCTCGGTCCAGCAGCACTGCTGTGTTTGATCCACTCACACCAGCACACAACACACTAACACACCAGCACGTCTGTGTCACTGCAGTGCTGAGAATAATCCACCACCCACATAATACCTGCTCTGTGGTGGTCCTGTGGGGGTCCCAGTCATTGAAAAAACAGGGTAACAAAGTACACAGAGAAGCAGATGGACTACAGTCTGTAATTGTAGAACTACTGTAGTGCTCCTATATGGTCAGTGGAGCTGATAAAATGGGTGGCAAGTGCAGATACAAGGAGGTGTAGCTAAGGAAGTGGCCAGTCAGTGTATATGTAAGATATAAGCCCTTAATGCTTGTAGTGTAGGACAAATAATGCAATATAATAGAAACAGATTATTCTCTTGATTATATTGGAAATACAAATATACATAAAACGACCTAAATATGGACGCTGTATAAAAAATTTTTTTTTTAAATAAAAATAAAAAAAACCCCTACTTTTTCCGTAAAATCCACTTAATGACAGCTGCAACTTCAGGGGCACCACTTTCCATGGCACTTGTGGGATCAAACTGGTCAGGAAAACCGCGGTTGAGATCGACGTGCTGTGCATTTTCCCGACCCACGCTGCTTCCCGCACAGTCCCCTTCTGTGGCCTTCTCAAAGCCGTCCGGGTTCATACTGGGCATGATGTAAATGTCTGTGCCGTTGACGAGTGCAGTCACTCGGGGGTCAGCTCCGTAGCGAGCCAGGATGTACTCAATGAGGTAAACCAGCACCTGTCTGGACACGGCCTCGTCTCCGTGCATGTTGCCAACATATCTGAACCGAGGTTTTCCAGGGTCGTTTCTACCCGGATGAGTGGTCACTCTCACCACCCAAAGCTCTCTGCCTTCTACCGACCTCCCGACGCTCGCCAGGCTGCAAATGTGCGGATACTTTTCGGCAAATCCTGTAAGACGCCGAGTAAGATCCACATAATTGTAGTATTTGTTGTACGTTTCCTCATTATCTGACTCATATGTACAGTTCACATGGTGTAGAAGGTGCAAAAGGGCGAAAAGCCGTGATAAACTCAACCAGAGATTTGCCATTGTTGCTGAATTGCTGACCTCTGACCTCCATCTAATACACGCGCACGAGTTTCCCGCCACATCAAGCGGAAGTGTCGCGTAGAACTGAAGGCAGCTGCTGCCTAACGATAGCTGAATATACTCTCAGGTTGCGTCTCAAATGAGCTCATGCTCCCTACATAGTGCACTACAAGGCGGAATGTAAGAATTATGCAGCTTTCAAGCGGTTTTACTTTACGTCGTACAAAAAAATCAGTTGTGGGTTAAATGTTAACGTTCACTTTACCCAGTTGTTATATTTGTACAGTTTATCTAATTGCTCGACGTTGTTTGACTGGAAAATTGTGATGTGCCAGACTTCCATCATGTGCTGCTGGACATTTATTTTTCAGATAAAACCATGAACACTTGATACCAGCATGCCTAAAACCAAAACACACTTAGAACCAGTAGATGTTTGAGTATGGTAATACTATTGTCCCACAGTGCAACAGGAAACAGAAAAAATGGCGGACAGAGATGCGATGAAGTGGTGTCAGGACCAGAAATGGTGTGTAAATGTAAGTTCATTCACAGATCTGGACCTCAACGATTAGTCCTTCTCACTTTACAGCATATGGGCCAGATCTGGCCCACACATTTAAACATGGTCACTTTACACTGTGTGGGCCAGATCTGGGGCACATCCTTTAGTCTTACTCACTTTACAGTATATGAGTCACATGGGTTGGGCCACATCCGTTAGTTCTAAAGACTTTACATGGCTGCTGTTGGAACAAAACCTCATATCTCCGATTATGTTTTTCAGTTTTTTACATACTTTGGAAATGCCTGTTGGCTTTTACATTGTGTGTAACTTTCATGATGGACGAACCAAATAAAAATCACCCAAGATACTTGGGGAAAAAAGTGTCTGGTTCCATTGACTTATGTTAAAAGTAAGGTGTGCTTTTCCTTTGTTCTGTAAAGTTATCATCTTAGAGATAAGAGGTTTTGTTCTGACAGTAGTGATATGCTGGTGAGCAGCCTAATTAATTTCCACTGCTGCTGAACCAGAATACCAGCATCCATAACACATCATATGCTGATTGTGCTGGTAACCATGCTGGTGTATGCAGTTTTTTTAGGGAGTACAGAATCACATGAGATTCAGCCTTTATTAATTAATCTGACATAAAAAGAGCTCAGATAGGCCAGTTATCCCAGCTAGAAATGATTAGTTCTAAAGACGTTCTGAGAATATGCAATGTTCTACTTATGTTCTCAGGAGATGTTTTCTATTAGTTCCCAGAATGTTAGGTAGAAGGTAGGAGACCATTCTCTAAATACATTCTGTCATCTCAGGTCTCGGTAATACCCATAAAACATTTTTGAATGTTTCCCTGAGAATGTTTTTCTTTTGTTATCATGTAACAAATGACATCTGACAACATCCTCATAACATTCTCTGAACATTGTACATGAAACGTTCTGTTTTAGTTAACAAGTAACCTTATAGGAACATTATCTGAAATTATAAACATCTTCAAAATGTCCTTTGAACATTAGACTAAAACACTTTCTTTAAAACTTTATTAGAACTTGTAGGTAAGGTTAGCCAAAGTTCTGGCAACATTACCTGCTAGCTGGCATTGAGCATCCACAGAGCATTTCCCTCCAGAAGAAGACTCTGTTTGACCAACCAAAGTAAAATATTCAAATCGTTTAGCTTTTATCGCAGGTGGATTCATTTGATAACTCCAGAATAAATTTTGATAGACCAAAAATGCTGTAATCTGGTTTTCTGGGCAAAGATTAAGTTTAATTCTAGACTAAAAACTGGCATTTCAGTGGTAAATCTCTGTTTAGTCCTAGATTAGGTGTCATTTGTCTACTCTAAGTAAATTAGAGTAAAATGTCAGTAAAAGAAAACATTAAAAATGTACAAGTAGAAGTTATGTGTGTACAGGAAATTGCTCAATGGGCTGATTCCTGGACACTGATTAGGTGTAGTATTGGATACACTGCAGTGCTAATGATTTAATTGCAAATTAAATCAGTAATTGCAAATACTTTTTGGTCTCGGGCAGGGCTTAACCTGGGCCTGGGAAATTGGCCTTGTATGTACAAATCAGAGTGTTATGTGACACCATAAAGAGTTTGCAGTCTAGCTTTAGCTTTCTGTCAAGGTTGAGTCAGTTGAGTCAACTATCTCAATTCATCCAAATGACCAGCAATAATACCATCTCCTGTACTTGACTGAACTGTTTGGCAAGATTCATAACCAAATGATAAATTCTATGCACTGCTGTATCTGATATCTGATACAGCTATTGAGTAGGTTGTTTCAAATGACCATTGAGTTCCGGAGAAGCTTATACTCATCTACTACCAGACTTTAGGAGAGAGGCTATAAAAGAACCACACAACACATGCTCGATTGACATCCTTCGTTCCTTCTGTAGCTCTTTTGCTTGCTTGCTTTATTCATCAAGTCTCACAAAGAAGTTGACCATGACAAGCGCAAATGATGGTCGCAATGAAAGTAGAGCAACGTCCCAGGCGTTTCGCGGCACTGCAGCCGACTGGCTGCGGCACCAAACCTTTCAGGGTTTTCACTTGCCGGATTTCACTCTTGGTTCGTCGTTCCCTCTATCTGTAGTTTTGTCTTTCTTTCCTCGAGAGATGGGTTTAAAAAGTGCTGTGGACATGTTACATTGATGTAGCACCAGTTTGTCAGCCAGCAGTCCTGGGCATTGGGCCGGTTCTGCAGGTCTGTCTACGGAGGGGCGGAGGGATTGGAGGTGGAGGAGGATACTGGAGGGAGGAAGGACACAGACGGTCCAGCTCAGTGCTGGATCCTACGGATGGACTGGATCTGGGGAGTGTGGGAGTGGGTTCCGAATTCCCTGTAGTGTCTGTACTCGCCTCCGTGGCAGTCACACTCCATGATGTACTGGTAGCCACGATAACCAGGGTACTGGTAGCACACCCAGCTGGAGGAGGGGAGTGAATAAAGCAAAGCCAGTCAGTGCCATCAGTGCCTGTAGCTACATTGCATGTTATCACGTGAAGACATTTTTCTGGAGGAGTGTTTCTCAACCCTGGTCCTGGAGGAACCCTGCCATGCACATTTTAGTTCTTTCCCTGCTCCCAACACACCTGACTCAACTTTTCAGCTCATTAACAAACCCTTTCAGAGTTGCAGGGGTATAGAATACATAAACATACATCAGCCTATTCACCTACAGTAGTTTAGCCTTGCCCACTCAGACTGGACTGCTTTTGAATGAGTCGCCATACACTGCATCAGGGCAGCGGTACGATCATGTAAGCTCACTGGATTAAAAACTTATTCACCTAGCATGTTTAAGGTGGTAGTAACTTCAGGCTCCTGCAGATGGCGCTACACAAGGATGATGGGGCTATAAATACCTGCGGGGTGTGAGTGACGGGATTCATAGATTCGTGAGATGTCTCGTTCCATGTGTGGAAAATGGGTGCAAAGCAAATGTTTATGATTGGCTAAAAGGAGTGATTGCATTTGGGCGTGCCAAAGATCATAGTGTGAAGGAAGTAGCTGAATCTGCAGGCGTATGGAAGCGTATGGTCATATGGGCCTACCAGCAGTGGCTAAAATCCCAGTCTACAGGAAACTCTCCTCAGAATTGTGCCTGGGAAGGCATCCACCAAATCTGGCCCAACTGTGCAATTCTATGATGCAAGAGTGGGTGAACATTGATGTGGCCTACGTCCAGAAACTTGTCCAGTCCAAGCCAAATCACAGCTGTTACTGGTGCTCGTGGATGTATTACATGCTATTAGGTACATTTCAGTTATAGGTGATTCATTTTTTGTCCAGTGAGCTTAAAATGATGACTGTTATAGTACATTAACTCACATAAATATTATAAAAGGATGTCATAAATGGAAAGATAGAAAATGGGCTCTTTATAGTCTACTTATAGTGGAGCTACCATTAGAGATACTCACGCGCCACTCTGGACCTGCATGGAGCCAATCTCATTATTGTGCCAGCCCATAGCCTGCAGGGAGGGGTAGTCATCACACAGGTCCCACTGTCTGCCCATCATGTTCTCGCACTCCCACACACACATGCGGGACTCCTTGTGGCTCTGCTCCAACAGGAAGAAGAGAAAGGATAGGACTTGATGTCTTGCCATTTGCTCAGAGCACCTGCTTACATTGCGGATGAGGCTCGATCACAATTGATAAATATTATCTTTGCTCCCTGATGCTGTTTCAGGAATCAGCACATAATGAATATCAATAAGGTTATTAAGCTGTGATGCGTGTATGGTTGGCGTTACATCACTCACAGCGGAACAGATGGGGCGGAAGGACATCATCCTCTCAACGCGGTAGCCGTTGCTTCCCATGTAGGCCTCGAAGCAAGGGTAGTCTCCCTTTTCCAGGACAAACTGTTGGCCATTGAAGCTGGTATGCTCATAACCCACCCAGCTGGGCATCAGAAGAACAAAAGAATGAACACAGAGGATGGGATGAGCGGGACGGATGAGTGTGAAAGAAAGGCTCACTCCAAATGCTAGTACACCAACATACTGTGTACAGTGGTATTTAGACTGAGAATAATCTAGCAACCAAAAACTTCTAGGTAACAGAGGCCCTGTGGTCAGAAACTGACCATTGATGAAGTGCTAATACAGGGGTGCATGACTCGACAGCAGGGTTTGGTAGTTTACCTGCTCAAGCACACCTGTTTCAACTCATCTGTTTATTGCCAGGTTTGGTGGGTGTGCTTGAGTAGAGGAACTGCCAAACTGTGCTGGACACAGGCCCTCGAGGACTAGAGTTGTGCACCCCTGTGCTGACACAACAATGTGCCTGAAAAAGAGGTCTCCACTCCTGCAAACTATGGCCAGAAAACATCAAAGAAGCTGTAGCTACTCACGCTCCACACTCCACCTTCAGGGAGCGGACGTTCTCCATGCCGTACTCCATAACGTTCTTGCAGCAGGAGGTGAACTCCCACCATCTGCCCTGGTAGTACTCCTGGTCATAAACGGTGATCTGATGGAAAACACAGATGCACATAACCATATGTTTGTGTCATGAGAAAGCTCCGAGTCCGAGCATGCTTATTATTGGTGGACAGTGGACAGTGACCAATGAAACGAAATATGGGTTGATGTTCTTGTCAGATCATCCTAAATCCAGAAAGGTCCAGAGGCAGACTTTACCTTCCATGGTCCCATGGGCATGTTCATCTGGTTTGTCAAAGCCATGTCTGATATCTCAGCAGTGACTGACCTGTGGATGAGAAGGAAGAGTATTTGAGAAGATCTGGGCATTAGCTTTCGCCCAGGATCTTCCATATTGGGTTCCATATAAGTGTCTATTTGATTAGCATCCACACAAGCCGCATGCAAACATTGACATACTAGAGCCATACTAGAGATATATATTAATAACCAAACCTGCCACCAAACTCTTTAATATCGTATCTCAATATCTTACTCCCTTCATAGCCACACATTGTAGACGTAGGCTTGTCTGTGAGATCATATTTGTATATATGTCCTCAGTGGAGCATATTGAACCACTTTTGCTGTGTGAATGGTTCCATTTCCATTCAGTTAACATGTAGTTTTAACTCCTACCAGAACTGTCGTTTGCCCATGCCAGGACACAAATGACTTTGAATGCTCTACATCAGATATGTATATATCGGTATGTCTCTTTTATATCATGTGGCTAATTCACTGGAAGGAGAGAGTTTCTGGCATGAAACTCTCAGTGCTTAAAAGACTTACCCCAAAAGAATGAGCTGTGTGCGCTGGGGGGGTTCCCACCTAGTGGTCTCCTGGCCAGGCGTATGTGGGACTATTTATACAGGGCTGAGGTGAATGGGGCTCCGTGGCTTGTGGACCTGGGCTGCCGTCAGCACTTTGCTTTGGCACCCTTTTGTCTCTAGGCTGAGCTGTGGGCCTTTCATTCTCCTACCTCGCTCCTCACAATGAAGCTAGCTCCGCCAATGAAAAACACCACAGCCCGTGGAGCCGAACCACAGCTAGCCTTTGGGCTTAGCAGTCCATGCTGGTTTTCACCTGGTGTAGCTGAGGTGCTATATTAAATACTTTTAGCCGGTATGTTAATGTATTAGGGTTGAAATAAGAGATATTTTGGGCTAAAAGGGTCTAAAGGTTACAAAAAAAGTCGTTTTTAGCCCCAGTGCACTCTAGTTTTCAGTCCCCCCTATCTTTTTTTATGCATAATAAATCAATAAAGATAAAAACTTGACTAAATAGTTGTGATAAATACCGCAAAAGTCTGTATGATCTGAAGTCAGCAAGGCTGGCACAAGCATAAGGAAAGCAGATGAACAAGACCTTTTGAAGGTGTAAAGGAAAGTAATTTTGTGTTTGTATGTGTGAATATTTAATGATGCGGACCAATAGAAATGGACTAAAACCTTTAGTGTACTTTAAAGAATGCTGATTTCTCCTAAAGTAGGAGACATACAACATGTATTATGATGTTGTATGACCAACCCCAGGTGAAAACGTGAAAAAGTACATTTTAATGTACCAGAAATACAAAAAATAATAAGTTAAATACAAAATACAAATACTATATATAATTGTAATTTTATAAGTACAGTTCATTTCAGTAGTCTTAATATAAATACACTACGTAAGCATATATAAGTGTATTTTAATGTACTAGAAATGTACTTTAATATGAATCTTAATAGTCTCTTGTTTTAAACTTATATGTGGAGTGTACAGTCCATAGGCTTCAACAGCTCAGTAAAACGGGGACCATGAAGCAAAAATATTCTACTGTATGTTGAATTTAAACCAATTCCATATTTTCCATTATTGTCAGGATATTCTGGTCTATTTTGTAGTTCTAATTCATTTTATCTAGTAAATTGTGATCTGGTGTCTTATTCTATTGGTAGCCACTTTAGATACGTTGCATAATTACATAATATTCTTTATTAGTATATATATATATATACGTCTTATATATTAGAATATATCGTGTATGTCTTATCAATCAACCTTTATTTTATCTCAGTAATACGTTGATGGTGACCCTCATTTATTAATGTCGCTGAGCATTTGCAGCTGAAGGGATTGAAAAAGAAATTAAAATGGATTTTAACCTGGAAACTAGATAAAAAGAAAGACCACATAGAACAAATTGACAGTATAACTTAACATGATAAAAGAATTAAAAGAACAATTACAGTTGAATTAATAAAGGGGAAAGAAGTAATAAAATCAGGATAATAAACTAATTCATAAGATAGGATAATCAGACTAAAACTAAAATTAAAACAGACAATTGAATTATAGTAAGAGTAAGTAATTAAATAAAAAGAAAATTAGATACGTAAAATACATTTTGGGAGAATAAAAATATTAGAAGAAAAAGTACTAAAATTAAATGAAAGGAGTAAAATAAATTAATTAATAAAGGAATGAACAAAACTAAAACAGTAAAAAGAAGAAAAAATATATATATTATATAATACAGTCAAGTAATTAATTATAACTTAAATAAGCAATTACGTTATAACTCAAGTAATTAAGTCATAACCTAAATTATTGCTTATAATGAGAACGATTAGATATAGTCAGTAGTTTTAAGATGATGTCATATGCCAAGATCATTATTTTGTTGCAGTACTTGTTTGTGATAGGCCAGTAAAGTTTATAGAGATCTGAATTGTTCTTCAGCATCTCAGTCTTAACCCAGCTGTCCTGTCTGAACAATAGCTGTACATAGACTGTCCACTGTGGTCAGCACATTGCTAGGCCCACAGAATGTTCAGAGAGGAAAGGGTGCGTGTGTGTGTATGTGTGAAGTTAGTGGGTCTGTGTGTGTTCAAATGTAGCTTTGAGTGTGGTTCGAATGTCTGCATATGTGTGTGTGCACATTTCTGCTGATGAGAGCAGCCACACACCGTGACAAAGAGGGGAGCCAAGTCAGCAGAGATGAAATAACTGTGTGTGTGTGTGTGTGTGTTTGACTCTCTCATGGTCCCTCTTTTCATTCTCACTCACCCAGTTCATCTCCATCTCTACACACTCACTTCCCAGACCACGGCTCTGATAGCCGCATCCTTCTTTTCTTTTATTCCCCCAGTATAACGCATGATAAAGCCCACCGAGCTGCTCAGTGTGGTGAGCTCCACCGTCACTCAGTATAGCTCACCCCGCCTGGTGTATAGGGTAAACGGTGTGACAGACTGGCATGTATGGGGTTGTTTTGCCTGTATCGTTTCATTTGTGAACTGGTAGCAAAATGAAAGCAAATACATTCGATCCTGAGCTAAGAATGACAGAATTAGTCAGTAAGGCCTTCGGAGTTCAGCTAGGCCAAGGGTGCCCATACATCTTGTTTTGTAGGTGGTCAAAATAATAATCATAATTTTTTAAACAAAAATTATATTTATATATTTTAGGAATTTACTCTTTTAAATTCATTCATTCATTCATTCAACTTCTGAGCCCCTTCTGGGTCGATAGGGGTGTTGGAGCCTATCCCAACTCTCATTAGGTGGAAACACGCTGGACAGTCCTTCACAGGTAGACACACAGACACACTTACACACACACACACCTAGGGGGCAATCTAGCATCTCCAATTCACCTGACTGCATACTGTTTGGACTGTTTGAGAAAACCCACACGGACACGGGGAGAACATTCAAACTCCACACAGAAAGGACGCTGGACGTCCGAGCCAGGAATCAAACCCAGGCCCTTTATGGTGTGTGGCGACAGCACTACCCACTCCACCATCATCCCACACTACTCATTAATGTATAGGTTAACTATATGTTTGTTCTCTCATTGAATGATTGGGGTAAAGTTAGGTCATGGGTGCTCCTGGGAACCTACAACCCTACAGAGCTCCAAACCTAATCTAACACAGGGGCATCTGACTATTTAAGCCTTGTTCAGACCTCCAGGCCAATCCAGTTCATTTTTAACAGTCTAAATATTGATTTTCAAACCATGTGGTTTGATATGCAATTCCAATGTGGTGTTTTTACAGATGCATCTCAGTCTGCATTCTTTGACTGCTCAAATCAAATTGTAACGTGTCTTTTGCGTCACTCACAACACGACAGTCAACAAATATCTGAAATCCAGAGTGATGGAAGTGCTGGTATTTGCTACGTAGTTACCCTACCAACCCAAACCAGCCTGTGTGTATGTGTGTGTGTGTGTGTGATGTATATGTGAGTACAGGCTGGTTTAGAGGACAGGGGTTATCCCAGTGCCAAGAGTTTATATATATATATATATATATAT
>CM067487.1:10497644-10558912 GCA_034552555.1 Semaprochilodus insignis | reverse complement strand
TATATATATATATATATATATATATATATATATATGTGTGTGTGTGTGTGTGTGTATTAAATGTCTATATATTAAATGTCTATATCAATCTGTCTGTCTATCTGTTTATCTGATTATATAGCTGATATTACAGCTTCTGTATGCCCGGTTTTCCAAACAATATATTATTATTATTATTATTATTATGCACGTCAACAATCAACAATAATACTTTTGTATCAACAGTCTCAGTCTTACGTACATGTTGAATTTCTGAATTTTCTTGACTTTTTGGGATTGTGGCGCCCCCTCGTGGCTGATTTGGTTCCAACCACTGACTGATGCTTAATGCCTCAGTAGTCAACTCACCTGTTGTTGTTACTGCTACTGTTGTTACGGATTTATACTGCAGTATTAATTATGCTGGTTTTGTCCAGAAAACATTTTGCCATTAAACGTTAATCTAAAGCACAAAAAAGCTTTTCCATTTAGTTATTAAATGATTTAATTTAGTACATGCCCTTTAAACACAGCTCATGCTCGCTGCCCTGTACAGTATTAAACGGTACTTATGCTAATTTCACATAACCGCACCAAAATGGGTCGTACCACCGAAGGAGGGGGAGGGGGGGCAGAAGGCAACAAATATCTTTCAAAACAAACATCTCTGCAGCGTCTCCTCCTCGTCTGGCCGTGTTTACTACTCTCTAGGGGTTTAAGGGGCTTTTCGTTCAGTGGATGTGCGCTGAAACACGCGCAGCTAGCTTTGCACTCAGGAGGATGCGGACTGACTTTCCTCCACGGTGTGAACGCTGCCCCGGCGACCCGCTCCCCCCGCCCCCTGCTGCTGTGGTCTCCCCCAGCTTCAGCTCTTCAGCGAGGAGAAGGAGAAGGAGTGTGAAATGTGCGAGAAGTGAGGTGAAGTGAAGAGAGCCTGGCAGGAGAAAGGAAGAAAGGGAGGGAGGATTTAAATAAAGCGGACGACCTGCTCAGCCCTTCGGGTGAGGGAGGGTGACTGTTTTGTGTTGTGTCTTGCTCGACGACGGAGGGGCCAGCGGGAGGAGGAGGAATAGGAGGAGGAGGAGGAGGGCGACGGATAATGAGCTATTCTTGTACCAGCACAGGCAACAGCCAGGACCCATCGAGCTCTAACAAGTCCGGCGGCGGCGTTGTTAATCCCGGCAGTTGCAGCGGTAGCAGCTCTAGCGGCGTTAGCAACAGCAGCAGCGTTAGCAGCAGCACTAGCCACAGCGTCCGCGGAGGAGGTGGAGGCGAGTCCAACCCGGGAGCCACTTCAGCCGAGGCCATGAAAGTCAAGAAGGGCTGCAACACGACGGACGTGGGGGTCCCCGTTACCACGGAGGAGGAGCTGCTAGCCAACACGATAATAACACCCGAGGACGTGCTGGGGCTACAGAAGATCACTGAAAGTAAGTCTGTTCTGTCACCAGGTTGGATGCTGTCACGTAAACAGCCCGTGTTTATACTGTTTATAGTCGGTTTTAATGCAGCACCGAACAGCAACAGTAGTCGAAACGTCGCCAGAGGCACGTGAGCGCACGGCGGCGGCTGAGCCTCGGCGCTGCTTAGGCTTGTTTACGTCCCCATATCTGCGGCTCTCGGATGCTCAGCTGCCGTAACGCTGTTGTGATTGCACATGAAGCTGAGCATGGCCGCTTAGTTCAGATGCGTCATGTGCGAAACGTCGCCTAAAGAGAGAAATGGGCTCAAGAACGACCCCCCCCCCCGTCATTCATCCCACCATCATTTCGATGACGTTCAAGTACCATGTGTAGCTTCATGCATAGACACACACATACACCATGTTATACAACATTTCTGACAGCATGAATGCACACTGATCTTCATGGGCTGCTGTCACACCTCCTGTATGCCTGTTTTTATCCAGACCACATGTTGCAGGTAAGAATAGCCGTAGCAAGTCTGTAAGTGTAACAACACCAACAACATAGGCAACAAATGCTGTGCCACTTTTTGTGAAGTGCATACAGACACAGAAAACCAATAATCTGAATTCTGTCGTAAGTAACCTCCAGTGATCACCAGCCACCAACTTAATTCATATGACACCTGAGCGATGTAAATAACAGCACCTGTAGTGGTCTTTAAGGATCAGCTGTCTATATTTAGCGTCATCAGGTTGCCTAAAGCTCTAAGTATGGTTAGGTAACAGGTGGTAAGCAGGCACCCCATCACTGTATTTAAAGACGACTGCATAAATCCTTATACAACACCTACACGCCATGAGCCTCTAAGCTTTTATCATGCGGAGCCTGAAAATACTGGTCTTCACTATGGCATGTAAGAATGAGTAAATGTGTCAGATTATCCGTAATCCTGCCTCGTTCTATTACACCCCAGTTCTTCCATTCATTTAGTGAGAGAAGATCTTTCGCTATAAAGAAGAGCATCATACACACTCATTCACAATTATGTACACTCACCATCAAAAGGATAGTTGCAACCTGAAGGAAGTGTGGGATTGCAGTGCTATTGGGAAGGAAGATAAAGATTACCAGGAACAATAACTGATGATAAATTTAGACTGATATGGGTAATATTTATTGAGCCACACATACAGAAGTAGTGTCTCTCAGTATGGTGTCAGGCCGTCATGTTTGCTAATGCAACACGCCAGATATCTCGGCATGGAGTTGTAGAGGTTCCTAATGGTGTCCTGTGATAATCCATCCCATGCAGCTTGAATATTCCCACACAGTTCCTGCAGATTTTGCAGTAGAGGTGGAGGTGGAGTGACACCAGGCCTTCTGGACACGTGGCACATAACAACAAACCACTCATCTCGGCGCTGACCACGGTGCCTCCACACACGGATTCGTTGGTCGCCTCCACCAAGACAAAAGCTGGACTCGTCACTTGAAAAAATTACCCACTGTTATTCTGAGTCACTCTATGGTGACAATCTGGCACGACACCATTGCAGTCGTTGGCGGTTTTGACGTGTTGTCTGCGTGCATGTAGTCCTGCGTCATGCAGCTGTGTGTAAATGGTGCTAGCACTTACAGGATGAATCATGGAGGGCATCACTGCTCGCTGAATGTCCTCAATCGTGGCTGTTGGGTCACTCAGGTACAGGCATAAGGTCCGTCCATGCTTACGTCGCATGCACAGCCAAACGTGAAACTTGAATCATTCGTATGTCTCACAATGTCAAACGTATCCACCATGTTTCATTCCTGTCAGTTGATTCCTTCTGGGTGCAACTATTTATGCAACTTTTGATGATGAGTGTACCATACCTTACCATTAGCCAATGTTCCTCAAAGAGTAAAAAAAACCCCACCATTTTTAGCTCTGACTATTTATTTTCCTTGGGATTAGCCAGAGATGTCAGGGTTTATGTACTGAGGCATACACATTAAGGGCACCTGATAAACTGTATACAGGAGTGTCAGGAAATATCATTTTCTAGGGTATAAACAACATGGATTTGAAGATGCTAACCCACACATCCAAGTTTCTGTGTGGTTAAAGCGAGAAGATACGAAATTACATATAATGGTGAAGATGATGACTGGTGATTGTCCACATATTGATTGGAGCCTGAGTATACGTTCAGTGTGAGATACCAGCGGTAGGTCTTAGTGGTGTTATATTCCCCTTCCTTACATATATACATGTAGTGTTTGGCCTAGTACTTCATGTTTCAGAGTTCAGATCATACATGCTTAATCTGACTTGCCTAGTTACTTAACTCTTTTGTTTTATTCTTTTTCAAATTGACCAACATTAGTGAGCTTTCCACCCAGCAGTGTTTTATTATGAGTTATGAAAATGTGTGAAAAATAATCTAAATAGAAAAACCTGAAATACACTTAAATATCACAGAAAACAAAGAGTTTGTACATTAGGATGAGGTGGAAAAGTTAAGGTGGAAAAAAGGGTGTTGGAAATGGGTTTGATATGATGATACTAGGGCTGTCACAATTAAACTCATCATCAAAAGAAGAGTTGCACCCAGAAGGAAGAGTGGGATTGCGGTGCCATTGGGGAGGAAGATAAAGGTTACCAGGAACAATAAATGATGATAAATTTAGACTGATATGGGCAATATTTATTGAGCTACACATACAGAAGTAGTGTCTCTCAGTATGGCGTCGGGACACCATGTTTACTAACACAACATGTCAAGACGTCTCAGCATGGAGTTGTAGAGGTTCCTAATGGTGTCCTGCGATAATCCATTTTTGGCATGTATGCTAGCGTAATGAGCTTTTGTTGATTTCTTTCACTTTTGTTAATTTATACATTTGTAGGTATTTGTATCCGGTTTTGGGCACTTCACTGACATGCGGTGCATCATTTCTCCAGTACAACCAGCATTAGCTGCTAATCAAGCATAGCTGATCAGCTGGCTGATCAGTCACTGTAGGCTTGTACTTAATTAGTTGCATTCAGTGAACTGACAATTAAATTGTGAGTAACAGTTATTTATATGACAATTAAGTTAAGTTAGATTTTCATTATTGTGACAGCCTGAGATGATACAGTGATGTATCAAGCCATAAGTCACATGGTTCCGTTCCACCTGATCTTATTCCTTGTCATACAGCATATACACAAGGGTGAACTGTTGTTGTACTTGCACTAAGCGCTTCTCCCACCACCCTATACTCTGCACAAGTGGCCAGCTCATATAACGCAGGGGCGATTCTCCTATCGGTGGGCATAAAGCATTTAGCTCTACAGATGGTCCAATCATGTCCTATAGCATTTTGAGGGTTCTTTCAACGCCCAGCCTTGATGTTTTGTGAAGCATGAGGCAATATTTTACACCTTGAACTTTTCCTAGAAGAGAAAGATGGTATGTTTTGAGATTTGTATGTGATTAACTGAGGATAAAGATGTTATTCAATGCACTGATGTGTGAATCCCCAGGTAGACCTGTTTTAATTCCCCAGGCATATGTCAGTGTGTAAACCATGGTAATAGCATCTCCTGGTTCAGGGTAGGACCAGAACCCTCATCACCAGAAGTGTGTTGAGTAGCCCTGGAGCCTGGAGTAGACATACTCACCACTACAGGTTATAATAATAGTAATCTTTAAGAGGGATTTCCATCCATATATATATATATATATATATATATATATATATATATATATATATATGATGTCTGATTTCTTTACAGTGGTGGTGCCGGAGGCCATTGGTTTACAATGTCAAGAATGCAAATATAACCATGTTATATACTATCCCAAAGTGACTCTAATGTGTCTGCTGCAATTTAATAATAGTTAATTAATAAATCTAACCAAATACATTTTCTTTGGGTACTCTGTTGCCTTGCATGCACTTCTTCACCATGGACTTAAAGAAATAATTTTTAACCAAAACCTGATTTCAGAACTATAGGAAAACAATCTGGCAGTGTGGTTGTAACCATTTCATGTATTAACTTTCTGTGATGTAGTTTTCAGAGCTATTGAACTCTCCTGACCTCTAGTTCCAGTCACCTCCTCTGTGAAGAATGCTGACTCAAAGTTTCTTTGTAACAAAGAATTTCTTATCAAACCAGCCTAAATGACCGTTTAATGATCTTAAACATTGAATTATTCAGAATTAACAGAACTGCATAAGATTATGCTTAAAATTCAAATGATTGGTCATTATATTGGTTTATTGGTCATCTTGAGTGTGCATTACTGTACTAAGGATGCACAGATATGGCAGGCTGTACATATCTGCAGATGCTGATACCTAAACTTGGATATAAATCGTAGAATCTCCTGATTAGATCCACCTGGAGTAGCTTTACTACATTTGAAGGTAAATACTTTAGGACTTTTACTCCAGTGGAGGTCTAAAGGGAGGAACTTCTATTTTTACAGGAGGAGTATTTTACCTTGGGGACTCTACTGTAACTCAACTACATGCTTTGTGTACTTCGTTCACCTCTGTATGTTAGGAAAGATGGGAAGCAAAATCATCACACATCCCTCGTAACTCTCCTAAATGGGTTGGTGGCTATTAGATAAAATCTAAAGAAAGTTTCAAGACGTCATGTGTGTGTTTGTATCTGTTAAAGAGGACACCACTAGCTCCCTGTTGTGTTAATACTGACTTTAAATTGTACATACATTGAAAAAGATTAGGAGAAGAGTTTCATGCAGATCCTTAAACACTTAATATCTCTTCTGTTAATATATCCTGGTTTAACGTTCTGTTGTAAAGCTGACAATGATCATTTGTAACAGTCTGTCCACTTGTCTGTGCTTTGCACACTGGAACAGACTGACTTAATTACTTTTGGTATAAATACCTTGTTTTGTCTGGATCCTAGATCTGGGCACCTCCAGCCATGTGGTCTGGAGCCTCTTTGCTACATGATTAAGAAATAGGCCAGAGCCTCTCTGATCTAATCACAGTTGCACAGTCTATGGTCAATGCAGCGCTGCCATGTTTGTTTACATGCAGCCCAGCAGATCTAATGGGTCTCTTGACCAATCAGAAAACCAGCTGTGAAAACTGTATGCAAAGCTTAATACTTTCAGACTTGTCGAGTAGAAGATTTGTTGTGTATAATTGTGTGTGTGTGTGTGTGTGTGTGTGTGTGTGTGCGCGTGTGTGTGTATATATATTATGTGTATGTGTGTATGTATTTGTGCTGACCACAGTGCCTCTGCACACAGATTCATTGGTCATCTCCACCAAGACCCTGAGTTACTCCTTGACAGTCTGGCACGACACCATTGCAGTCTTTGGTGACGTTGACATGGTGTTAAGGGCAGTCACCATAACAGTCTGCATGCGTGTAGTGCTGCATTGTAGAGCCATCTGCCGGTGGTGCTGGCACTAACAGAACGACTCATGAAGGCTATCACTGCTCACTGAATGTCCGCAATTGTGGCTGTTGGGTCACATGCACCGCAGACCGATTTATTCTTTCTGCATGCAACTATTTGTGCAGCTATTTTTTGGACAGTAAGTGTTTATGTATGCATTTGTCACAGTCCAGTGAAAAACATGTATCTCCATTTTTGCCGTTTTTGACTTTTACGCAACGTTTGAACACAGCAGCTGCTGTTTACATTGTGTGAAAATCTCATGATGAATGGACCAACAGAAATGGCCCAAAACTGCTTGGTTCCATTGACCTACATTAAAGTTAAATCAGGGTTTTGCCCTCTACTGTAAGTAGACCATTTTGTAAGTTACCATTTTGGAGATGCTAGTTTTCTCTTGGACTCCAACAATATATACACATATACACAGTATCTAAATGAAATCAACCAGAGGATAGTGGTTCTCAAGCTGGTCATCAGGGCCTCACTGACAGTCCACTATTTCTCTTAAGCATTGTCATTTAAGTTGTAGCAAAATTTCAGACCGTGTGTTGGGTGGGTGGGTGCACCAGTCTAGTGGAGTGAAGGAAATGAACTGCCTTAATGTCTTTGGTTGTATTCTTTGCAGCTGTGAGATTTTGAATACGGTGTACCCTGAGTGACATTTCCCATTCCTGCGCTCAATGTGACACAAAAATTAATTCATACAGTCTGTATTGGAGCTGCTGAAGCCCAGAGGATATTTACAGAGATTATTGCATTTCGATACAGAGCATGCAGCGGTTGTTACTGGGTATGGTATCATGAGAGCCTACTTAAACAGCTGAAGGGGAAGGACATCCATGTTATTTTTGAGACGTGCCTGCGAAATGTGACTTTATGAAAGCAGTGCTTCTTTCTTCAGTTAATAATAACTGGATGAATATTATCCCAGGAGGAAAAGAGGACGTGTGTGTAAGTTTATTTCATGCCTTTGTGGCACATTTTATTACTATAGTTAGTCTAAATGATGGTGTTCCTTTTTTAACGGGTGAGCCATTCTAAACAATTCATAAATCAGCTAATCATGTGACAAAGGTTGAAAATTAGTGATGCACAGTGATATTGGAATCATATCTATATCTGTATCACAAGGTAATATTGGCATTGGACAAAAGTTTTTGATTCCTCTTGTATTTGATGATGTATTTGTTGTTCTCCATAAGACCGGAATGTTTAGGCATCACTGGGATGCTATGTTAAATTGTGCATTTTATTACTTTTACTGCATTGTTTAATCATTTCTCTGTTATGTAGCCGGTTTTGTATTGATATCTGCAACAGCCCACAATTCCCATATTGGTGCATCTGGCAAGCCAGATCTCCACTGGTTACGTTTGTCATCACAGTATCCAATACAGGCAACTGTTCTCTGTCGCTTATTGGAATGTACCTGGAAAAATCAAACTTGGTTTCCTGTCCAAAGGATAAAAGCGCGGCTCGGAAGTGTGTATAGATAACTGTCAATCAGAATCAGAATGCTGACAAAATCCAGATAGTTATGGCCAGTGTTTTTAATACACTATCACCGTAGGCTTCTAGCAGCAGTTATTGATGTTCATGGTTTCCACTGTGATAAACTCCTTACAGTGGTCACTGGTTTCACTGGTTTCACTGGTAACAGTGATTGAGTTTCATTCAGACTTTGAGGTCTGTTTCTCATTGCTACTGTCATAGGAGTCTACCAGTTATCGGTTATTCTATATTCAATGTTGCATATAATTGTAAACTCTTATCGTTTTTGTTCTTGTCTTGCTGTCCAGTGTGGACCTGAGGAGGACAGGTTCCCCTTTTGAGTGTTCCTCTCGAGGTGGGTTGCTATGAGGGCGTTTTGCTAGCTGTGTACTGGTTCCGCTCAAGCTGAACTAACATTGTTGCTACCTATTATAACTATTATAGCTACTGTAACTGTTCTATAATGATTGCATTGTTTATGGTAAAACGGAAGGTTCATTCTTTTGTGTGAATAAAATAATAATAATCAGTACATCGGCTTAGTCCAAACAAAATGATTTCCAAGAGTTCGGGTTCAGGAGAATCGAGGAATTGATAGCAAATGTGTGTATTTTCTAATTAAGAAACTATTTGCATAGTTTACTTATTCATAAAGCTAATCAAGGTAAAACATAATGAGTGAGCTTAGTACTCATAGAGCTGACAGACTTTGGACACTTAATGATGTTATAGTTTGTCCTTGAGCCACCGGTCCTCATCACCAGTTGAAGAAAACCCAATACCGGTGTCCTTTTTAGCCTACACTGTGCATTCACAAGCCTAGAAAGGCCAGCATTGCCCACATAATGCAGCCCCTATGACACCAGACAACAGAGGCCCTGTGCTGTTGCATAGAGTCCAGGCCGTGGCTCGATAGATAACAAAGCTTTGATGTAATGCCCGCTCCTCATTGCTAGATTTATATTCAGTCCTCCGTCAGACACTTCTCTGTTTCGCTGCTCGGCCGCACTGTAAGCCCAGTAGAGCACTGCCGTTTGTCATATCAGAACTGAGGAACAGGTTTATATCAGCATCTTATCTTCTGAATGCACAAAGCTGTGTATATGGACACCTGCCCAAGGTTCTCCTGCTCCCTCCGGAGTAACCCGTAGAATAGTGCATTGCTACGCAACCTTTTCTTCTTTTTTTGTTCTCTCTTTCATTGCTGTCTTTTATGATGCTTATTTATTCCTCTCTGGAATGTCACCGCACGGATCCTCCAATTCTCTCACTCTCGTTTTCGCACCAGCCGTATCCTCTGATTAGATGGATTTACTCCCATGCAAATCACTAAACCGGATTAGAGGAGTTGAGCTCCAATGGGCTGGAATACCTTCCTGCTCTCTCCCCTGTCTGTTCTAAACAGGCACCATTAATTACTCTCCTCTTTGTTTTCCTGTAGGAATCAATCCCAGTGGTTTTGAGGGAATGCTGGAACCATCAGACGATGTTTTTATGAGATGGCTTTGGGTGGGAATCATGGAGCTGTATGACTCCTGATATTGAAAGGTTATTGTTGAGTTAAGAAGAGCCTTGGTCACCAGGCCTGTTACACTGGCGGCTTTTCTACTTTGCATTTAAATGCGTCCCGGATCTGAGCTGCTTGTTGGCAGTGTGATCAGAGGTGGAGTGCATGTTTGATTATATGTACTGTACTTGATTCTGTGATTTATGGACACTCTGAACTTCTACTCCACTACTATTGTACACCACGTCCACATCAGTGATTAGACACTCTTGCATCAAAGAATTGTGCAGTTGGGCCAGATTTGGTGGATGCCTTCCCTGGCACAATTGTGAGGAGAACTTCCTGTAGACTGGGGTTTTTACCACTGCTGGTAGACCCGTATAACCGTACGCTTCCACACACCTGCAGTTTCAGCTACTTCCTTCACACTATGGCCTTTGGCACACCCAAATGCAATCACTCCTTTTAGCCAATCATTAATATCTGCTTTGGAGCCATTTTCCACACATGGAACGAGACATTCACTGCACTGTACCACCTCTTCTCAATCTATGAGTCCCGTCACTCAAGTATTTATAGCCCCATCATCCTTGTGTAGGATCCATCTGGTTCTGAATCTCCTCTGTCATCATCACTCTCTTCCCATAAAACACAGAACTGATTTTAAGGTATTAATACTTACATTTAGGGCACTTCGTTACCTTACTGGCCTTCTTAATGACTACTCCCCACCTGGAACACTGTGTTCTTCCTCTGCTAGCATACTCTATGCTCGACATTTCTGTCTCTCATCTGTGGGAACTTGTCTTAGTAAATATACACCACAATTCTGGAACTGTCTTCATTTTCGGTTTTGCCTTCTGGGCTCCTTACGGGTATTTAGGAAACGACTAAAGTCTTACCCATTCATCAGGACATGCTCCTAATGTTTATTTGCCATAAGACGCATTGTAGTATGTGTATTTTAATAATTTAACTAAAGTATTTAACATATAAGTAATTTTATTTGTATTTAAATTATTATTGCTAGTAAATTTATTTATTTAACATCATGTGTTTTGCTCTTGTCCCACATATCCTCAATGCATTATCATTAACAGTTGGAAAAGATTTGACATGTTCAGAGTTACTAGAAATTAAATACCTAAGAAATGTTAACAACTCTCAAATATTTCAAATGTACACAGTCGAGTCACATTATTATGACCACCAGCTAATATCCAGAGTAACCACCGTGTGCAGCACGGACCGCAGCTACACAGACTGGGAGTGACTCAATGATGTCCTGGTAGGTTTCTCACAGGTATGTGGAGCCATGCTGACCGTAGTGCATCCCACAGCTGCTGGAAGGTGCGTGGGGGAGGATCCATAGACCGAACACAACGAAGGTGGTCCCACAGATGCTCAATTGGGTTCAAGTCTGGGGAATTAGGGGGCCAGGGTAGTATTGGAAGTCTTGGTCATTCCCTTCTAACCAATGTCGGACATTTCTATATGTCGCGTTGTCTTGCTGGAAGATCCCATCCGCCCCAGAGAAGACAATCAGCGTGTATGGGTGTACGTGAACGGCAAGGATGGATTCATAGCCAAATCGGTTGAGAGTGCCTTCTACATGGATGAGTGGGCCCGGAGAATGCTATGAAAACGTGACTTACTTCATGAGCTACGTGCTGCCACAGTCGAAAGTGATCATAAGAATGTGACTCGACAGTGTATAAATATATATTTGGGTAGCTAAGTGTTTTGTGGCCTCTTCTAAATCTAGCAGACTGTTTTCTAACCCAGTTCTTTCGCTCTCCACTCTAACGAGGTGAGGGGTATGATGGTATTTTATTGTCATATTTGCATTTCCATTTCCATTTAAGGCATTTAGCAGACGCTCTTATCCAGAGCAACTTACAACCATGCTTAGTGTTCCGTTGGATAATGTCTCCCAGCTAGTATAAGAAGGTTAGAGTCTAAAACTCGCCATGAGCTCAGACACTGCCCGAGCAAGGGCCAGTGCTGCTACCTAGAGAGAACAATCTGGCAACCCTAACCCAGCGCTCATACCTAGAGAGAAGAAAGGTTATGGTCAGTATAAGTGCAAAAACAAAGTGTTTCAACATACATACATATTAGTGCTCACTCACTTAAGTGTTTTACAAAGAGATGGGTCTTCAGTCTGCGTTTGAAGACTGCAAGAGACTCAGCTGTTCGGACAGCCAGTGGGAGTTCATTCCACCATCTGGGAGCCAGAACAGAGAAGAGTCTGGACGCTTGTCTTCCATGCATCTTCAGGGATGGCGGGTCGAGCCGAGCTGTACTTGAAGCTCAAGAGCTCGAGATACAGATCGACTCTTAACCATTGCCATAAGGTGGGGAGAGTTGTAAATCTGATGCGGGCAGCTACAGGAAGCCAGTGAAGGGAGCACAGCAGTGGAGTGACGTGGGTGAACTTGGGAAGATTGAAGATGAGTCAAGCTGCTGCATTCTGGACCAGTTGCAAGGGCCTGAAGGCCCGTAGAGGAAGACCAGCCAGGAGCGAATTGCAGTAGTCTAGCCTTGAAATGACCAGAGACCGGACAAGCAGCTGGGTGGCCTCCAGAGAGAGGAGGTGTCGAATGATTGATAAAGTGTGTCACAACACACTTTTCTGAGCATATCATGGATATCATCACTGCTTAAAGAGGACCAACCAACTGCATGTGAGCATAATGGGGCCTGGTTAGTTGGATTTAGTGCAGTGCAGTTTGCAAAACATTGGTGGGGGAAAAAATTATTATAATTTTAGATTTATCCTAGTATACTGAAACATGTGGCACTACAGGTTCTGTTTGTCTGTACTAAGTTCTTAAAACTTTGTAAAATTAGATATTGTGATGAATATCATGTATTAGTGAGAATGGTTTGAAGTATCGTGACCCACCTATAGTCTCAGTGTCTGAATCAATCAAGTATCAATCAAGTATTTGATGCTGTTCTAGATACTGATAGTCGTACTATATATTAAACCAAATTTAAATGAAGAGAAATAATAACAGCCTGCATGTTCGTGTTTATGCACAGCTTGCTAATGAGATCACAGTTGGGAGATGGGAGGAATGTGGGTTGATTGGGACTAGGTGCAATTATATTTGATGCCAGAATTATTAGAATGTCTGTTCTCCAGAATGCAGATGATGCCTTCTCACATCTCCATGATGCACATCATCACCTTTTTGTATTGCTGTATAATGTTACATCCTTTGTGTCTAATAATCATATATTTGTTTATTTATGTTTATTGTTTTTTTTATATAAAAGTGTATCTATTTCAGATGCCAGAATAAGCACATTGATGTGATGGGCATCCCTGTGTATCAACTGTCATGAACAATTTTTCAAGCCATGGTCCAGAATTCAGCATGGTCAAGTAGAGTGCTGAGGCATTTTGTGTCTGTATGGTCATCTGACTTATCAATATGGGAACTGTCAAAGCAGTGAGAGAGTGTCTCCTACTATCAAATCCCTCTCCCCTGGCACTTGCGTTTCCTTGAGGCTTTGCCGTATGGCACATGGCACAGCTCAGGTTTGGTCAACTTCTGCTTCATAGCCAGTGCTTCACTGTCAGTGTGGCCCGCCTGTTCTGTTCTGGTTTCTTCCTGATTGTAAGGTTATATAACACTTCGGCTCAGTTTTATTCGTATAGTGCCTTTTTAGAATCAATGTGACAAAGCAGCTTTACAGAGATCTAGGTCCAGATCCCTAATGAACAAGCTGAGGGCAACAGTGGGAGAGTCTTAAGGGAGAAACCCAAGAGGTTTCCACGACTCAAGAGAAACCCTTTAAGCACCCTGAGATAGAGGAATTATGATACGAAAATAATGAAAAATAGAACTAAACTGAGTCAGTCTATATTATACCGAGGAAAGATAATGAGAGCTTTATCGCTCAGTAGCATTATTATGTTATCAGTGCAGATTATAAATAAAGCATAAGAGAAGATTCTTTATTGTCCTCCAAAGAGGAAATTAGTTTGGGGTGAAAATAAGTGTGTACTGTTGATTTTAAAATAGAGCTGGTCAACCTTCTGGTTATACTAAAGACTGACCCCTTCAGTCTGGACTAAGCGGAGCCTGGTTAAGTGACTACTGGTGCAGTCAGGTAGCATTATCCTAGTGACACTACTGTTAAAAATCTTATCATAGGTCTCTTTAAAGGGTATTTATCGTGTTGGTAGTGCAAGGAAATATTCACCTAACTGTAGGGTAAGAACTACAAGGTGTCCCATGCATTAGGGCGCCCTGAGACATCCGCACCAACATCTCTTGTGATTGAAACAGGTGCGGCAGATTGTAATTTCAGTCAATTGCAGTATAATTGTAGGTCAGTTGCAGTTTTATGTTATCAATACAGCCACAATATAACTCATTGATCACTTTATTAGGTATGTCTACCTTGTATCTACACTCATTGTCCATTTTATTAGCCCCTCCTAGCATATGTGTAGACTTTGCTGATCTGCAATTAAAAGCTGTAGTTTCTAGCCATCTTTCACTCTGTTCTTTAATGGTCAGGAGCCCCACATAACAAAGCATGTATTATTGGGTGGTGGGCAATGAAATGGTGGTGTTGCATTAGTGTGTGCAGTGTCACTGCTGGACTGAGAATAGTACACCAACCAAAATATCCAGGCATCAGTGTCCTGTGGGCAGCGTCATGTGACCACTGATGAAGGACTAGAGGATGACCAACACAAACTGTCCAGCAGCTGATCTCTGCTTCCTCTCTGACTTCATATCTACAAGGTGGACCAGCAAGGTAGGAGTGTCTAATAGACCGGACAGTGAGTGGACACAGCAGCATTGCTACTAACAGTGAGTGTAGATATAAGTAGGTGGCTACCAAAGCAGCGTTAGAGCTAATATTGTGGTTAGCGGTACATACAGACAGTAGGTGTTAAAGTTTCTAGGCCAGAGGTGATAAAGACATGGGCTAGTTTCTCCTAAAGCCTGTAAAGCTACCTATGTGCATTAAATGGGAGATTAGATCAAGACTTATATTTTAACAGTTTACCTCTGGCAGCCTTTTGACAAAGAAGTAGTGTTTTTGTTTTGCCTGAATTAAGTAGGACAAAGTTATTTGACATGCTTCATCTTTAACATCTTTTAATGTCCTTTACATAATGCACTTGGTGTTTGTTATCTGGGTTGGCTGACACATACTTATTATTTCAAGTTATTGAAAGTTCAAGTTATTGAAATACAGCATTTAGAAGAATATTGTGATGCTACTGCCAGCTGACCTTAAGAACAAGCAAAAACACTCAACGCTGATGAGTATGAGATCATGTTGTGTATTAAATAGTGCAGTCTATTTAGTATAAGTTTAAATTGTCTTTAACATGGCCAGTTGTATGCAAAACCCTGACCATCCTAGTCCAACCTTCTTGGACATCCCATTCCAAAAAATGTTGCTCCCACCCCCACCCCCCACCGTTTTGCAGACAGAACAATCTCTAGTCTTCTTGGAGGGGGACCAATTTCATATTAATGCCTAAATCTGTGGAATGGGATGTCCAAAAAGCTCATATAATGTGGTATGGTGTCTGCATACATTTAGCCATATAAGAAGACAATTTCTGGCTCACCACCAATGTTCAAGTTCATCCTCAAGGTGTTCAGTGGGGTTCAGGTCAGTGCTCTGTCCAGGCCACTGGAGTTCCTCCACGCCAGACTTATCAAACCATTTCTTTATGGACCTCACCCCGTCCCCCCTTCACCAAACATTACTGGCAACACCATGCGTACCAGTAGGAAATATTCTCTTGGCATCCACCAAACTCGCCCATTTCACCCAACAGACTACCAGATAAGGAAATGTGATTCATCACTCCAGAGATGTCCAGTGGCAGCATGCTGTAATCAGCTCTAGTGGGCACTTGGCATTGTACATAGCAATCTTTGGCTTGTGTTCAGCTGCTCAGCCATAAACAACTCGGATGTTGCTTCCGGAAGCAGTATATAACTCTGTAGTGGGTGATGCAGCAGAGGATGGGTCTTTTTTGCTTTGCTATTGTTGCACCCTGTTGTCTTTTCACAATAACAGCACTTACAGTTGAATGGGGCATTAGTTAAATACTGAACTTAAAATAAGTTTCGTTTAATACCCTTAGTCATTATTAGTTTATTATGTATTAAATAAACAATAAAGCAAGCAAATTCCATACCAGTCGTTATCCACCATTCTTTTATTTGGTTCACTTCAATTAATACAGTGTATAGCTTGCAAGTGGGAACCACAAAGCCTTTAGGCTGTTGCTACACTCATCCAGAAGGAAGGGTAGGTTTGACATTGTGACATATACAAATGATTCAAGTTTTCACGCTCGGCTGCGCATGTGACGTAAACAAGACCTTACCGCTGTACCTGACTGACCCAACTGCCACGATTGCAGACATTCAGCGAGCAGTAATGCCCTCCATGAGTCATCCTGTTAGTGCCAGCACTGTTGGCAGATGACTGCACAACGCAGGACTACATGTACATAGACGGTTACCATGACTTCCTTTAACACCACGTCAACGTCACCAAAGACTGCAATGGTGTCATGCCAGACTGTCATGGAGAATGGCAGTGGGTTCAGTGACAAGCGTGTGGAGGCACCGTAGTCAGCTCCAAGATGAACAGTTTGTTTTCACTCATCACACATCCAGAAGGCCTGGTGTCCCTCCGCCTCCACCCCTGCCGCAGTATCTGCAGGAACTGTATGACAGTATTCAAGCTGCAGGGGGTGGATTATCACAGGACCCCATTAGGAACCTCTACAACTCCATGTCGAGACATATGGCATGTTGCGTTAGCAAACATGGTGGCCCAAAGCCATACTGAGAGAAACTACTTCTGTATGTGTAGCTCAATAAATATTGCCCATATCAGTCTAAATTTATCATCATTTATTGTTCCTGGTTGATCTTCCTTCCCAATAGCACTGCAATCCCACACTTCCTTCTGGGTGCAGCTATTCTTTTGTGAGTGTATGTTAACCAAGAAACAGAACGCTCTCCATCTGTTTTTCTTTTTTACTAAATTCTTCTCTGTGTTATGACTGGGACTAGAATTGCATAGAATATGAATTCATGTCACATCATCTCCTTTTCAGTATCCTAGAATTAGCATTTCAGGATGTGGGTCTAATTAGTGTGCGGCTAGGTCAGTATGAAATCTTGGCTTGTGTTTGTTAGGTTATGAAGGATTTGAACCGTATTGTGACGAACAGAAAATGTTTTGATAAATGGGTTAGCCTTTTTTTAGACGTCTCTGCTGTAGGTTTGTGGGCTTCCATGTCCTCTCACTGTGGCTTCCTGTGTCTTCTTCTATATCTGCACCTCTTAACTCCAGATGGCTAATCTGTCAGCTTACCGCTCTAAAAATGGCTGCTACTCTTTTGCAACCCAGTGTCCTAAGCACAGCCCGACACATCCTTCAGAATACAATAATCTATGATAAATACCATAACGTACACCAGCGCAGACTAATCATATGGATGGAGTAATAGGATTGTAGGGGGCTCAATGGATGGCAGAGTATTTTAGGAAACATGCTTTAAACAACAAGCCTTCTCAGATTCATGGATAGTCATTTCCACTTGCCTGATGTTGGAACAACAGAGGTTTTTCCCCTTAATGAATCCAGATTTAGTGCACCGTGACTTCACTGATAGGAGAATACAAAATGTAGGACAGAAATAATATCTTCTATGGAACAAATTTAAAACCCTTAGTAAACTAGTGTTGTGCCTTGTATGCACTTGTTAGTGTGGTACACTGTAAGCTACGAGGTGGTACAGGGGTCCTGCATTGCTAAGCAATGTACTAGCCAATTAGATACCTGCTGTGTCATCCGGTAGTGTGGAGTACACAGATTAAGATAGATTAGACTTGAGAATTGTGTCTTGCAGTATAAGCAGTGCAGAAGAGTAGTGGGGGAAAAAAAGCATTTGTAAACATGTAGCAGTCTTCCTTTACGTCTCTGTACTTCTGAAAACTGTCCTCTGACCTGACCTCAGTAACAGTACCTGTTATTTCTGAATTGTCATCAAAAGTAATAACCACTTTATATTGAATTTAAATATGACATTTAATACACTCATCATCAGAAGAATAGTTGCACCCAGAAGGAAGTGTGGGATTGCAATGCTATTGGGAAGGAAGATAAAGGTTACCAGGAACAATAAATGATGATACATTTAGACTGATATGGGCAATATTTATTGAGCTACACATACAGAAGTAGTGTCTCTCAGTAGGGTGTCGGGCCGCCATGTTTGCTAACACAACATGCCAGACGTCTCAGCATGGAGTTGTGGAAGTTCCTCATAGAGTCCTGCGATAATCCATCCCATGCAGCTTTGTGTGAGTATTCTCTCACAGTTCCTGCAGATTGTGTGGTAGGGGTGGAGTGACACCAGGCCTTCTGGACGTGTGACATGAGACCACAAACTGTTCATCTTGGTGCTGACCCCAGCAGTGCTGCTCTGGTTTATAAACACTGTGTCCACTCACTTTCCACCCTATTAGACACTCCTACCTTGCTGGTCCACCTTACAGATGTACAGTCAGACACGATAGCTCATCTGCTGCTGCACAGTTTGTGTTGGTCATCCTCTAGTCAAGTCAACATTTATTTATATAGCGTCTTTTAAAACAGATGTTGTCACAAAGCAGCTTTACAAAGAGTCTGGTGTCCGAGCCCCCAGTGAGCAAGCCAAGGGCGACAGGGGCAAGGAAAAATTCCCTCAGTTCAAAAGGAAGAAACCTTGAGAGGAACTAAGACTCAAAAGGGGAACCCATCCTCCTCGCGTTCAGAAGCGTTCAGTGTTTTGTAAGGTAGAGGAATAAATGCCTGATTAAATAGCTGGGTCATCGGATGGGTCAGCAGGACCCAGGCCAAGCTTCCACAGTGCAGGACAGCCAGGAGCTCCATGGTAGTCCTTCATAAGCGGTCACAGGATGCTGCCCACAGGACACTGTTGGCTGGATAGTTTTGGTTGGTGGATGATTCTTAGTCCAGCAGTGACACTGAGGTGTCCAGCAGCACTGCTGTGTCTGATCCACTTACACCAGCACAACACACACTAACACACCACCACCACGTCAGTGTCACTGGAATACTGAAAATGGCTCACCACCCACATAACACTTGCTCTGTGGTGGTCCTGTGGGGGGGTGGTAGAATAATCTTTTCAGTCCTCTATTACAGTCACACTTATATAAATATAACCAGAAATATTTAATAAATATATATATTCTGGTTTATCCAGGTTTAGCTGTCTGTTCCTCTGTGTACTTGTCACAAAGAATAAAGCCCCTACGGGGGCTACAGGGAACCACTTGCCATGTTAAAAGAGGTTTAATCTTATAGTGAACCTACATGATTTACAGTTGTTATTTAAGGCTTGTGTCCTTTGTGGGGATGATTTCATGCCACACTATAGGACATTTCCAGATGAATGGTCAATCTTCTGTCTAGCTGTATTCCAGACAGCATTCAATTCAGTTTCCACATCTTATAATATAAATGTCTGCATGTTTGGTCCCAGTTCTAACAGTGCAGGAAATAATATTTCAATACATATTAAAGCTAAAACGTTTCTTTTATTCAGACCTCTGATAATGCCTTCTGTATGAGTGTCATTTTCAGTGATTAGAAGTCTAAATGAATGGCTGTTTAATATTTATAGAGTGGCCGCACACTATGTGGACTTCAGTTTAGCAGACAAAATGTGATCCATCATAATTATTTCGAGTGGGAACATGAAGGCTTATTAATTATAGTTTCATGGTTTCATTGTAGTTTCAGCATTTTCATTGAGTGCATAATGTTACTATAATAGATTTGCGGTAATTCTTTATTAAAATTATGACTGTTAAGATGTATTACTCTGGGCAGTCGCACGAAGGGACAGTTTCAAGCAAAAAATTTGATATGTGTTTTTTAATTAAGCGTTTTATAATGTAGTAAAATGTGCCGTAAATGCATTTATTCACCACCGCACAAGCAAAAATGGAGCGTCAGGTCAGCCACCCACATGTTCTTGCTTGAATGCTGCTGAATAATGTATAAGTTTGGTGTCTCTTTGCCCTGCCAGTACACAAACTGCTTTTGCAGACAGCCTGGAGGATTTTTCTGATCTTTACTCTGTGTTCTGCTGCGCTGGCGTCTCACTTTCACTGGAGAAGTGTCCTGTTTGAAGCGGAGGAGAACATTGAGTCGTGTGGGAGGAGAGACAGGTGGCATCTCTCTACCACCTGGTGGCAGCTCCAACTAGAGGGATGTTGAAGAGCGGATGAGAGGAAATGACTGACTGAAAGAAACAGGCTACAAGTGGAACATCCTGTAGCCTGTATGTGTCTGTCAGTTAGTGAACCGATTGAGTTCCTCAGCAGAGCATCAGGAGAACCCATGAGAATTTCCCACAAGAGTGAGACAAGAAGAAAGAAAAGAACAAGAAACTACCACATGCTATGGTCACCACTGAGAATGAAACGGTGCTTTTTTACTAATCATTGTAGAAGCAAAACCTGCCACTATCAACAAGACGTAAATGGCTAGATAAATGACGGGTGAGCGAGATGGGGAAACTTTAACATGAAAATAAAGACGTTTTCATAGACTAAGCTCACTGGACACCTTGCGTGTTTAAGGTGGTAATAACTTCAAGCTCCTGCAGATGGCGCTGCTCAAGGATGATGGGGCTATACATACCTGCGGGGTGTGAGTGACGGGATTCATAGACTGAGAAGAGGTGCTACAGTGCAGTGAATGTCTCGTTCCATGTGTGCAAAATGGCTCCAAAGCAGATGTTAATGATTGGTTAAAAGGAGTGATTGCATTTGGGCATGCCAAAGACCATAGTGTGAAGGAAGTAGCTGAATTTGCAGGTGTATGGAAGCGTACGGTTATACGGGTCTACCAGCAGTGGCTAAAATCCCGGTCTACAGGAAACTCTCCTCAGAATCCACCAAATCTGGCCCAATTGGGCACTTCTTTGATGCAAGAGTGGCTGAACATTGATGTGGCCTACAGCCAGAAACTTGTCCAGTACATGCCTAATCCATGAACTGAGTGTATACAATCAAATCAATTTTTGTCAATTATTTAGCCAAAAGCAGCTCCTCTAAACAGTGACTAGCTACAGGACTATATATCAGGTCAGAAATTCATACTTTTGCATATTTTGAATGATTATTGATTATATTGATATATAAAGTGTTCCAGGGGTTTAAAACTGCAAACACGTGCCACTCTTCAAGACTTGAAAGATACTAGTTGGCTTAGTTGAGCAGTAATAGAAACAGTCATCATTATAAAGCTGTTATCTAATTGCTACTAATAATGTAAGTGTGAGATATAATACTGTGCCTTATTCATTCTGAGTCAAGCCTAGTCCGTGTAATGGTTCCTGGTCCAGTAAATGCAAGTGCTGAATGTATCAGCTATGAGAGCGTCGAAGAATTAAAGTGGTGTAGGACCAGACAGTTCAGAGATAAGCTATAAAGAGACACACACAGGGGCTAGGTTAGACACAAACATTGTATCGCACCATGAGTCATCACCTCGTACGATGCAAATGAGTCATAAACAAGCGTGAGTTCACAGGCCTGTGATTGCAGCGTAGGATTCTGTCACTTTTTTTTTTTTCATCTGTGACGATAAGAACAGGAAGAGAAACTGCACATACATGCATAATTACATGCTGTTACGGAATCGCTGGGCTGACACATTTAGCGCTTTTCACCATTTAACGGGGTTTGACATACTAAACACTTGGTCCTGCTGGCTGATTGTGGGCTTTTTGCTTCACCACTGAGGCCAATCTGCATGTAGATTTCTGCTTTTGTTGTCTTTGTGTTCCTGCTTCCTGCAGAGTAGATGCAGTGGTTTTAGTGTTATGTCGTCTAGGGTTGGAAATCTTATAGAATTTCCAATGCAAATAACTAGACTTCAGTACCTTCTTTCAGATTCTCAGAATGGATTTTGGACAACTGGGGCTGGAAATTTTGGCAGATTCTGTTGACCAGTAACTTACCTCCATTAGTCATCCTGTTAGTGCCAGCACCATTGGCAGACAGCTGCACGACGCTGGACTACATGCACACAGACCGTTATGATGACTGGCCTTAACACCACGTCAACGTCACCAAAGACTGCAATGGTGTCGTGCCAGACTGCCATGGAGTGACTCGGAATGGCAGCGGGCCATCTTCAGTGCCGAGTGCCGCTTTTGTCTTGGTGGAGACGGCCAACGAATCCGTGTGTGGAGGCAACGTGGTCAGCACCAAGATGAACTTTTTTTTGGGGGGGTTTTTTTATGTTGCGCATCGCATTTCCAGAAGCCGTGGTGTCACTCCACCTCTACCCCTACCGCACAATCTGCAGGAACTGTGTGAGAATGTAAGATGCATGAGATTATCACAAGACACCATTATGAACCTCTACAACTCCATGCTGAGACGTCCGGCATGTTGCTTTAGGAAATATGGTTGCCTGACTCCATACTGAGAGACACTACTTCTGTATGTGTAGCTCAATAAATATTACCCATATCCGTCTAAATGTATCATTTATTGTTCCTGGTAACCTTTATCTTCCTTCCCAATAGCATTGCAATCCCACACTTCCTTCTGGGTGCAACTCTTCTTTTGACAATGAGTGTATTTCCATTCTTGGGGGTCTTTTACTTTTTCTCTGCATTTTTAAGTCTAATATCTTACTTTTTACTCCACTACATTATGGCTACAGATCCTTTCTATTGGCTTATGTGTGCATAAAAATGTAATATATCTAAATGAAAGAAGCGTGAAGTGAGTCCACCAATCAGGGTACAGTGGTCACATTGTTTTGAGCTTGTTTTGACGTGTTGGGCGGAGCTTGGTTGTAGCTAATGGAAACTGTCCTCCTTGTGTCTTGTGCTGATGATCATTTGAATAGACGTCAGTGTCAGACTAATTGATGAGCGTCTATTAAAGACTGGTGGACTGAGAGACACTAGAGCCTCTTCACCTAAACTGAGCTGATTAAGAGTCTTGTTCCAGAAATGATAATAGGACATTAGAGCCATAATAAATCATGCTACTGTTACTCTCCATACTTAAGTACATTTGAAGGTAAATACTTTACTACTTTTACTCAAGTGGAGGTCTAAAGGGAGGAACTTCTGCTTTTACTGGGGGAATATTTTGCCTTGGGTATCTCTGCTTTAACTCAAGTACAGGGTTGGTATACTTCGTCCACCACTTTTACTGATACACACACGTAGAAATAAACACATTAGCACAATTTCTATATTAATGCATTGTGTTCCCTTTTATGACTGTGGACTTTAGTACTGACGAATGGTGCGGGCAGTGTTGGTAAACTTATCCAACAAAACCAACTGCCTATTGCACCCTGCTGTGTACAGTTCTCAACTTGGAACTTCATTCACATCCCAATAGACAACCAACCATGAGTCTAGATTTTTGAACATGCATATTTTGGACCACTGACCAACTGATCAAGTACTGAAATTTGGCATTAAACTACAGAGAATTTAACCTCAGTGTTATGCGTTACTACACCTAAATGGTTATATGGGTCTTGGTAATAAAAGCCACCCCCCTCGTCTGTTATCATGTTAATTGTGACAGCAGAGCTGTTTCTGCTGTGGTTTCTGGTTTCCTGTTGTGTGTGTGTGCATGTGCATGTGTAAGTGTGACCACAGTGGAAGATTATATATATATATATATATATATATATATATATATATATATATATATATATATATATATACTCACATACAAACAAATATCTTTGGTGTCAGATCACAAGCTTCTGTGTCCATGTGTGCATGCGTTTGTACTGTGACATTTGGTAAGGTGCGTACACCCAGTTGTAAAGTCTTAGAATTAAAATTTGTTAGGCCATAATTGACTCATTAGGACTGGATAGGTTGGCCTCAGATTGTCATTAGCAATTGTCCGCTGATAAGCAAAATAAATTAATTGACTCTTTGAATCTTGGACTAACACTGAACAACTAATGAGCTTCTCTAAGCAGCTGGCTTGAACTGCTTTTTGCTGGCCAGACAGACAAACCTACACCCCCCAAATAGTGACGAAAGACCTGCTGGAAGGTTTATCTTGCATCGGAGCAGTGCTGCACCATTGCTTGCAAAAACTTGACTATCAGAATAAACCACACCTGAGATCTTATCACAAAACTATTTTTGCATGTGTCACTGATACTTCAAGTTGAAATTTCAGAAGTCATTGCTCGATTACAGAATGCAGCTAGCTGGTGTGTGTGTGTGTGTGTGTGTGTGTGTGTGTGTGTGTGTGTGTGTGTATGTATGTATATATATATATATATATATATATATATATACACAGTCATTGTCAATAATACAGTTGCACCCAGAAGGAATCAACTGACACGAATTAAACTTGGTGGGTATGGGTATGCGAATGATTCAGGTTTCACACTCGGCTGTGCAAGGATGGGCCTTATCGCTGTACCTGACCCAGCAACTACTGTAGTTGGTGTCAGTACCCTTGGCAGATTGCTGCATGTTGCAGGACTACATGCATGCAGACCATCAGAACGACTGCCCTTAACACCACGTCAACGTCGCCAAATACTGCAATTGTGTTATACCAGACTGTCATGGAGTGATTCAGAATGGCAGCAGGTCTTCAGTGATGAGTCCTCCTTTTTTCCTGGTGGAGACGACCAACAACCAGAAACCAGAAAGCAGTGGTTAGTCAACTCCGTTTATCCGTATTAATTTAAAAGCATCACAAAAACACAATGGTGGATGTTTTGCCATATGAACTCATTCCAAATGTCCTAGAGAAGTTGAGACAGGGGCATCCTTTAGTGTTCCCATTTAACAGCACCTAATTGACCCAATTTTGAATTATTATGAAGTTAGAATATTTTATGGAATCGCACAGTTCCTTCATCCTCTTGTTTTCCACTTCGTAATGCACCACAATTTCAACGGGAGACAGGCCAGTTAAGCATCCACACTCTCTGATTACACCACCTTTCCTGAAACACCAACAAAATGTGGCTTAATGGTATGTTGAAAGCATGGATGTCCTAACTTGCAGTTGTGAGTGCAGTCAGAACAGTGTTTATTACCGATGTTTTGTCATGAGGAAATCCAGCTTGTTGGCCTGTTGTTGTTAATGTTGTGCCCTCTGTGGTATCAAAGGTGGTGCACATTTACTTGTGGTCTTCAGCACTGGAGGTCTACACACAGAGCTTTCTCTGGGCTTCCTGAATCTTTTGGTGATATTATGCAGAGGGATAAATGGCTTAAATCCTTGAAGTCATTCTGATGAACTTTATCCAGCCTCGGACAAGTTTCTGGATGTAGGCCACATTTAATGTTCAGCCACTTTGCATCAGAGAATTGCGCAGTTGGGCCAGATTTGGTGGATGCCTTCCCTGGCACAATTCTGAGGAGAATTTCCTGTAGACTGTACGCTTCCATACACCTACAAATTCAGTTACTTCCTTCACACTATGGTCTGTCATTAACATCTGCTTTGGAGCCATTATCCACACATGGAAGGAGACATTCACTGCACTGTAGCACCTCTTCTCAATCTATGAACCCCGTCGCTCACACCCACAGGCATTTATAGCCCCGTCATCTTCGTGCAGTGCCATCTGCAGGAGCCTAAAGTTGCTACAACCCTACTATCACATTTTTGTGTCCTGTGATCGTGCTTATAAGTGATATTGATAGCGGATTATTTGTATTTAGCATGTGGTGTAATGGCTGATGAGTCTATTCCTCTCCCTTTCTGTCTGAGATTCAAATAAAATTATAGGAACTTGAATGCATTCAGAGCTTTGTATCATCCAGTTTCTATGTTTCATGTTAGTGTTACAGCACTTTAGGCCACACACACGAACAGATTACCCTGCCAGCAGATTACACATTGCCTCTTACCTAATACACTCCTACATTTTTTCTCTCTCTCTCTCTCTCTCTCTCTCTCTCTCTCGCTATTCTCTCCATTCCTAGAAATGCAGTAGATTAGGTATTCAAACCTTTCCGATATGAAATTTGTCATTTCTTCCAGTTCCGCAGAACATTTTTTATGGACTGTATCAGGGCTTTGCGTTAGTACAGTAATCCACAGCTGTGCCATGCAAGTTCTAGATTACCTACTAGCTTTGGGATAAAGTGGTGAGTCACTTCCAAGATAGACAGACAGTAAATACTCCAGCATGAATGGGTCTGTGAATCCACCTTTATTCCTGAGGTTATTTACGTTTATCACTGCACTCTATTCATTATTTCCAGAATGCTTAATTAGGAATATCTTAATTAGGAAGCTTGCACAACATAGCGTTAAACTGTAAAGCTGTCTGTGTTTATAAACATGTTAACGTAGGACACACCACTGTCACTTCCACAGTGTAAATCTAAGACACAAGCCCACCTCTTTCCAGTCAACACAGGAACGTTCGGTATCTGTTTGGTTTGGGTCGGGTCCTCAGGTCCTCTGGTGTAATTCCATAAACACCATAACAGCCTGACATATAGTTCAGAAGTAGTTGGAACATGCACACACAAGCTATACCGAGCCACCTTCACTCTTCGCTTCCTGTGTATTCTGTATACATAATGCAATTGAAATGCTTTTATGAGGCTTTATAAAGTATACATAACACCTTATAATACTTACCATAAGCTTGTCTCCTAAGTAGTTGTATTGACATGCATAATACTTAATACAAGAGGATGCAACTTTATAATGTTTATAATTTTTTTTAGCTTCATTTTAATGTTTAATAAGTTTATTTCAGCACATTATACCTCATAGAACATTATAAGTGGTCTTTACAGGCTCTAGGTAAAGTGAGATTGTCTAACTGCTAAGACAGGACAGACAGTGTAACTGTGCTTTGCTGCTTTATGACTTTAAATTTTTTCTTGAGTTTTTAATGTTCAGTGCAAGTGTTTTTGCACCAACGTTTTTGAATGACACAGTTTAGGATTCAGGATGGATTCATTGTTGTAAATATTCAGAATACAGGACATTCAGAAATGCAGTGGCTTTTTAATACTACAGCAACATATGCTTCTACATAGAGGGCGATGGGAGAGAGAGGTATTGCACGTACAAGAAGGATATTGCACATACTAGACAACAATAACTGAAGGAATGGCTCCAGACAGTACAGGGAGTACTACTATTGCATTGTGAATATACAGTGTAGTAAGTGTAATGCCACAATGTACATACAGTTAATACAGTGTACAACACATACGGTATACGGTATGTTGTATAGTGTGTGCAGTTATCTTACTGGAGTCATATTACAGTCACAGTGCAATATAATCGCAATATAATCGAAATGTGGTCGTTTATCAACATACATCTTCGGAAATCACAAGAACCATTAGGATGAAGACTGAAGAGGGCAGTGAGTTCAAGAGGGCCTTATAATTGACAGTTCAGCTGACAAAGCAGTAGCACTAAAGGCGGTGCTGTTCTTTACCACACCTTCTACATTAACCCTGAAGTCAAAATAGATCCACAGACCTGAACTGTGTTTAGTCTCTAGCAGTGTTACATCTTCAATACATTCAATAAGTCAGTTTAAGATTTCCTTATACATGTATTTACATATATACACAGGTGTGTGTGTGTGTGTGTGTGTGTGTGTGTGTGTATTTGCATATATTTTTTATTTTTTCTATTTTCTATTTTTTTTTTTTGTATTTGCAGTTGATATTCAACCACATACGTTGTACATAGAGCCATAGACCTTCACTTATATCTTTGAACCCCATAAACCCTAAATGTGGGCCCCTGCCTCTATTTCCCACACTTATGATTAAATAACTTGTATATTAGTTTGACTGTATAATAATAATAATTCAGTAATAACTCAGTTACTGACTATTAGGTCTTCAGACTAATAATTGACTAATATGCCCAGAGTTGCACAGGGTTCATTAAAAACCTCTTCTGGTACATACATTGAACTACAGTCTTCACACGTTTTAATGGATTAGTAGAACTGCCGTTGAGAACGTGACCTGGTTTCAGATCGGTGCAGCCTGTGCTCTGCGAAAGTCATGTTGTCATAAAAGGTCAGTAAATATAATAAATAAATAAAGTCAGATTGTGGACTGTTGCAGCAGTTAGGCCTCAGAGTGGCTCCAGCAGAGAAAGGTCCACAGAACTTTCCTTCTAAATCCCCTGACCGTGTCCCAGTCCGCCCTGTGACGCTGAGATGCCTTAAGCTGCTTAAGAGCTTTAATCTGGGACCTGGGCTGCAATGGACCGGCAGAGGAGCGCACGCATCTCACCGCTCACGTGACCTTGAAAGAGCCAAGCGTCCATTCACATGGTCATTTTACAGAAATGCTATTTTTAATTTAATTATTTAGTTACCTATACAGGTTTAACTGAATTCGAGACCCCATAGGATGTTTTAGATTAAGTGTTTGGGGAGCAGTGAAAAGTTAGCAGATGAAAATTAATACACTGTAATGTGAGTTATCTGCTTCAAGGTTTATTCACAGCTTTTTAAATACAAGATATCTTTGAAATGTAACTGGACCTGGGTTCAGTCCCCTGCTCGGGCATTCGAATTGGAGATGCTGAAATTGCCTCTGTAGATGTGAATGTAAATGTGTACTTCTGTGTCTGCTCCGTGATGGACTGGTGGCATGTCCAGGCTGTTTCCTGCCTTTCATCCAGTGAGCAATGGGATAGCCTTCAGAAGGATAGGTGGCTTAGAAGAATTCAGCTGGCTTGCAAATTCAAAGTCTGTGAATTTATACAGCACTAGCGTCATGGTGCTGTTTTATGCCATTTTGTGTAATCTGCAATAAACAAGTTCTGTATTACTGAAAGGAGTGGGGGGTGGGAGTGTTTCCAGAGAAATATTTTGTTTAATAATAATAATAATAATATGTATTGTTTAATAGTTTGATAATTGATAATTGATTTATTGGAACTTCGAATCCAACTGGAACTAGCTCATCTATACCTGCACAGAAAGACTGACATCTAATACAATATGTATGTTATCTTGTATAAACTGGAATATACAGTTTATGTCAATATTCTCCTTTATATACCCTGCATCTCTTATTATCTACCTCAGACCTCAGGAAATGTGTGCATCTGTATAGGTCTATATATAGATTTTATTTCATAATGTCAGAAACAAAGAACTCGGACCGACGTGCGCTGAGCTAAACAGCAAGCTGGTTTATTAAACAATCGAGCTAGAGGTGGAAACGAGATCCAGGCAAAAGGGTCGAAACCAGAACACAGCGAACAAGGTCCAAAGGGGAAAAACCGAAGAGAGATAGTCAAAAGGCAAAAAGGGTCGAGATCAGAAAGTAGATAGAAAGAACGCTCAGAAATGCTCAAACAGAGTTTAGGGCAAAACCTCGCGATGAGATGACGGTGGGGAAGGGTTTATAAAGCTAGTGAAATCACGGACAGCTGGGAAATCCTAAAACTCAGGTGACGTCGAGCGTACATGATTGGGCGATTGGGGACGTGTGTGTGTTACGTCATTGAGCAAAGCCCCCTGGGAGGTTGAGTCCGGGTGAGCAGGGGAGCCGGGAGAGCCCGGAGGCGTGACACATAATTTGTATTATTGTCATAAAACTGTATATTTAGAAAAATGGTGCAATATTGATGTACAATAATGTGTATATATTTTAGTGTTTAATGTGTGTGTGTGTGTGTGTGTGTGTGTGTGTGTGTGTGTTAAACACAAATATCTACTATTTTATATATTCTTTTAAAATATATGGTTCTATAACAGCAATACATGTTATGAAATAAAAGATTGATTAGTATTATATGGTATTTAAGTACTGCAAGGGCCTTAAGGTACACACCTACGTTTTATACTCACCTGCACACCTGTGGTTTGACAGTAAGTGTGATTTAATTAGATTAGATTTCTGATTAATATGTGTTACGCAGCCCATTGGTAGACAAATAAGATGCCAAAATGCTTTGCTTTCTTAATGTTTCCTTCTGTTGAGGCTAAAGTTTCTGTCAGTAGACTGGTTAGCAGTTGTCAGAGAGGAGGATGGGGTCTGATTACTCATTCAGACAGAACTCAGAAACTGCAATATCATAATCACTGACATTACATTCACCAGTCATTGAAAAACGCTCTGTTTGAAGGTGGTTGTTACTTTTTAGGGAAAGGCCTTAATGAATGTTGCTTTGTCTACTTCGCAGGTGATGCATCTGTGTATTAGACTTGTTTAGTTGATATTATTGGGGAAGGCCCATTTTATACATCATCAAAGATTCAGCACCCGGAGTCCCTCTGTGATTAGTGCTAAGGTGTGGTTTACAGCTGGGATACAGGCTGTGGTGTTCACAGGTCCCTGAGAACTCAAAAGGCTTTTGTTTTCCTCAAGAGGGATGGAGCGTGTGTCTCCAGAGTCCAGTGTAGGCAGACAAGGCAGATTTGAATTCTGCAACAACAAAGCTATTTACAAACAACCATAAAATGTTTTCTCATTGGTGACTCTACAGTGGGAAATCTTATTAAATCATGCAGGTTAAATCCTGTTTAGTTAGATCACCTTTCATAGCAAATATCGAGTAAGACATAAAACTATACAGATAAGATAAACATACTTTAAGGGTTTAAAAGCAACACAATGAATTCATATGTTGTAATTAAGATAATTGTAGGACAATAATATACCGTTGTGATTCAATTCAGTTCAATTCAATTCAACTTTATTGTCATTATACCAATATAGGATTGTATAGTATAATGAAACACAGTCAGGCTACTTCTCCAGTGCAGTTATTAAAAAAAAAAAAATATATATATATATATATATATATATATTAGCATATGCAGGAGGCAAAGACAGCTTTGTGTAAGTGTACATGTAAGTGTTGTGTAAGTAAGCTTTGGAAAGCTCAGCCCCATGATTGCACCATCTCTAGGGCCAGTCGTTCCCAGTAACTGGCAATCTATCCCAGACAAGGGAATCGCTGCTACGTTATACAACCTATAATTAAAGTTTACCTTTCTGTATATACGTATGCCTAGCAAGTTTAGGTGGAATGAAATCATGTGTCTTATAGCTTGAACTTTTCCTTACATCATTTTCCGCATTTCAACTTTAGTCATATTCTGCCTTTTCCATTACAAAGTGGCGTAAAAAGTGTTTTGTTTTGTTTTTTTAATTAGCGTTTTCAAAAATTGGATAAAAACTGTGGATGAAAAACCTGATATTGTATGGAAATTATATAAGGAGTGGAGAAATAGACCAAAATAATTGAGACAATTTTTACATGAATGCTGCCTTTCTGATTGGGCTCTAAAATGAGAAGTCTGTTGTATAAATGGCATCATTTTTGAAGTCGAGCTACAAAGTAAGGGAAAAACATGAAATGTAAATGAGTAAATGAAAATGCCAGCTAACTCACGTTTCTGATGTTTTAAAACTTTATGATCAGTATTGTAGATTTACCCACTATTATATCAATACGTTGAGCAATCTGAAGCAAAGCTCATTTAAAAGTAGACAAAGGGTTCCTTAGTTGGGGTTGGGATCACCCTCCTGACATGCTGAGTTGGAACTACAGCTGAAGAGGCATTTTCAAGGAATGAGTTATGAGCTTTGGTCAAACGCAGGATATATTTTATTTATAAGTTCAGAATTATTTATGTATTTATTTATTTATTTATTTTTGCTTCTGCTTTTACTATTTTGTACGATGTTTTCTTCTAACTGTCATATAGTAGCCTATGTCATGACTGTTCTAACTAGACCAATTTAATTTCAAGCCATAAAACGATCACAGTGTCGCAGTAGTTTGCCATATAAATACTGATCCCATCTCCCTCGTTCTTCCTTGATTTCTTAATTTATTTCCCTCGTTCTCTCTCTAATACATTTTCATTCATTACACAGAACATTAATAACGTAATAGCCATCTTATAAGTTGTGAGTCAGGCTCATACAGCAGAATCAAATTATGCCTGGATATAAGTGTAATTAATTAATGTGTTTTATGATATAATTGCTTGTAATATAAATCTGCTTTCAATCCGCTGCCTGTTAAAGAAACATTTGTTTGGCTGTGCGGTGAGCAACACTTATTGCCGAGGTCACGTCTTAAGGTGGCAGAACAGATTATTGATGCAGAAATAGCTTGTACTGTTAATGCATAAGTGTGAAGTACGAGTATGCGAATAGGCTTGGGGTGTAATGTGGGGAGCAGTCATGTGACAGTCATGAATTGATAGTAATTATGTAATTGCTAAGCCTGAACATGTTGTGCTGTGACTCGTTCTTTAAGATGCTTTAAGGTGCTATTTTTATCCTCAGATGGAGACTTACATCATAATGTGAATAAATGACTGTGAATGTATTTTTATCCTTTTTCCAGATTACTTGTGCAGTCCAGAGGACAACGTATACAACATTGACTTCACACGGTTTAAAATCAGAGACATGGAGACGGGGACAGTGCTGTTTGAAATCACAAAGCCTCCGGCAAGCGGTGAGTGCAGTTGGGTACCAGTGACCCAATTACACGCTCAAATGTAGATTATCCTCACTGTAACAACCGAAAGTGTCTCCTGACCTTGTTTTACTGACAGTGCTTTGTGATTCCCCGTGAAACACTTGTTGAGGACTTAATAGAAGCTGCTATCTTGAGACATAGTTTCTCCTTTTGTGAGTTAGAGACCTCAATTCACTTCTTTAATTTTCATGTTCTTGACAGCTGCACACCCTTTGAGCTGCATAGTGTTGAGTTGTCTTCTCCCAGTAGCAGGATGGACATAAACACTACCATGTTTCCAAGATGAAATGTTTAAAGCATCATTATGTAGTGATGCACTCACCATCAAAACAATAGCTGCACAAATAGATGCACCCAGAAGGAATCAACCAACATGAATGAAACTTGGTGGGTAGGTTTGACATCATGAGACATGCAAATGATTCAAGTTTCACGCTCGGCCGCACTGACGCAAGCAAGGATGGGCGTTATTGCTGTACCTGACTGGCCCAACAGCCATGATTGCGGACATTCAGTGAACAGTGATGCCCTCCATGAGTCACCCTGTTAGTGCCAGCACCATTGGTAGACGGCTGCATGATGCAGGACTACATGCATGCAGACCGTTACGACAACTGCCCTTAACAACACATCAACATCACCAAAGACTGCAATGGTGTCGTGCCAGACTGTCATAGAGTGACTCAGAATGGCAGCGGGTCATCTTTAGTGACGAGTCACGTTTTTGTCTTGGTGGAGACAACCAACAAATCCGTATGTGGAGGCACCGTGATCAGCACCAAGATGACTGGTTTGTTGTCATGCCTCACATCCAGAAGGCCTGGTGTCACTCCACCTCCACCACTACTGCAAAATCTATGTTCCATTAGCAAACATGGCGGCCCAACGCCATACTGAGAGACTTCTGTATGTGTAGTTCAATAAATATTGCCCAATTCAGTCTAAATGTATCATCATTTATTGTTCCTGGTCACCTTTATCTTCCTTCCCAATAGCACTGCAATCCCACAATTCCTTCTGGGTGCAGATATTCTTTTGATGATGAGTATTTGATGATGAGAATATTGTTAAAACTGAAGGAACTGTTATTGTTTAGTATACAGAAAAAAAAAAGAACATACTAAAATTTGGTGTATTGTGAGTCTCCTGTAAAGCTTGACGTAATCATTTAGAAGTCAGAGGTACCTGGACAGATTTGGTGGGATGTTTAGGTTTAAAATACAAAATCAACATTATGCTTATGAAGATTAGCTCACTGGACAAAAATATTGTGTGTTTAAGGTGGTAGTAACTTCAGATGGCGCTGCACAAGGATGATGGGCCTATAAATACCAGTGGGGTGTGAGTGACAGGATTCATAGACTTAAAAGAAATTCAGTCTTTATCATCTCTCAAGGAGAAAATTGATTTGGCAGCAGTTACTATCATTCATCAGAACCCTTAACAACAATAAAACAACACACTAAAATACCAAAACAAATTCTGAAACTGGTACAGTGCAAGGAATCTCTCGTTCCATGTGTGGAAAGTGGGTCCAAAGCAGATGTTAATGATTGGCTAAAAGGAACTATTGCTTATGATGACCATAGTGGATAATACACTCACAGCCTCAGCAGTCCTTCAGCAAGTTTTGACTGAGTTCTCTTTCAATGTGCTCAATGCAATGTTTTTTTTGCTCTATGCAAGTGGGTTATTTTAATGATTTCATTTAGCTAATTTACTCATAAACATCTCCTGAAAAATGAATAACTTGTATGTAATTGCTGTTTTTCTGGAAATTAAATACATCAAGGATGGTATCTAACTTTTGCACAGTAATCTGATTATGATTGTATGATTATGAATAGCAAGTGACAGGATGTTGACTTTTTTTTATTATTCTTTAAACTGGAAGCATAGCACCTCTAGATCAGTGGCATCCAGTCACACACCGCAAAGCACCAGAGCGACTGCAGGTTTTCATTCCAGTCGTGTAGGATCACACCTGATTCTACATGTTGATCTTTTCTGCTGCTGCTTTGTTGGAATGAAAACCTGCAACCACCTCATTCCTTTGCGGGTAAGATTGAACTAGGTTGTTTAATACATGTTTGTTTTTCCTCAGACAAAGGGGGAGAGAAAAGAGACATCGACCCCAATGCTGGTCGATTTGTGCGATATCAGTTCACGCCAGCATTTCTACGGTTACGTCAGGTCGGAGCCACGTAAGTGGGACTACACTAATGCACTGCTTAGTAACTGAGGAATATATAGAGTACCAAGAGAGACCCTCCAGCGTATTTCAGCCTAATCACTTTGTGCTGCATCTGTAGTATCCAGTCTATTTACAAGGACATTTACAAACCCAATTCCCAAACGCTTCCATTGGATTTTCAGATTGGAAGTGCAGGCGATCACGTCCAAAAAGTGTTCAGTGGTACAGCACAGTCAGTGGAGTGGAGATTGGGTTGACCAAATAAAAAATATATAATTTGTATCATTTCTATTGATTTCTGTCACTGTTGCATTTTTAATATGGTTATTTTTTTAATGACCTCTCGGGAATTTTCAGGCTTTTAATGGAAAGGACAACATAACTTAGACAGATAGTCCTAGTGCCTTTATTAAAGAAAGGAAATGAACACAAAAAAAATGCTGTGAGGGATGGGCCATTCCACAGCGTAGATCTATTTTCAGACTTCCGGGAGAGACCATATTATTGAGGTCAGGGTAAATAAGCTGAGATGACCAATCCCCCGATACAATGTTGTTCTTAATTAGACCTGCCTAGTGAATGCAACTCCGAGCCAGGGAAAATCCGACAGATGCAACAGGTTTCTTATTATAAATAATGAGCACGAATTCCCATATGCCGTGGTTGCGGGGAAGCGGATGTCCAGCATCTGGAGGAAATGAGCCACTTTGAACATTAATAATATCTCAGCAAATGTGACCTCCAATTAATTTCATAAACATTCAGAGACTCAAAGGAATAGTGTTAGAAGTACATTTGACGCAAACTGAATGTGGTATGCTGGAGACCGCCGGATGCCAAATGAATTCCTAATGCATTTTTTCCATTCTTTGTTGTTCCTCTGTGGTTACTTTAGTGTGGAGTTCACCGTGGGTGACATTCCCATTAATAACTTCCGTATGATCGAGAGGCACTACTTCCGCGATCAGCTGCTGAAGAGTTTTGACTTCGAATTTGGCTTCTGCATCCCCAGCAGCAAGAACACCTGCGAGCACATCTATGAGTTCCCCCCACTCTCAGAGGACCTCAGTGAGTACTGCACGATAAAACACCATACAGTCAATGGCTGATGAATTATTTGCAGATTGTTAGACAGTTTAATTGTTATCAGTCTGATGATGGAATTTAATTTAATTGTTGTTATGATTATCATTGTGTTATGGTAATTACAGCCAATGTCTTGATGGGCCATTTCTACTAATGTATGCACTCATGCTCTAACAAGGCTGTATTACCACACCCATTATCAGTGTTAATCATATTCAGCAGAAGTATTTCCAGAAGTTTCTGTGCATTTTAATAAACCAACCAAAATGAATAGTCACATCAGTACATGCCATCTCTCTGCTAGCACTGGCATTAGCTATATATTTTATAGGAATGTGACATTATGTAATGCAAAACTTCCTGGGGACCTGGGGATAATGGAAAATGAGGAACATCCATCAGTGTAAGCATCATTCTCAGTCCTGGTGGCTAGGTTCCTGGGCTGCAGCCCCTAAACATGTTTGATGATTGTGTAGGCTTAGGCACTACTGGTGACTGGTAATGAGCATTCCCATTATTTCCATTATTCAAAGGCTTATTAATAAACAAATAGCCCAGTAAAGGAGAGAGAACGGTAATTTGGAGTTTCAGCTAGTCTGCATTTCATATAAAGTCATTGGCCACTGTATTGTGTACACCTACCTTGCATCTGTATTCATTGTCCATTTGATCGGGTGCACTTACCGTATAGGTGCATGTTGTAGTTTTACAGTTACAGACTGTAGTCTGTCTCTTTGTATGATTTGCCTGATTTGTTAGCCCTCTTTTATCTCATTCATCAGTGGGCCTCCACCAGGACCACCACAGAGCAGGTATTGTTTGGGTGGTTGATCATTCTCAGCACTGCAGTGATACTGATATGGTAGTGGTAGTTTAGTTTGCATGTCTTGCATTGACTGAATCCCACACAGCAGTGTTCCTGGAGCTTTTCATACCTCACTGTCACTGCTGGACTGGGAATAATCAATCAGCCAACAGCGTCCAATGGCTAGAAACTAACCACTGATGAAGAACTAGTTGATGGCCAACACTAACTGCGCAGCAACAAAGCAGTTGTCATCTCTAGCGTAACACCTTGACCTGAAGAGGGCTGTGGAAGCAAGACATCCCAGAAATATTGTCCAATACATGTCCAAAAGTTTAGAGACAGAGTTTCCCATTCTATTAAGAGTGCCTACTTGTGGATATGATGAAAGTCTACCTTGAATGGCCTGCACAAGCCCTGAACTTAGCCCTGTTTTACATCTTTGATATAAACTGGACCACCAACCGCGAGCCACCGCTTCACGCACCCCAAAGTTCTTACTACATGGAACAGCATGCAATAAAAAGGAACTTCAGTCCACCTTAATCCGCTGTTGTCTCATGTGTCACCTTTTTGTTACAGTGCGTGAGATGATCCTGCACCCGTACGAAACGCAGTCGGACAGCTTCTACTTCGTGGACAACAAGCTGGTCATGCACAACAAAGCAGACTACTCTTACAGTGGAGGCCCTTAGCTCACCTGGAGGGGGAGCTGACCCAGGTCAATAGTTTGACTGGCAGACCTAAGGCCCACCCACATGCGTTTGTGTGCACCAATCATGCTCTCCCCTCAATCCGTGTCATTGACAACTGCCTGCTGCGCATTAATGCCTGTTTGTGTGAGAACCTAGCCAGTGATTCAGTCATTATGACTTCTCTCTCTCTCTCACACACACACACACACACACACACACATGCATATATACATACATATCATAAATACGTTCAACACTGCCATCGTTCACAACACACCAGCAAGAATGGGTGGTTAAATACTAACTGATTTAACATTAGTGAATTCATTCGGCAGGAGTGCAGTCAAACCCTGTTGTACTGTTCTGTACAGACGGCAGTGTCTGTGGTTTATAGGGCTATAAGCTTGGGTTAAAGGTTCGCTTTGTTGCTTGACTGTGTGTGTGCGAATGGCTGTGTGTGTGTGCGCGTGTGGGTATAGGCCTGAATTTAGGAAGTTTAGATTCACTTCTACCCTGCAGATGACGTATATCTACAGCTCCCTCTTAAAAGAAGGGCATAGCCGCATGCACACGTCTATACTTCCCAGCATTAGAATAGAGAACAGAGGTCTTCACAGTAGAGGTACGTGGAGATTCTGGCAGTACGTCTATATTTGTGTTCCATTACACATATTTTGATATGTGATAAACGTGTCACTTTGACATGTCGATGTGAATAAGGAAATAGTGGTGGCGGTGGTGGTGGGGGGTGGGCTGGGTTAATCAGCACGTCAGAATACAGAGCACATTACCTGAGACCAAAACACAGAACTGTAATATACCATTCAGTCAACTCGGACCAACGTTATTGCTGTAATAGTTTGCTCTCATACTAAGAGCCGTCCCTCCCATTGTGCAAGATGTCGGTGTAATGTTCTCACTCACGTCCGCTTCGTACATTGATCATTTTGCGAAGGAAAGAAAGAAACGGGTTCTTGTACATAAAATCAGATGTACAATGCAATTAGGACAGGTGAGGGAACATAACGTGATGTGCGTCATAAGCCTCGACATGGTTTCTGGTCTGGTTTATGTGGTCTCTTTTGTACTTTTCAAAAACAGAAGGAAAGAACATCTATTTTTTTGTTTTCTAAAAAGAAGCTAGTTAGGTCTACAGTGATCGATATGAGAAGTAGTACTACTTCTAGTCTCTTTCTCCATCAAGCATTCCTTCTCTCACGTATTCTGGTGAGTTAGGTCACTTATGGGTGTTAGAGTATATAGCAGAGAGTAGGTTTAACATCGTATCCATGATCCATTTCTTTGTAGTGCAAAAAATAAGGTGCATTTAGGAGAATAATTTAAGAAATGTCTGTTATATATATTTTTTTTTTTTTTGCTTTATGAGTTAAATGGATGCCCTCAAAGACTCGGCTCAAAGCGGAAGAGTCAAGGTGGATGAACTTGAATCATGTTTCTAGTAAAAAAAAATAAAACAGCTTTATTTATGATTGTGATTTACTGTAAATGATTTTGGAAAAAAAAGGAAAAAAATGATGTAAAGTTTTGGACAGTTCAGATGCCAGTCTGGAAAAAAAAGAGAAATAAATGTATATGTGAATTTTTGAAATGGTGTCTTCATTTTTAGTTTCATCGTTTGTCAACTGTGGTATCTGTGGTAAAATATATATATTTATTTTGGCACTTAGGATTCTGACAAAAACACTTAACAATGGCACCATATTTTTGAGTGGGCACTTTAATACACTGAAGGAAATATCTAGATATCCAGTTATTACATTAACTAGATGTATCATTGATATGCTAAATTAAGCCTAACCTTAACACTGGCACTAATCCTAGTCATTACCTTAACCTCAACCCTAAACCTAATCCTAGCCCAAACCCTGGCCCTAATCCTAGCCATGCCCTTAACCTCAACCCAAAACCTAATCCTAACCCAAACCCTGGCCTTAATCCTAGCCATGCCCTTAACCTCAAGACAAACCAAATTCTAACCCAAACCCTGGCCTTAATCCTAGCCATGCCCTTAACCTCAAGACAAACCAAATTCTAACCCAAACCCTGGCCCTAAACCCAGCCATAACCTCAACCCAAAACCTAACCCTAATCCCAACCTCAACCCAAAAACCTAATTCTAACCCTGTCCCTAATCCTATTTATAACCTTAACGCTAACCCAAAACCTACTCCTGAACCTAACCTTAACCTTAACCCAAAACCTAACCCTAACCCTGGCCCTAATTCTAACCATAACTTTAACCTCAAGACAAAACCTAACCTAACCCTGGCCCTAATTCTAACCATAACTTTAACCTCAAGACAAAACCTAACCTAACCCTGGCCCTAATCCTAACCACAACCTTTACTTCAACCCAAACATACCTTTACCATGGCCATAATACTAACCTCAACCCAAAACCCAACTCTTACCCTGGCACTAATCCTAGCCCTAACCTTAATCTTAATGCAAAACCTAATCCTTAACCTCACCATAGCCCTAATCCTAACCCTAAAATTAACACAAAACCTAATCCTAATCCTCACCATAGCCCTAATCCCAACCCTAACCTTAACCTCAACCCATCACCTAACCCCAACCCTGTCCCTAGCTTTAACCCTTACTTTAACCTCAATCCAAAACCTAATATTAACCCTTACCTTGGCCCTCATCCTGATCCTAACCATAATCTTAACCCAAAACCTAATCCTAACCACGAAATCCTGTGAAGAACCGTTTTAGCTCGAGCTGCCGTGGTTCCATACGCATGGAAACATAAAAACATTATGACCACCAGCCTAATATACTGTTGGTCCTCCACATGCAAGGGAAAAACAGAACTTGTCAGATCAGGTGACCTTCTTCCATTGCTCCAAGGTCCAATTTCAACACTCGGAATGCTGCTATAGGCGCTTTCAACTGTGAACAGGGGTTAGCACTCTGACCGGAGTACTCTGACCGGTCTGCATCTGCACAGCCCCATACGCAGGAGAGTGTTGTGAGACATTCCTCTTATAACCATCATTAAAAGAAAGTGTGCCAGTATCTGTGGATGATTTGACAGTTGTAACGATTCTAGTTGTTTTGCCTGTCCGAAATACAGAACACAGATTCCAAAGCAAGAAGCACAAGGAAAGTACTGATTTGTATTTATTTATTTATTTATTTTCACTTATTTATCCCCATTTGTGAGGTACCTGCTATTACATTTCCCCCTCTCTGACACTACATTACCGTCAGCTTAGGGAAGGGGTCAGCATTGCCTGCTTCCACTCTCTGAAGCTCCCCAGCTGCACCCAACTGCACTATCGGCCATGCAGCATTGTTGAGCACGCTCAAGAGAACCGACCGCCACACCAATTTCAACTCATCTGTCTGTTAAATGATGTGTGCGTTTTAAAGGTCCTCTAAGTTAATCACATCAGAGAAGCTACCAGAACTACCAGCATGTTTAAAAAAGGCAGAGAAAGAGAATGAATAATAAATAGACATAAATATGGAGGTTGAGGGTTGTGGTCTATGAATGTTCCGTCACAGACAAGCGGGTGGCTGATACATGGTAAATGATTTACTCTTTTGGACAACATGCATTTTGCTCGCTTTTCACCTTTCTCCTTCTGCCTCCCTTATAGCTGCCAGACTCAGTCAGAAGGTTCTGCTGAAAAGCTCGCTCATGGTGTTCCATGCGTGACGTTGGCCCATTCAGGGAAGGTGTCCAGCTTGAACATGGCTGACCCCCACGTGTTAATTGCCAAGTTGATGCACAAGATGGCGATAAGGTTTAATATGAAGCCAGCCTTTGCCTTTAGAAAGAGGGAAAAACAACATGCTGTTACATGCCCACCATCCACATTAGCATTCCAGCAGTAGAAGGTTAGGTAACACCATTACTGAAAATACTATAAATAAATAAATAAATAACTTTTATACTTTATACTATGTACTTTTATACTTTTCATACTTGTAGTGTGCTGTTTATAAGGCTATGTAACACCTACATAAGCTTGTTATGACAACTGGCATAGCCCTACATAGAAAACCCTTCTAAATGCTTGTTTCTGTAGATGTTATCTCTCATAAAGTCTACTTTTATTAGCTAACTGATAAAAACTGGATAATGGCCTATTGGAATAAGCATTTATAAACATTTATGTGGGGTTATATCAGCGATCAGGATAAGCTCTTGCAGGATAAGGGCACAGTATTCCGTACAGTACTTTCCACGTTTCAGTAGATATTGCGTAAATACCCCTCATATAGTCATATAGGATGTGATGATTGGTTGGATTCATTTAGTGCCAGTATTCCGTATGCCAGTTTTCACGGAAGGAACCATGAAACATAAATGGGAAAATTGCAAGTGTACGGAATACTGTGCTCTGACGTTACCTTACAGCGTTGGAGTAACACTATAGGAGCCAAAAGTACTACTGTATTCACTGCAGTTTATTTATTTTTCTTCAGTTTTCTATTAGTTAAATGTTGTTATAATATTAGCTGAACTGCATTACAGGAAGCTAATATTGAACTTGTTATAGTTAATGTTAGCCTAGCTAGCTAACACTGCCTGTCTAAGAGCATGCTAGCTTACCTAGCCAAACCGGTACCAACATAACAGTTGACGTTCAAGTGACTTTATGTTTGTTATAAATGTCTTTATATAGCAAAACTGTAATGAAGAAACGTCTTTATTTCTTTGTAAATATCTGATTACTGCTGCGACAAAGATGCTAATTTTAGCTAGCTATGGGATTCAGGCCCTATAGATTTGTAGTCTTGTAGCAGCATGCTAACAGTTGGATACGCTGACTTTCAAACACTACAGCTTTAGCTTAAACACTGACTGTTAGAGCTTTGAAGACATGCAGCATATGCTTGTTTTGTATATTATTTTTTTAGCAAATCCTTTAGTAAATGCTTCAGTTTAAAGCCTAACAGTGTGTGTTATTAGAGGAGCCTGTTAGCATGTTAGCTTTAGAAAGACAAAAGATGAAATTTATTCTTTATAATTAAGATTTTTTGATTCTATTGAAGATGGAATTTAACTGCAAACATAGAACTGCTATTTAACACTTTCACATGTGTGCATGTACAATATTCAGAGCATCCATGATAGCAAGAAGATGGCGGACCACCATCAGCCCACTAATCACAAAGCTGTTGGTTCACTAGCATTTTGCTCAGTTATTTTTGGGTGCGCTGTCAGTAGATAAAAGGAGTCTTAGACAAAATGCCATTTTCATTGCTTTTTTTCCACTCACAGTTTAATTTACTAATTTTTCCTTCTTTTATATTCTTCATACATATTTTAGTAGGTAGTTTTTATATCAGCCTCATCCTTATTTTTTTTTTTCCTCTAAAGTGTGTTTTGTAATATTTGTCTTAGTTTATTATTTCAAATCTGTATAAAAACATAATTAGTTCTTGTGTGTAGGACAGTAATCGGGGTGGCGCCAATGGACCAATATATGCTCAATATCCGGAACATTGTTGACAACAGTATTATACTGCTGTCAGTATGGCATTACTGTAAACAAACATTGCAGTATGAGTGTAAGTAGTAATTATAGTAACTATCTCTAAAATCTACTGCCAGTGCATTACTCTAAATACAGCAAACGTGGCAACTGGCATCTTTCTCCAACCTCAGGAACCCTTATCCACTGCAATCAGAGAAGGTTTCTTTACCATGTCCACCACTTTGAGGGTGCCGTAGGAGAAAGCAATAGCATTGGGTGGAGTGGCCACAGGCAGCATGAAGGCCATTGATGCGCAGATAGTGCAGGGCAGCATGACATACAGTGGATGGAGCTCAATCGCCGTGGCCTGAAGGACAGACAACACACAGACGGTCAGATGAAACATCCTCCGGTGTGTACTGTGGAGCTGTAAGACTCCATGTTCTCTCCTAGATCTTTGTTGATCAGAGAGCTTTCTATGGATGGGGTAAGAATATTTTTGGGGTTTTATCCTGGATTTCAACATGCTAACATAAGGAAAGAAAACTAGACCAGCTCACCCTGAAGTACTCCAGTTAATATTCATGACATAGAAATAATGGTATGTTGAAATTCAGGCAGCAGAACTATTCTGAATATTCAAATACAAATGAATACTAAGATTTTCTGGTCAACACTGGTGAGTGGTAGCAATGATGCTGTTATATCATTTCTCATTCATGAGATAAGAGGATACATTTTGGTGATAGGGCAGGCTCTACACTTTCAACTGATGCTTTATAAGTGTTACGATAAGATATTTGGGTGTCCCTGCTCAAATAACATGTAGGAACATATTTTAATATGCACATTTTAATACAAAATTAAATTAAAAAAATGTTTTCTGAATTGTATATATTGAAACAGAATGTGCAAATGTTAGGGCACATAGAAATTTTACACAGCAAATAAATTATTACAGCAAATAAACAGAAATTGTGCAATAAAATTTTAAAGTTTTCTGTTGCGCATATGCTAATTTCTTTTCACTTACTAAATCAACAAAACATGAGATGTTCAGACTTTTGCATAATTCATTTCATAACTTTTTTTTTCATAGTACTTGAATAACTGCTATGTAAGCTCACCAGACAAAAAATTAGCCACCTTGTGTGTTTAAGGTGGTAGTAACTTCAGGCTCCTGCAGATGGAGCTGCACGAGGATGATGGGGCTATAAATATCTGCGGGGTGTGAGTGACGGGATTCATAGATTGAGAAGAGGTGGTACAGGGCAGTGAATGCCTCGCTCTGTGTGTAGAAAATGGCTCCAAAGCAGATGTTAATGATTGGCTAAAAGGAGTGATTGCATTTGGTTGTGCCAAAGACCATAGTGTGAAGGAAGTAGTTGAATCTGCCGGTGTATGGAAGTGTATGGTCATACGGTTCTACCAGCAGTGGCTAAAATCCCAGTCTCCTCGGAATTGTGCCAGGGAAGGCATCCACCAAATCTGGCCCAACTGCACAATTCATTGATGTGGCCTACATCCAGAAACCTATCCAGTTCATGCAGTTCAGATTGAATTGCAGCTGTTATTCGTGCTCGTGGAGCTATTACATGCTATTAGTTACATTTCAGTCACAGGTGACAATTTTGTTTTTGTCCAGTGAGCTTATATATTATAAAAATTCCTAGTGAGGTTTCTTTTGGGGGTTGGGATATTGAGAGCTGTTGAGTGATAAAGCTAATTCAGCTACAGTGTTAATCAGGCCTTTTAGGACTAGTTTTAAAAAATGCAACACAGTGTTTTAGCACAATCTTACCATGGATGCGAGAATAGGCAGGAAGAGTGTGGTTGTGGCAGTGTTGCTGGAGCACTCAGTGAATGTGCCCACCAGCAGGCAGAGCAGCAGAGAGATGGCGAAGGGTGGGATGCTCTTCAGTGGAGCCAGACTCTTACCCAGCCACAGTGACAGCCCAGATACCTACACAACAAAAGCATACCCATCACTGTGACTACAGCGTTGTTTTAGCTCTGAAACCTTTTGGCTAAACACTAAACTAAAGCCAGGGGGCTCTCCCATGGAAAAGGGCATATTCACTATCAGACAACAGCATTAATGCAGTCAATGCAAATAAATCAAATTTAATTCCTACAGAATATTGTTGTACAGTTCTGTTTCCTAACTGAAGGTACTGAAGATGTCAGACCTTAGCAACATAAGGGGTCCACCTCAGTGACAGTTTAGAACCTTTTTTTCTGAGAGGGAACTTATTCGTTAGTGGATGATAAATTTAGACCGATATGAACAATATTTATTGAGCTAACGCAACATGCCAGGCGTCTCAGCATGGAGTTGTAGAGGTTCCTAATGGTGTCCTGTGTTAATCCATCCCATGCAGCTTCAATATTCTCACACAGTTCCTGAAGATTTTGCGGTAGAGGTGGAGTGACATGTGGCAACAAACTGTTAAAAAGTGGGACTCACTGAAGATGATCTGCTGCCATTCTGAGTCACTTCATGACAGTCTGGTACGATACCATTGCAGTCTTTGGCAGTGTTGACGTGGTGTTAAGGGCAGTTGTCGTAACGGTCTGTGTGCATGTAGTCCAGCGGTGCCGGCACTAACAGAGTGACTCATGGAGGGCACCACTGCGTGCTGAATGTCCGCTATCGTGGCTGTTGGGTCTCTCAGGTACAACGATGTGCGTCCGAGCGTGAAACTTGAATCATTTGCATGTCTCATGACGTCAAACCTACCCACCAAGTTTAAATCCTGTCGTTTTGATTCCTTCTGGGTGCAGCTATTCTTTTGAAGATTAATGTATTTCTTCCTAGTGATAAATGAGTAAATTCGTGAGCTGGAGGTTAGGGAACCAGCCTTGTGACCAGAGGGCCATCGGTATGATTTTCTGAACCGACAGAAGATGACGGAAGCGGCCTTCAGCAAGGCACCTAACCCCCAACTGCTTCCCGGATGTCGTGGATAGGGCTGACCACCGGCAAGTTTGCCCACCAGTGTGTATGTGTGGGGATGGGTTAAATCAGTTCAGGGATGGGTTAAATGAGGTAGACAAATGGTTTTAAATTTTAATTGTAATTCTAACCTTAAAAAAAAAATCACCTGCAACTAACAAATATGTCCCACGCCTAAAGGTACTGCAGGCGTACCCGGTAACAGGGTTTATACCTTACTATATACCTACCTCACTTCCACTAGCCAGGGCGAATCCTCCCCCCAGCAGCAGGACAATGTTCCATGGCATGCGCTCGTGCACCACCTTCCAGTTCAGCAGAGCTGGTGGAGCCTTCAGTTTCCTCTGTGTCTGCCTTTCTGTGTTCTCTCCTGCTAAAGACGAGACGACCACAGCTTCAGTTCTTGACTGTGAAACTGGGTATGAACCATAGTGAACCTACTGTAAGTCCTATATAATGATTTAAATTCTTTATTCAGTTCATTCATTACCATCATCTTCCTCTTCCTCAACACTGCTGGAGGAGAGGCATGGCAACTCAGAAGGGACGATGAAGAACAGAGTTGACATAAGAATGGCCACAGTGCCATCAGTCACGTACCTGTAACAAGGACACAAAGCAGTTTATTGCTGCCCAAAGAAAAAAATCATGTATCGTTTTAACACAGTAGCTGCTGTGAAAATTTCATGATGAATGGACCAACAGAAATGGCCCAAATCTGCTTGGGGGAAAAGTCTGGTTCCCTTGACTTGCATTAGAATTGAAATAGGTTTTCACCCTCTCCTGTGAAGTTGACACTTTGGAGATTCAGCTTGTTAGATTTAGATTTAAAAGCATCTAAAAACAGATGCGTCATTTTAGGATTCAACACAGTGTAATACCATACCCGTACCACTTGAGGGAGCACCAACTCTTTAGGCCTAAAAGTTCTCTTTAGACCATGGAATGGAAATGATGGTGCTCACTGTCTTTAGTGACAGGGAAGTGTAACCTTCTCTCACTGCCTGTTTTTTGTGGTGGCACCATAATGAACTTAGAGGCACACTATGTGTCCAAAAGCTTGTGGGAACGTGCACATGTGACATCTCTTCTGCCTGGTCTACAGGCTGCAACATTGCAGCATGGTTAAATGGTCATGATGCTAAACAATTAAGAGCCCTCATTCAGAGCTGTATGACATGAAACAGAGAATGTTATATACTTTATATGTTATATATTAAAAGCACAGATTGCATATTTTGCACATACACTGGTGATTAAATGTATCACTTCTAAATAAGGACCAGTACTCTTATTATTATACTGCATTACATACACTACTTGTATAATGCATGTATACTTATTAAGGATACTTGAGTCTATAATTGGCTGCTATTGTACAGTTCTGTCATGTGCACTAATATTGCTTACTGTACATACATTCTGTTCCTATGCCTCCTTTGAGCTTGCATTAGATACAGACGCACACAGACTGTATGTAAATACATATATATACCTACAGTGCAACTGTTTCTCTGCGGATATGGCAATTAACTCTTGCATCTTGAATCCTGAGTCTTACTCAGAATGGTTCCCAGTTGTGGGGATAGGAACCAGATGTCTGAAGAGCGTAAGCAAAATGCTGTTACGCAAAATGGTTATGAATACGATGTTCGAGACATTATTTTATGATAATTAAAAAATAAGACTTTGATCTAAACATGATTCTGAAATCATGGAACATGCATGGTGTTGTAACCCAAATAAAACTTTTTTATTAGATTTATTATTTAGCATTATCATTATATTGTTTCTGTCCAAAGAAAAACATTTTGATTGTTTTTAGTTTTTTACACCATTTGAACGGCTCCTGAAAATTTCACAATGATTGGACTTATAGAAATACTCCAGACCTGTTTGAATAAAATCTTTTTACCTAAGCTTACAGTGACAGTACACTGTAAAAACAAATATTGGTGGTTTTAATTTAAGAAAGTTAGTGTCTGGGCTGCCTTAATATTTTGAGTTATTTGAACTTGAAATAATAAGTTTCTGGACATAAAACACAGATTCCTGTCCTGCTAATTTACTATTTTAAATTCAATTCAAACTCAAATTTAATTTTAAGGCAACTTAAACACTAACTTTTAAAAGTTAAAATAACTTTGTCTTTTCTATGGTGTAATAAATGTTTTTGCCTTCCTCAGTAAAGTTAGCATTTTGGAGATACTTGTTTTTGTGTTTGATGACACATGACAGCAGCAACATGGTACATTGGTATTCTCTGTGGATGTATCTGCAGATGCAGCATTACTATGATTTTAACCCTGTGCTAATTTGGCTTGTTCACCTTCTGCTGCAGGTATTATTGTATGGTCATGTTAATTCTAGCTCTGTCATTGAATTTGATGATGTCGTTGTCCTTGACGGGTAGATTCACAGTCCATAGCAGGTTTGGGTGAATGGTATCGGAAACCTCCTGAAAGTATTTCAATGTCATATTTGCACTTACTGTCCATTTTTGTTCAAGTTGCCGGCCCAGCCTGGCATGAAGCCTGGCTCTCTGGCGAACCACAACACCACCAGCGCCAAGAAGAGAGTGAGAACTGCGGCCTCAGCAAATTTCATGCTGCCCAGCTTCTTGTGTTCCTCTTTAATCACTTTATAAGCCTCGTGGTCCCCTTCATTCTTGGAGCCACAGCCAAATGACTTCTTAAAACTGAGGAAACAACAGCAGAGCATTCAGTACAGTGTGGTTATGCACAAAAGGAAAACAGCATGCATTTCCTACTGGTCTAAGCTTGTCTATGGTGGTGTATGGTCATGTCGGTTAACCAGCATACCAAAACACAACCTAGGCTGGTATTGGTGGTGATCACCTTATCAACTTTCATTACTGTTGACCAGCATACCAGCATCCAAACACAACGTATGCTGGTTTTACTGGTGACCTTGGTCTATGCTAGTTCTTCTAGCAGGGTACCGTGGTGCTGCAGTAGTATCTAGAGTGACATGTTCTAGTGTGAAGACTAGGAAACCCTTCTTCTGATTATGTATCTTCAAGGATGGAAGGAACGTTTGGAACTTTTGTATGTATAGTATGGGGCATTCTTTCCCCGCTACTTCTGTCTACTGCTAGGAAGCTGAATATCTTACTGCAGCCATATAACTGTGGCAACTGTCATGAAATCATGATGACAGTGGAGAGAATCGTTTACTCATATAGCAGTAGGGCTACAACAAATAACTATTTTGACAGTCATATAATCTATCCATTACTGGAACGAATAATCAATTATTAGATTATTCGATTACAGAATAAAGACAATATAATTGAAGACCTTATCATCTTATCACTTATCATCAATAGTTGAACCCAGAAGGAATCAACCAACAAGAATGAACCTTGGTGGGTAGATTTAATATTGCGCAACATTGCCCATATCATTCTAAATGTATCATCATGTATTGTTCCTGGTAACCTTTATCTTCCTTCCCAATAGCACTGCAATCCCACACTTCCTTCGGGGTGCAACTATTCTATTGATGATGAGCGTATGTTGTGGAATTCATGCTGGGCACTGTAGTGAGAGAACACGAAAGCAATATTAAAATGAATTATATCAGTATAATTCATTGTAAGTGACTAAGGGATAAGATGTTATAATCCAGAGTGCTGCTACTTTTTAAAAAGTTTGTCACAAAATTAAAGCTAAAAGAAACTCACTTAAAGCCCAGATACATGCACTGCAGCCACAGCCAGGCGAGGGCAAGCATCAGGACCATGTTGGGGAAGGAAAAGCCAAACCAGCTGGCAAAGTTGATCACATCATTGTTGTCTGGGAAGATGCTGTGAAGGTGAACATGTTGGTTAGATGGACATTCTAAAAAGCTAGCACGTTTCTAAAGGTATGTGCTTTGTTATTGCCTTTATCTTAGACATCTCAGCAACATCTCTCAATTAGATTCTCAGAGAACGCGTCCCTTTTACATTATTAGCTCACCGGACAAAAAATTAGCCACCTGTGACTGAGATGTATATATCCACAAGCATGAATAACAGCTGTGACTGGATTTGGCATGGACTGGACAAATTTCTGGATGTAGGCCACATCAATGTTCAGACACTCTTGCATCAAAGAATTGCGCAGTTGGGCCAGATTTGGTGGATGCCTTCCCTGGTACAATTCTGAGGAGAATTTCCTGTAGACTGGAATTTTTGCCATTGGTAGGCCCGTATGACCGTACGCTTCCATACTAGTAGGCCCCTATGACCGTACCCTTCCATACACCTGGAGATTCGGCTACGTCCTTCACACTATGGCCTTTCCAACCATTCCTTTTAGCCAATCATTAACATCTGCTTTGGACCCATTTTCCATACACGGAACGAGACATTCACTGCACTGTACCACCTCTTCTCAATCTATCAATCCCACTAATGCCCCTGTAGGTATTTATAGCCCCATCGTCCTCATGCAACATCATCTGCAGGAGCCTGAAGTTACTACCACCTTAAACACGCAGGGTGACTAATTTTTTGTCTGGTGATCTTAATCAAACTAATGGAAACAGCTCGAGCATAGTGGTGAGGAAACCCCGAGACAGGATTAGCTAAAGAGACTTACTCGTCCATCTGGCCTTTGAGGATGAGGTTTGGCGTGGTGCCCGTAAGGGTGGCGGTGCCGCCAATGCTGGCAGAGTAGCATACGCTCAGGCTCATGCCTTTATTTAGCGAGAGATACTTCGCCTCCCGTGCCTTCCTCCTCTGCTCTAAGGCTAAACTGTATCCACGCTCTGGATCAGAGTCTTCACCTGTTAGGAGCCAGAGCAGAAGACATGTGAAATGCACTAGACCCACTTTTGATCATCCATGATGTGCAGCATCACGGCACTGCACAGTGCTGTGTTTTCCTGCCCTAAGAACAGGAAAGTTTCCCTTAGGAATTGTACAGTGCACACTAGGATTTAGACTGGTAGACACTACACTACATCAGTGGTTTTCAAAGGTACATGCAATGCCCTCCCCATCCTAGTGCAAAATTTAAGCAAAGGTAGTGAAACCACATAAACTGTCTGAAAATAACCACAATAGTATTAACCGAAAACATCAAGGATTTTATGCATGCACAGACACTACATAAAACTGTTTGTTTTCTGCATTTGTATATTGGAATTCTTTTCCAATCCATTCAGTGATAGCCTGGCATGCTACTCTTCCATGGCAGGCAAAATCGCCAGAACAGCCTAAGTTCAGCTGATCTAATAAAAAAAAAAAAAAAAAACTATAAAGCAATATCTCATAAATCATCACATATGATGAGATTGTGAAAATGGCAACCTTTGGAAACACTTAGTTAGCAGCAATGTCCTGAACATGTGCCAGGAAGGTGCAGCTGTTAAACTGGCTGGCGTTATCTGATCTCTTCAGAGAGCCTGTATCATTTGATGGCTTTTGATTTTTGGAAAATCATGAGAAATTACATTTTGTTTCTTAATTTAGCTGAATGTATTATTGTGTTTTCAATTCAAATTGTATTTTGATAATGACCTGTCATCTCAGTGAATGTACAGCATGTTGTGATAATAATGCTACGTTATTCTGATATCTACAAAACACTCTGTAGCTGTTTTACTTGAGTTGAGAATTTAGTTGAGTGTCCATTTCCACTCACTACCCTTGTCTTCCCCAGTCACACAGTATATACTAGCTAGTTAGTAAAGGTTAGCACATGCTCCCTTCAAGTCAAGTGAGTCCTTTTTGGACTGTAGCTAACACGCCATCATTATACAGCTCAACATGCTTGGCAGAGAAGACTAGCATCATGCTGAGTCATCCCACCCATTCAAAGAGAACAAGGCTTATTGGGCTCTCTTGGACTCCAGGCCACAGATGGCCGTAGCATCACCAAGGATTATACTTTTTGTCCCTTAAAGGTAGGACTGACGCTTAGGCAGTTGTACCACTAGGGAGCAATCCATACATGTTTAACCCAAGTCACTGCCCTGAACTACTGCAAGCTTCTTGGCACAAGACAAAAACTTTATAGCAGTCCAGTTCATTGTCGCATGCTACATTGTTACTTCTACTGCTATTCCTACGTTTCAATTCCTTATTACGTTTAACTATATACACTCATCATTAATAGAATAGTTGCACAAATGGTTGCATCCAGAAGGAAACAACCGACAGGTATAAAACTTGGTGGGTCAAGTTTCATGTTCAGCAGCGCATTTGATGTAAGCAAGGACGGGCCTTAACGCTGTACCTCACTGACCCAACAGCCACGACTGCAGACATTCAGCGAGCAGTGATGCCCTCCATGAGTCATCTTGCTAGTGCCAGCACCATTGGCAGATGACTGCATGACGCAAGACTACATGCACGCAGACCGTTATGACGACTGACCTTAACACCACGTCAACATCGCCAAAGACTGCAATGGTATCGTGCCAGACTGTCATGGAGTGACCCAGAATGGAAGCGGGTCATCTTCAGTGACAAGTCCCACTTTTTTCTTGGTGGAGACGACCAACGAATCCATGTGTGGAGGCACCGTGGTCAGCACCAAAATGAACGGATTGTTGTCGCACGTCACACGTCCAGAAGGCCTGGTGTCACTCCACCTCCACCCCCACCATAAAATCTGCAGGAACTGTGTGAGAATATTCAAGCTGCATGGGATGGATTATCAGAGGATACCATTAGAAACAACTGATACAACCGTCTGGCAAGTTGCGTTAGCAAGCATGGCAACCCGACTCCATACTGAGAGACACTACTTCTGTATATGTAGCTCAGTAATATTGCCAATTATCATCATTTATTGTTTCTGGAAACCTTTATCGTCTTTCCAAATAGCATTGCAATCAGACGCTTCCTTCTGTGTGCAACTATTCTTTTGATGATCAGTGTATTTTGGCTTTAATTGGAGTTGTAATATCTGTAGGGATATTTACAACCGTCCATAGTTATTCTGCGTACATTTTAGATAATAATCATATAAAACACATAACAGGTGGCGAAGATATCTGCTAGCTTAGCTGAGTTCACATGGCTGACATCTGTCATAGTTTTTAAGGATGATGTGGTAACAAAATACTTGAACCCTGCTGCATAACATTGCCATAACAATGCCATAAACATGTCACGGAAAATGCCATATACTGTCATGATAGCATTACTGTAATTGTTGTGACAGATGCTATAATGTTTGACTTCATGATCACTAATAAAACAGAACATGGCAAAAATTAACCTTTGACATAAGCTGCTATTAGATTAAACTTTACGGCATCTGGCATGATGATGCCCGCTCACCCCAGGTTGAGAACCACACTTAACTGATATTGCATCTGCATGGTGCCAATACAACTATTAATCCTTAGTGTTGCACAAGTCTTAAAAATACTTATGAAATCTCAAAAAAAAGGTCCTTTTAAAGACAAACAGAACAGTAGTTGATTTACTTTGGCTTTTGTGTGAATTATCCAAGGGCGGTTTGGTGGTGGTGACTTCAGTCATCTCAAAGGCCGGGTTATCTCTGCCTTCCTGCACCTCCCTCTCATCTCTCTCCGCCTCCGTGTTGCAGAGCTGTTCCAGCACGGCCTGAGCTATGGGCAGCATCATAGCAGTGGTAGCCGTGTTACTGATCCACATGGAGAGGAAGGCTGTTACGCTCATGAAGCCTAGCATCAGCCTAGAGGAAAATGAAAGAAAGCAAGGAAAATGGATGAGGCGGAATGAAGATGGATGAAAGACGTGGGTCTTGCTGCATATGTTATAGGTCGCTTGCAGTCTTACAAAGCAGGTCGAACGCCGACTACTAGCAGGACACTCAGGGCGATTCGCTTGTGTAAGTTCCAGTGTTCCACAGCTATGGCCACCAGCAATCCACCAATGAAGAGCATGTTAGAGTCCTTCAGGTACAGCACACACACCTGCGGACAACCAAATATATTTTCTCATATCATGTGTCAGTTACAGCATCATGCAACAATGGTTCAGAAGGACCGTCAACCCTTCATCTGATATCTATATCAGAACGATGCAATAGAAGAACCACTTTTGGTACCCTGATGAACCATTAGATAAATCATTCTTTAGGCTATAATTTAAATGAGATAAGTTTTTTTTCTCCCCAATTTAGTCTTGGCTAATTCCACGCTAGCTAGGTCCCCCACTCAATACAATACTGAAATGCGTTTGAGCACAAGCTTCCTCTAAGACATCTAAAGCAAGCCACAAAATCCAGCTCTCCACTGATGCAATGTCATTGGACAGCTCAACACACTTGTTGAGTGACTATCAGTTCTCTTCAGTTGGATCAGGCATTAGGCATCCATGTTGACTATCACTGCCAGTGGTGATAATGGTGGAAAGGGAGGGGCAACCCCAAAAGAAACAAGACCAGTTATGCTCTTTCAGGCTCCCAACCACGGTTGGCTGATCGCTAGCAAATGATCTTACTATCTCCTGATGATAGGACCATTGCCATTAGTTCTTCTTTCAGAACTATCTGTCTGTGTGTATCTTTGCCGAACCATCCTGTGTGGTCTGATGTGGTACAACTGTTTATCCTGAGTGGTCTGAAGTGGTACAACTGCCTATCCTGAGTGGTCTGAAGTGGTACAACTGTTTATCCTGAGTGGTCTGAAGTGGTACAACTGCTTATCCTGAGTGGTCTGAAGTGGTACAACTGCTTATCCTGAGTGGTCTGAAGTGGTACAACTGCCTATCCTAAGTGGTCTGAAGTGGTACAACTGCCCATCTTGTGCGGTCTGATGCTGTTGCTTCATCTGCCTTGACCAGGTGCCCCTGCTTGCCTGCATTCTTGACCATTTTACCCACCACGGAGCTTCATTGTCTGCACTCTAATAACACCACATACAGTTTCCAGTTCTTAGGACTACGGTGGCAAAACAAATTAACATTTCAGAAAACAAAATTACAAAAATAAAAACAATTTTCCAAAGAAAAAGAAAATTACATTCAAGAAAACAAAATTACAAAAGCAAAAACAAATTTACAAGAGCAAAAAAAATATTACATTTCAGAAAACAAAATTACAAAAGTAAAAACAAATTTACAAGACGTGAAATACATTCACCAGTACCGAAACACTTTTACAAACTGCGAATTCTGACGGAAAGGGTCTAACACATAGGAAGTGCTTGTTGCGGACCCTTCAGTCGAACTGTTCGCAGTGGTAGAGTGAGTATAGTGTGGGATGGTGACAACGCTAAAGCATGTTTTGTCCATTTGTGGCACACGTTTTATCCAGCTGGCACACTTTCGTTTTTCCTGTGGAAGGTCTTTAGAGTTTTTAAAACAGCAGACAGAAGAAAGAGACGAACAGGCAACGTCTAAACCACTTGGGCTGTAAAAAGTGAAAAACTGTTTTGCGAAAGCTCTCAGCCATTTTAAGCTAGCTAGGTGGTTATCCACTATAGCTAGCGTAACAGCCCACTTACTTTCCTTAACATTTCCAACTCCAAGTGGTTTAGACATCGCTTGTTTGTCTCTTTCTTCCACTCACTCTGCCACCACGAAACAGTTTGACTGACAAGGGTCCGCAACAAGCACTTCCTGTGTGTTAGACCGACCCTTTCCTTCAGAATTTGCAGTGTTTCGGTTTTGGTAAAAGAAAAAAAAATCTTGTAAAATTTGTTTAATTTTGTAATTTTGTTTCCTGAAATGTTAATTTGTTTTGCACTTCTCGGCCACCGTATAGGACAAAACTTACTGTCTGTGTGTTTCTTGTCTCGCTGATTTGGAATCACAGGCTGCTTCGCCCCCCCTTTTCTCTATATTCAATATCGTATATATTCAACTCTTATACTCCTTTTTTTAATTTTGCTTTTGTGTTTGTCTTGCTCCGGTGTGGGCCAGAGAAGGATGGGTTCCTCTTTTGAGTCTGGATCCTGTAGAAGTTTCTTTCTCTGCCTCCGAGAGAGTTTTTCTTTGCCACTGTTGTCCTTGGCTTGTTTACTAGGGGCTTAACTGGGCTTGGACTCTGTACAGCTGTTATGTGACAACCCTTGGCTTTACTTGAGTGGTGTAATAATTTTGATCATTATCTTCCCCAAGAAATCCATAAATTAAAAATCACATCTGTTGCACACAAGATGTTTACAACATATTTGACTACTNGGGCTTGGACTCTGTACAGCTGTTATGTGACAACCCTTGGCTTTACTTGAGTGGTGTAATAATTTTGATCATTATCTTCTCCAAGAAATCCATAAATTAAAAATCACATCTGTTGCACACAAGATGTTTACAACATATTTGATTACTCTTCTAGTTAGATAAAACACCCTGTTCATAGCAATTCATACCTCAGATATGAATCTGAACAACACATTCTGAAATTTAGACATTAAATGAGATTATGAAATGATTATTCCAGCCATAAAAAACTATAAAGTGCTATCTCATGAAAGTGAAATCTCATGAATCATGATGAAAATTAGCTTCCAATCTTTGGAAGCACTGAGTTAGCAGCATTTTCCTTAACCTGTGCCAGCAAACTGCAGCTGTTAAATTGGCTGGCTATCTTTACTTGATCTCCAACCAAGAGCCTGCATCAGTTTTCCGCATCCTTTTTTTGGGAAATTATGAGAATGACACTTTATTACTGATTTTGCAATGTGCAACATTGTTGTTAGCTGACATTGTATTATTTGTCTTCTTCTTTTTCTTGGTTCACATTTTTTGTCCACTAATTACTCCAGCAGGTTTTGAGATATTGGCAGCGTCCTGACAGCTCCGGAATGTTTGGGAATAGTGTGTTTGTATACAACTTTTTGATTGGATGCACAGCTTCCATGTATTTTGTCCCATTAAAGATGAATAAAATGGAAAAGTGCACGTCCACGTCCTACTTTACTAATGCTCAACCGTCAGGCACCGTTTTACATCCACTATCTTAGGGCAGATATTCCTCCCATAGAGTACCATTCATTTTCACCCCCATTCAAACCTTAGTGTTTCCTTTACCTGACAGCCACTCACTCAGGGCAGATCCCCAAACTCTAATCCACAGCCATTCTGACCCTGACTCCTCTATGTGTCATATATTCATCCCTCGATCCTCTTATAGACTCCCTGTCATTTTTAGACACCTTTGCAATCGACTAGTAACAAGCACATACTTTTCTAGTTCTCAGTTGAGATTAGTTGTAGTACAAAGAATGGTTTGTTGGGCCAGTGCCACCTCCATAATGAATGTTTAAGTTGAGTGGTTTCAGTTGTGTTCTTGCATGTTCAAGTGTTCCTTACGAACCGAATGTGGTTCCTCTATGGGCATTTTTTATAGAATTAATGCATTTGTGAAGATCGTACTATGGGCTAAAACACCCAGGTCACCCTGCATCCCTTGGGATACCTAACCTTCAGCCAGATTCTCTCTGACCTCTGAAACTCAAAACCTTCCATATATTGATCATTTGGAGCATGCGTGGTTTAAGATTTAAAATTTATAGGTAGCTGGACCTCCAGGAGCTGACTTGGTGACCACTGGGCTAGAAGATAAAGGTTCTAATTACCTTTCCAGACTCCATGATGCCCAGCATGGGGAAGAGAATGACTGGCAGCAGCGCAGTGATGGCCAGTGGCATGCACTCAGTACACCAATACAGTGCCATCACAATGATGATGTAGCCACATTTTGCTTCCTGCAAAATATGGTCAAATCTGTCATATGCACAATTCACAAAAACGTTTTCCAAAAAGTTCCTTTCAGCTTATTACTGACTGTTCGGTTTATTACTGACTGTTCAGTTTATTACTGACTGTTCAGCTTAGTAGTGACTGTTTAGCTTATTACTGACTATTCAGTTTATTACTGACTGTTCACTTTATTACTGATTGTTCATCTTATTACTGACTCTTCAGCTTATTACTGACTGAACAGTTTATTACTGACTGTTGACTTTATTACTGATTGTTCACTTTATTACTGACTTCAGCTTATTAATGACTGTTCAGCTTATTACTGACTGTTCACTTTATTACTGACTTCAGCTTATTAATGACTGTTCAGCTTATTACTGACTGTTCACTTTATTACTGACTTCAGCTTATTAATGACTGTTCAGCTTATTACTGACTGTTCACTTTATTACTGACTTCAGCTTATTAATGACTGTTCAGCTTATTACTGACTGTTCACTTTATTACTGACTTCAGCTTATTAATGACTGTTCAGCTTATTACTGACTGTTCACTTTATTACTGACTTCAGCTTATTAATGACTGTTCAGCTTATTACTGACTGTTCACTTTATTACTGACTTCAGCTTATTAATGACTGTTCAGCTTATTACTGACTGTTCACTTTATTACTGACTTCAGCTTATTAATGACTGTTCAGCTTATTACTGACTGTTCACTTTATTACTGACTTCAGCTTATTAATGACTGTTCAGCTTATTACTGACTGTTCACTTTATTACTGACTTCAGCTTATTAATGACTGTTCAGCTTATTACTGACTGTTCACTTTATTACTGACTTCAGCTTATTAATGACTGTTCAGCTTATTACTGACTGTTCAATTTATTACTGACTGTTCAGCTTATTACTGAACGTTCATCTTATTACTGAACGTTCACTTTATTACTGTCTGTTCATCTTATTACTGACTGTTCATCTTATTACTGACTGTTCATCTTAGTACTGACTGTTCAGCTTATTACTGACTGTTCACTTTATTACTGACTGTTCATCTTATTACTGACTGTTCATCTTATTACTGACTGTTCAGCTTATTACTGACTGTTCAGCTTATTACTGACTTCATCTTATTACTGACTGTTCAGTTNCTTATTACTGACTGTTCAGCTTATTACTGACTTCATCTTATTACTGACTGTTCAGTTTATTACTGATGGTTCAGTTTTTTACTGACTGTTCACTTTATTACTGACTGTTCATCTTATTACTGACTGTTCAGTTTATTACTGACTGTTCAGCTTGTTACTGACTGTTTATCTTATTACTGACTGTTCAGTTTATTACTGACTGTATATCTTATTAATGACTGTTCAGCTTATTGCTGACTGTTTATCTTATTACTGACTGTTCATTTTATTACTGACTGTTCCATTAATTACTGACTGTTCAGTTTAATACTGACTGTTCAGTTTATTACTGACTGTTTATCTTATTAATGACTGTTTAGCTTATTACTGACTGTTCAGTTTAATACTGACTGTTCAGTTTATTACTGACTGTTTAGCTTATTACTGACTGTTCATCTTATTACTGACTGTTTAGCTTATTACTGACTGTTCATCTTATTAATGACTGTTCAGTTTATTACTGACTGTTCATCTTATTAATGACTGTTCAGTTTATTACTGACTGTTCAGCTTGTTCCACATTATATACATTTCATTACTTTTTTATGTGCCTAAGTGTACACTTTAGATGTGTTATAGGGTCCCTAATTTAACTTTCACCTTAATTTTCCTTAATTCCAACCCGACCCAACCCGATCCCAGGTCAAACCTCAATCCAAAAACTAATCCTAGGCAGGTCCAAATCCTAATCCTGACCCTAACAGTTGTAAGAATCAACTGTTTCACAGGATTATTAACGATTATATTGTAGAAAAGAAAGTTAAAGGAAAGCCTTTAACTAGCTCTTTTATCTGCCTGTTTTAAAAGAACAGTTTACAGTTGTATGCAAAAGTTTGGGCACCCCTAGTCAAATGGCATGTTTTTGTTAATTTTCTATGTATATATGATTTTCTATGTTTCTATGTACAATAGGTTAACATATCCTCCACAGGATACACAATTACTGTTTTTAAAAGATTTTAAAAATACTGGGGGAAAGAATCAAATAAATGTTCAGTTTTGCAAATAAAAATTAACAGCAAATGCCAAATTGAAGTTTGTTAAGGATGGGCTATTTACACAATTCGACAAAATATGTAATTTAATTGATATTGAAACATTTATATGCAGCTGAATATGTACGAGAAAACGCTGTATTACCTTATAAGAGATTCTTACAACAATCTTATAAAGAACAACAGTGGTGTTGTCTGTATTTAAGATGCTTTAGATTGCTAAGATATATTCCTTGTGCAATAAAAGTCACTGGCATTTATGTTATACAGCAGCATATCTGTAAGTAGCTCTCCGTTAAGTTCCATATGTCCTTAAGATTGTGCTGATTATAGTAACCCTTGGCCACAGATGGCCATAAACAGCTTTTCTTGCTTTTAACATTTTATCTTAAAAGAGCAATAAGAAAATCACAACATACGCTTTATCGGCCCTCTAGCCCGTCGGCAATTTTACCCATAAAGGAAGCACTGATAAAAGTGTCAATTAGTGTTGCTCCACTATCCAAGACCCAGTTGTTTTATTTCAATAGCCCATGACGTTAGAGTAGCGGGGTTACAGTTACAATCATCATTTGGGCCAAATTAGGTTTGTGATTAAGATAAAATTTAAAGTATTGTTTTTTCCCCAGATTGCAGGTAGATCATATATTACGACAAGGGTTGTGTCAAAAGTAGGGTTGGGCCGTGTGCCATCACATTGCCTGAAGATAATTTCCCAATATATGATCAGAATCCAGTTTTTTGATGAGATAAAATTAATTTACAAATGATTTCAAAAACTGTAAAAACAACCATTCAGCGTTGTTTCAAAATGCACTAAATCTATTTAAATGGGACCAATTATTCACTCAAGGATTTCTTCTGTGTTTTTTACATACTGGTATTACATATGGTATTAATGATAGTCTCGGAAAACCATATTGTAGCATAATCTATCACAATAATGCTAAAATATCATCACCTAATTGCATCCACATTCTCATATTGCTTAAGGCAAGCTCTTACCGGGGTAGGGACGACGATTGGCAGGGCAAGGAAGACGAGAGGAGTGATGAAGATGATCAAGTAGTTACGATAGCTCCATAGAATCCTTCCAGTTTCTTTCAGCAGAATGCGGAATACCCCACTGTTGGGCATGTTGAGTGGTGGATGGGAAGCACACTGGCAGTGCAATGAGAGGTGAATGTGAGAGACTGGTGATTATCAATTTAGTGTTTATAAGCTTTATCACGGCAGGAAAATCAAACATTAACTTTAGGAGAATAGAGGGAGGGGGGAGTGAGGCAAGATAGGCAGTGAACTCTAAAAGAACATGGGAAGAAGATGAGGAAGACGCAGACCGAGAGAAGGAGAGGCATAAAGGAAAAGAAAGAGCATTGGTGAGGTTCCACACATTGAGCTTTCCGTCTTTTCAGTCTTCTTTTTCAACTAACTCATACAATTTCCCCATGCTCCTCAGCACTGCTGGTGCTTTACAGTAAAACAGTCTTGCTGGTGTCGTTCAAACTGCCTGTAAAATGCCGCATGAGCAACCTTGCAGGTGTCATCCTGATAAGCGTCTGCTTCTGCTGATGATGCTGGCTAATCTTTACTTCTTCAAAAGCGCTCAGCGGCATGAAGAATGTCTCTGTACTAGAGAATGGACTCAAACACAAATTATCAATAAAAGTGCCACACTGAACAAACAAGAGTTTCAGTGCACGGTTCTTAACTAGTGGTGTGCAGTAACTCAGTACGTATAATGTGTTAGTGTACTGTAAGTAGTGTTTTGGTGTACTGTAAGTAGTGTGTTGGTGTACAGTAACTCAGTAAGTGTAATGTGTTAGTGTACTGTAAGTAGTGTGTTGGTGTACTGTAA
>CM067487.1:10458693-10492958 GCA_034552555.1 Semaprochilodus insignis | reverse complement strand
TCAGTAAGTGTAAAGTGTTAGTGTACTGTAAGTAGTGTGTTGGTGTACAGTAACTCAGTAAGTGTAATGTGTTAGTGTACTGTAAGTAGTGTGTTGTGTATAGTAACTCAGTAAGTGTAATGTGTTAGTGTACTGTAAGTAGTGTTGTGGTGTATGATAATGATAATAGGACATTAGAGCCATAATAAATCATGGCACTGTTACTCTCCATACTTAAGTACATTTGAAGGTAAATACTTTACTACTTTTACTCCAGTGGAGGTTTAAAGGGAGGAACTTCTACTGGAGGAGTATTTTACCTTGGGGATCTCTACTTTAACTCAATACATGGTATTTGTACTTCCTGTTCTTAACAGATGCAGGTTTAGAAATGAGACTTAAAAAACATTCAAGCATTCTTCAGCAAAAACAGTGGTTCTATATACAACAATTAACCCTCAATTAACCATTTGCATGCTTAAGGGGGTTCTTTCCATTATTTGCTTCTTTAGATTGATATTGTAATCAGTTCCAAATAGAGCCATTTTGAAAAAGAGTCTATATAGCAGCAGAATGGTTCTTCTCTTGCTACAAGCTTCGCTTTGTAACAATAGAAGAACCTTTTTCAAAAAAGTCTATATAGAACCATTACACTATTTTTCTGGTTCATGGTTCCATATAGCACCACTGTCTTTATAAAAAATACCTTGAGGAAGTGTTCTTTTTAAGAGTGTGTGACTCAGAAGAATGAACAATGAATATTCACAGCACAGCCTTTACCAGTGGAGCTTAAGGAATGCCTGATATTAATAACCTGCTAATGTTTGAACAGTCGTGTGTGACAATAAAAAGGTTCAAAATAAAAAATGTACTGATATTAATAAACTGCTAATGTTTGAACAGCTGTGTGTGACAAAAAAAAGGTTCAAATAAAAGCTTTACACTTTTCCTGGCCGTAAAGAGTTTAGTATTGTTTGAGAAATGCTAGTAAAGGTGGAATTCTTCATGAATAGATGAAATTTCCATCAGCTCCTGGAGAATCCACAGGAGAAAGACACTGAGTCCCAGGAAACTAGCCACTAGTCTAGATGCCTTGCTGGAAAACTGTTCTATAGAATTATCACCATGATGAACTACTTGAGTCAGTACAAGCTCATATTTCCTTAAAGATGTCGAGGGACTGATTACTAAAAAGGTACCTTATAGCATGTAATACCTCCACAACCACAAATGGCAGCTGTGATTGGATTTGGCATGGACTGGACAAGTTTCTAGATGTAAGCCACATCAATGCATAAGACACTCTTGCATTAAAGAATTGAGCAGCTGAGCGCCATCTGCAGTTGCCTGAAGTTACTACCTCCTTTTCAACACGACGGGACTCATTTTTGTCTGATGAGCTTACGTGTGTACATATGCATGCATGTGGAAACCTGTATGGGACAGTGGGTAAAAATGCATACAAATCCTGAATGCAGTGGTTTATAGATCTGCTTTTACCTGCACTGGATTGATAACAGCACAAATGTTTTACAGTTTAAAAGAAGGAAGACGTTCTAAAATGTTTTGAAACGTTCCAAAAACATCTTCAGCAGGTGACACAATCATGCTTGGATATAAAAACAGCATCCATCAAAGGTCTAGTGCATCAGCAAAAACTCCAGCAGATTAAAAATAACATTCCTCAATGAATGAGTGCAATGGTTCTAGGCGTTTCATCCTCCACAGTGTGTAATATCATGAAAAGATCCACAAAGTCCTGAGAAAGGCCCAAGCCACAAATGAATAACCTTTGACCCCTCAGACCACACTGTACTGACATTCTTCTGTGATGGCTATCACTACATGGGCTCAGGAATCTCTGTAAACACAGCTCATTGCTGCATCCACAAACACATGTTAAGACTGTACCATGCACAGTGAAAGCCATATATCATATCAGCACACATCCAGAAATGCTGCTGACCTTTCTGGACCCAAGCTTACCTGAAATAGACTGATGCGCAGTGGAAACATGTACTGTGATGTGTTGATAAAAAAATAATGGACGTTGTGACGTTGTGTTCTTCCAGATCGTTACTAGTGTAAAGAGCGAAGTCCAGAGTCTGACATGGTATTCGGTGGGGGGGGCGGGTATTAGTGTGTTATCTGCACTTTTGTGAAAGCTCTATTAATGCTAAACACTGTCCATGCTTATTTCAATATGATGACACCAAGAAGCACTCTGCATGTTTTGCAACAGCATGGGTGTGTAATCAGCAGCAGCTAAACTGAGTCTAGGCCTGTCCCCTACTGAAAGTGAGCCTTATTAAGCTTAAAATATGACTACATATTTAGTAATAACTTATGTAAACATGAACAGTACCAGTCAAAAGTTTAAACACGGCTACTCATAGAAAGTTTTCCTCATTTTGAGCTTAATGCTTTACTTTAGAATAAAAGTGGAGACAACAAACTATAAAATAGCAGCCGTGAAATTATACAGTCCACCTTAAACACGCTCCAAAATGGAACTTTAGGTCTGTCCTTCATAAATATTCACTAAATTAAAAGGGGAACTAGAGCTTTTAAACTGTGAAAACCCAACTAAATATATATTAGAGGTGGAGGAAATATAATACTGTGATGCATCAAGAGTATGTGTGGTATATATCAGGGTATTTAGGGTTCTGTTCTATCAGACTGTTGTGTCCAGCTGTCTCTTTTATGCTGTGGTGTGCTGGGGAGGAAGCATTAAAAAGAGAGATGAGATGTGACTAGACAAGCTAGTCAGGCGAGCAGGGTCAGTTGTTGGTGCGGAACTGGACTCTGTGGTTAAGGTGGCAGAGAGACGGACACTGCACCAACTGTTGGACACATTTTTTATTATTGCACTGCCTTTTTATCTCTGGTATGCTAATGCATATTTTGACATATTTTCTACTTGTCATCTACAGTGATATTTGTATATTTGTAGATAGATTTTTTGTATATATTCTTGCCTCATTTTAATAAGTGAGAGATATTTATATATAGGCAGTATTACTTATAGTTAATCATTTTGGCTGAGCCTGTACTTACTTCAGTTCATACTGTACCACCCTTATTATTGTATTTTATTACTGCTGTATTGTGTAACTGCTACTGGCTGCTAAATTTCCTTCAGGATCAAAAAAGTATCTATCTATCTATCTATCTATCTATCTATCTATCTATCTATCTATCTATCTTAGATCTTAATCTTATTGTTTCAGACATCAGTTGGAACTGTTAAGTGTAAGCCTTTAAGATAATCAAAAACACCCATTTAGTTGGGGGTGTCTAAACTTTTGACTAGCAGTGTACCATTTGCCCCATGTTTACTTAACATTAGTTAACCATTGTTAATATATTACTTTACTTTAGTTAGTCAACACTTAATGTAAAGTGTTACTAAATATAGTTCTCAATGTACAGTAATACAGGCCAAACAGAACTGACCATTTCTGTTGTGATTAGCATTTCGCATACTGACCCAACTCTTCAGGAACAGGGATCACTGTTTTTAATATCATAAAGTGTTTCAGATAAATATATGAAATTATTCTATTAGGATAGTGCTATTACAGAAGGAAGCTATCAATAAGGAAAGTTAGATGTGTCCACAATGCTGAACAGTGTTGTAGACGATTCCTTATTAACTGAGAAAGCAGTAAAACACTCCGAACGTCCAGAATGCCTACATGTTTAAAGCATGCTGATCAAATCAGTGAAGAAATTGCAATAAATAAAGAATCATGATATCATATTAATCATGACTTTATCATAAGATATTGAACAAAACATGCCAGCTCTAGCTTATAGCATTTTGATCTATACTGTACATGTCAATAAAATAACAAATATTAACATAACAAGTGATTCCAAACTTTGTGCATAGATACTCTTAGACGTATAAATGTAAATAGACAGACACAGAAATTGTCACGCTTCCGGGTTCATCCCCTACCTCCAATGCTGTGAACTACATCTCCCATCAGCCATCTCTGCATGAGCTCACACCCATGTGCTCCCAGTCCACCAATCACGACACACCTTCCCCATCAGCCTCACCTGAGTTCTAATCCGTTTCACCTGTCCCTTGTTGATTCCCCTGCTTTTATACCAGCCTGTTTGCACCCACTCTTTGCTAGGTATTGCCACTTGCGGCCTTATTAAGTGTTTTCTCCTGTAAATCTTGTCTTTCTGGTTTTGACTTTTGTTGGCTTTGTCTTTTGGTTCTCCCCTTAACTTGTTTGCTGGTTCATTTGGATTGTTTTGGATTTGACCCTGGTTTGTCCCTTGGTTTCTGGATCTGTTCTTTTCCCTTCGGGTATGTATGCTTTGATTTGCTTGTTGAGTTTGACTCATGTTTGTTTAATAAAATGTCTTTTAGCACTGCTTGAGTCGAGGTTTGTTTGCCAAACATTAGAGAAATAAGTAATTAAAATAAGTAATCCCAAATGAAACTATAAAGTTGCAACAACAAATTAAAGAACTGTCCAAAAACACATTTAAATATTATTAGAAGCTATAAGAATTCAGAGCATTTCCAAGTTGCAAAAAGAACTTGCAGTGGCTTTGCCATAGCAGCATACTTCCAATAGAGGTCTTTGGAAGATCAATATCTCTCCAGCTCTTTGATGACATGTTAAACAGCCTAGTCAAGGCAAGTTTCCGTGAGCACAACTTCAGTCTTTCAGTCTTGAGCTTGGTCTCCAATCTCCTGTCCAACAACTAGCCAAACCTTATTCCCCACAGTCCTATCAACTTGTGTTCCTCATTCCAGCAGGCAACTTGGAACTGAAGGCTGCTATTCAGTCCTTTTCTCCCTGCCTGTGATTACAAAGCTCAGCATGTCAGCACATCAGTGTCAGTGGTTGTCCGAGGTTTACCCCTGCTATGATGATGAATGACTTGATTGTGAAGTGGGGTTACCACTTGACTGTTGAAGATGGGGTTATCAGTAGTCTGACCTGCGATAGCATGATGTGCTTTGTTCCCTATGGCGGCCTCCAGCTTCCACGTCCTATAGCACATGCACCATTATCTCACTGTGTGGCATCAATCCAACATCTTGGTGGTAGGTACCACAACTGCTGTGGGCTAACCTGGGGCTACTGGTGATGTTCAAGTGAAGCTTAGCAGGATCCTGGCTCTCTTTCCTCAAAGAGGTGTTACAAGCCCAGGAACCACTGATATGAACAAGCAAACAACCAAACTGTCTGAGGTCTAGTTGACTTCTTCTGGTCCTAACTGTAACAAGGACACATTGGTTCTGTGTTGCAGTTTGATGTGAAACAGAAGCCTACATAAGGATGTGTGCCTACGTCCAACATGGTTGGTGTGGCTCAGCGGTTAACACCACCACTCACCAGGGAGCTGCCACCCCATGTGGGAGACCGGGGTTCAAATCCCACTCTAGGTAGCAAATGCTGAGTTACACCAATAAGAGTCCTTGGGCAGGTCTCCTAACACTGCACTGGCCTGCCTGTAATACGAACAACCTTGTAAGTCGCTCTGGATAAGAGCATCAGGTAAATGTACAGATTTTATAAGTTAAGGGAATGGGCGCCCAAACAGAAATCCAGGGAAGACCTTTGTCCACAAAAAGAGGAGAGAGAGTACAACCCTTTTTTTCAAGAAGAGTATAACACCCAGCGCTTGAAATGCCACCATTTCCCTCTATTCCTCCAGCTGCACCCAATTTCCGGATGAGCCCACAGTTAATAAAGCCCAATAAAGTGACTGGCATCTCCATGTGGTTCTAACGTGAAATTCAGTATCTGCCCCAGCCAATAACTGTTCCTAACAAAGGCCAAAACAATTTACAGTTGTCATGATTAGCTAATACATGATTGGCTAATTGATTCAATTGGTTGGCAATTAATAATACATTAAAATATCATATTACATTAAATCTGGTGTGTTTATGGATTTGAACTTGAGGAGAAACAAGCATGTGTATGTAGCGCATATATACACACAGGCACTTGCAGGCACTGTGGCACTTACATTTATTCTCATGTTATATGGTGTTCTTATGGGCATAAACATACTTATTGTCCAGGTAAATGCTTTTGAGGCTTGCTAAAAGCTGGAGTTACCTTTGCTAGCTGCTTGCATCGGGACATCAACACAAAGTAAATTAAAGTTGTTCATCACTATGAAACTCAAAGTTTATGATCTGAAGCTTCAACCAGCAAACACTGATACAATCACACAGCATTAATGACTACTATTAATGAGTGTGATAGGTAACAGTTTGGATTGACCCATTTTACCAACCTCTTTTGTAAATGCGTGATTGGTCTTTGAAGGTGGAGCAACATTGTGTTTGTGGTTCAGACTAGGTCACTTCAACTCTCTTTATTCCATTATGCCAGTGTAAACACAGTTCTATGGCACCTGTAATCAATTGGCTTTTGCACCGTGCTGTACATATGCAGTTGTATGTGAAAGCTGACCCCTGGTCAAATGAAATGTTCGGTTGATTTTTGGAAGTGAAAATAATTTATCTTCTACAGTGAACGCACTTTCTGTATGCACTTTCTGACTGTTTATTTGCTGAATTTTATATAAACATTTGCTATTCAGTTTACTGAGGAACACAACATTCCTATCCCTGTATTCCAAGATGACAGTTCTGGCGTTCACAAGGCTGCAAATGTGACTGACTGGCATGATGAAAATTCAGTAGCATTCATACATCTGGCTTGGCCTGCAAAATCCCCAGATTTGAATTCTCTTGAAACTCTGTGGGTCTACCTGGAACAACCTGTAAAACGCCAGGGAAGGCATCCACCAAATCTGACCTGACTGCACCATTGAATGAAGCTGCTCCATATTCTCCAAGGGTTGAGAAACTGTCTGAAGTGAAACATGGAGAGCCAACAAACTACTTTGAATTAAAGTTGTCTGGAATCTTAAGATGTATGAGCTTCAAGTGAAACGCCAGGGAAATCATCCACCATATCTAGACCAATTGCGCAATTCTTTGATGCAAGAGTGTCTGAACATTGATGTGGCCTACATCCAGAAACTTGTCCAGTACATGCCAAATCCAATCACAGCTGTTATTCATGCTCATGGAGGTATTACACGCTATTAGGTACATGTCAGTCAGAGGGGACTCAAAATTTGGACTTTTCAGGTTGAACTTTTTTTTTTTAAGTTTCACCTTTCGTGAACACCTAGTATACAGACAGCTAACTGTCTAGCCAGCATAGCACACAGGCACAGAAAGATAAAGACGTAAACGATGAGTCAATCTCTTTTCCGTTTTTTATATCTGTGAGAGATATAGAGAATGATATACTCCATCATACCTGAAGAACTTTGAGATAAGGCCCTAAACGTGCAGCAATAAAAGCATAAATGGCGCTTTCATGTTCCAAAGACTTGTTTTAACTGTGTGCTGATCCAAAACAGCCCTAATAAACTGTACGTCAGTGGCGGCAGAAAGTTATACAGGAGCATAAAAATGTGTCTGAAGGGTCTGTCCCTCTTTTCTTTACATCTCTTCTATTTGTCTAAGGGTCTTCCGTGCAGAGGAGAAGAAGTCTTGTGCTGTAGCATGAGACTAATCTTGGTTCAGACTGTATTTACAGACATCCCAGGTGGATTAGATTATTAATATATAAGAGGTAATTGCAATTTTATGTTGTATTTATCATGTCTTTCTCCCTTACCCACTGCATGTGTACATACTGTACCTCAGTCTGGTTAGGGAATTATCATCACGTCATGCATATTGTACTACATTATGGTGAATTTTATATACTGCAGCATTGCACTGCATTACTCACTAGTTTACCCCACACATGGTCTCTTACATTGTATTACTGGGCACATAGTATTACACATTCTACACTGTATATTCACAGTTCAGCATTATTACTGCCATCTGCTAGCCGTCACCTGTACTGTTTGTGGCCAATTTTTCATTTATCATTACTTTTTGTCCGGTGTACATTACCAGTCAAACGTTTAGGTGCCAAAAGAATGGTGTTGGTGACTTAACAGTTCCAACTGATGCAATGTAATAATACAATGCATTATATTTCTGCCATATCTCCACCTCTAATATATATACTTCAGTTTAAAAGCTCTAGTTACCCTTTCAATTTCCATTTTAATGGAACATATTTAATTGGTTTGTTGAAGTGGACGAGACAGAGATGTCTACAGACCCACTCTTGGCCCTGATTGGTTATTTGGTTCCCTCACTTTCCTTTACACATGGCATGGTCTGCCTATTCCGAACATGTTCTTCACTGGAACAAGATCAGTCAAGTAATCAAAATGGCCCGAAGTTACTTGAACTAAAATCTCTTTATGTTGAAGAGAAAAAAGTTTCCCTTTCAGAGATGAGATGTTATATTACAACATGGCAGCTGTGTGAGTGTTATACACTCATCATCAAAAGAAGACTTGTACAAATAGCTGCACCCAGAAGGAATCAACCGACAGGAATGAAACTCAGTGGGTAGGTTTGACATTGTGAGACATGCGAATGATTCAAGTTTCACGCTTGACTGCACATGTGATGTAAGCAAGAAAGGGTCTTATCACCTGACTGACCCAGTCGACCCGACTGTGGACATTCAGCGAGCAGTGATGCTGTCCACGAGTCATCATGTTAGTGCAGCACCATTGGCAGACGGCTGCACAACTCAGGACTACATGCACACAGACCGTTATGACGACTGCCCTTAACACAACATCAACATCGCCAAAGACTGCAATGCTGTCATGCCAGACTGGTCATGGAGTGGGTGGACGCAGGTCATCTTCAGTGAATAGTCCTGCCTTTGTCTTGGTGGAAATGACTAACAAATCTGTGTGTGGAGGCACCGTGGTCAGTGCAAGAAAGAATGGCTCACTGTCACGTGTCCAGAACACACGGCCTGGTGTCACTCCACCTCCACCCCTACCGCCAAATCTGCAGGAACTGTGTAAGAATATTCAAGCTGCATGGGATGGATTATCACAGGACATCGTTAGGAACCTCTGCAACTCCATGTCGAGACCTCTGGCATGTTGCGTTAGTAAATATGGATGCCCGATAAATGCATCATCATTTATTGGTCCTGGTCGCATTTTCTTCTTTCGCAAAAGCATGACAATTCCACTCCTCCTTCTGGGTGCAACTATTACTTTGATGAATTGAAAGTCAAGCTTTTAGCTTCAGGAAAACTTTAATTCAAGTAGATCAGCTATGAGCTAAATGTCCTTAGAACTACAAAAATGACCAATTTTGCCAATACAAACAATAAAGCTGTTGTTTGGAACGTGATCTCTATCAGCTTACGACAGATTATTTAATGGTTATTCTGACCAAAGTTTTAGAGAGAGACATCCGTTAAACATGGCTAGATGCTAACAATGACGTAGTTCTGGCACAAAGTCACTGTTAAGATGTGCCCTTTAAAAGCACCCAGCAACTGTATGATAGTCCATTAGTCAGTGTGATAACACATTAGGATTACATTGGCTGCTATAACAACAAGATCATTATACTCTATTGACCTATTGGCATTGTTCATGAATGGGAACCTCTAATCTGATTTCCTGCACAGACATCTGAAATAACTGTAATTTTTTATTGCATGTCTTTACCAATAAATGATAATGCTACTCAGATAATACATGCACGATATAAACTTTAGTTCCTAAGTGAGTGATCCAGGGAAGAGCGAATGTTTGACGTTCGTGAAGATTTATTAATACGTTGACCTTCACAGTCACAGTACTCCACAGTACTACAGGATGTTCTTCACATTGTAAAATCTGATTGGTTGAGCCATTAACAAAACTAAAGAAAACTTGCTATATCCACTTAAATAGTCTGACACAGATGTCTATTTGAATGATCATAAGCACAAAACACTGAAGGAGAACACTTTCCATTAGCTAGAACCAAGCTCTGTCCAGCAGCTCAAAACAAGCTCACAACAAAGTGACCACTGTACCTTGATTGGTGGGCAAGATATTAGACTTTGAAATTTAGTATAGTTAAAGTAAAAAGACCCTCAAAATGGAAACACTGCAGTACAGATACACCAACACACTACTTACAGTACACTAACGCATTACACTTACCGAGTTACTGTACACCAAAACACTACTTACAGTACACTAACGCATTACACTTACCGAGTTACTGTACACCAACACACTACTTACAGAACACTAGCGCATTACACTTACCGAGTTACTGTACACCAACACACTACTTACAGTACACTAACACATTACACTTACAGCTCAGCTGTATCTCTATGTGTCCTTGGTATTTTTACTGAGATCTTATCTGGGATTATAATGTAACAGAGTTTTCGGTAACTGAAGATACTGTGTTTCCATTACTGTACTTCTGTGGTGCAATGAAACTTTTCCATTATGACCTACTTTTCCAGTTCAAATTGATAAATCTAACAGACCGGGGCTATTGATTTTTGAGGACTATAAAATTGCTAGAGTTACGCTCATAAAAATTAAGGTTCTGATACCGTGTTGTTAAGGTGTAAGGTATATGGTATTCCAGAAAACGCTTTTTGCATTACCCAGGGTTTCCTTAAGTCTCGGAAAGTTTCCTTACACTCACATATCACAAAATGGTTTTTCAAAGAATCATACATTGGAAGTGGTTCTCCTGTGGTACAGCTTCAAAGAGCTCTTCAGGATGGTTATTTTAAAGAGTGTTATTTTGGAATACTACCTGGTTACTCATACTTTTATGGTACTTGAGAAAACTATATGGCCACGTTCCCAGAGTTCCAATATTTATATCGTAGTGAAATTGTGACACATATCCACAGTTAACAAATGAACAGAATTCACCATATGAATAGGATGATTAGGGCATGAACTAATGTTGGGTGAAACTTGGATATTTTATGTAGTTAAACAGGCTCATGTAAAATGAACTTTTGGTCCATGTTCTTGGATCTCCATAGCAAAGTCATCTGTAGATTTTTAAAAGCAATCAGACAGATATTTCAGATATTCACACTGAGGACTGTTTTTTGCACTCATTGGTATGTGTGTAAAAGTCACAAAATTCACACCAGTGTTATTTGAATCACTCTCTTAGTGACTGTAATACTGCACAGTTTTGAGGCATATAAACAACTCACACATAAAGTGATTTGGCTATATAAGATAGCATGCAGCCTCCATGTGAGATTAATGCTGCATTCATGTTTGCAGTGGACAGACGATGTCGGACTGTTTATTCCATTGTTTTCAGTGGAGCCACAATGGAAAATGCTGCCATAAGCGGCAACATTCAGCAGACTGAAACAAAATTCTCTGTCAGGAGTTAAATTTTCCCATTTTCCCATTCACAATGGTGGTGGCGTTGTATGAGGATGATGGCATCATAAATACCTGCGGGGTGTGAGTGGCGGGATTCATAGATTGAGAAGAGCTGGTACAGTGCAGTGAATGTCTCATTCCACGTGTGGAAAATGGTTCCAAAGCAGATATTTAATGATTGGCTTAAAGGAGCGATTGCATTTGGCATGCCAAAGACCATAGCGTGAAGGAAGTAGCTGAATTTGCAAGTATACTGAAGTGTACGGTCATACTGGTCTCCCAGCAGTGGCTAAAATCCTAGTCTACAGGAAATTCTCCATAGAATTGTGCCAGGGAAGGCATCCACCAAATCTGGCCAAACTGCAGAATTCTTTGATGTAAGAGTGTCTGAACATTGATGTGGCCTACATCCAGAAACTTGTCCAGTCTATGCCAAATCCAATCACATCTGTTATTTGTGCTCTTAGAGGTAGTACATACTATTAGGTACATTTCATTATGCAAAGCTCAGCAAATAAACACTGTTCAGAGAATTCGCCAGTTACTCCTTTCATACTAGGATACATACAGTGGAAATATACAGGGGTTGGACAATGAAACTGAAACACCTGTCATTTTAGTGTGGGAGGTTTCATGGCTAAATTGGACCAGCCTGGTGGCCAATCTTCATTAATTGCACATTGCACCAGTAAGAGCAGAGTGTGAAGGTTCAATTAGCAGGTAAGAGCACAGTTTTACAGTTTTGCTCAAAATATTGCAATGCACACAACATTATGGGTGACATACCAGAGTTCAAAAGAGGACAAATTGTTGGTGCACGTCTTGCTGGTGCATCTGTGACCAAGACAGCAAGTCTTTGTGATGTATCAAGAGCCACGGTATCCAGGGTAATGTCAGCATACCACCAAGAAGGACGTTTTCCTCCACCAGCATCACGTAGTGACCTGGCCACTATCCTGCAAGAAGAATGGCTTAAAATCCCTCTGACCACTGTGCAGGACTTGTATATGTCATTCCCAAGACGAACTGATGCTGTATTGGCCGCAAAAGGAGGAGGAGGCCCTACACCATACTAATAAATGATTGTGGTCTAAAACCAGGTGTTTCAGTTTCATTGTCCAACCACTGTACCACTTAATATTAAGTGCTAGTGATGTAAAAATCATTAACCCTTTTTCTGCAAAAAATGAAATTAAGTCCTCATTTAGGATCAGCAGGATCATTTACTTGGAACATCGTGTGGTTTTATTGCCCATGTAATCACAGTGCCCTTACCACAGATGACAACCATGCTGTCAGCCGTTCGGAACATGGTCAGTGAATGCTGCACTTTGGAATGGCCATTCATAAACTTAGAATCATTGATTTTTATCAATTAAAAAAAATAAACTATTTACACTAGTGTCTAGAAGGATAAACAGAGCTGCATAGAACCGCCATAGAAATCTGTGTAAAAAACTTGTCCAGTCTATGCCAAATCCAATCACAGCTGTTATTTGTGCTCTTAGAGGTAGTACACGCTATTAGGTACATTTCATTCACAGGTGACTCTTTTTTTTTCTGGTGAGCTTATAAACCAGATGTCAGGAAGCCATGGATGCCTTATTGCTTACTTCCAGACATACCTAGTATTATGAAAGAGTATAAAGTGTCCTCCTGCCTTTTCCTGCCTTAATAAACAATCTACACTGCTAAAGTGTCCTGTAGATTCTGTGATAACCATCCATTTTCGCCAGTAACATTCGTGTGGCTTCATGCTGCCATCGGCATGCCACTGTGAAGTGTGTTATGACTACTTTTTGAACGCAAACATGTGAACACAGCATTAGTTACAACTAACTACAACCAAGCATCCCATGTACTTCATATAAATGTAAAAGATTTTTTTCTATGTTTTTTACACACATATATTATCAAAAGCATACTGTAGAGGTCATGTACATAAATATATTTCATTCTCAAACATATTTAGTATAATGCATTTTATGTTTTGCTCGGAAAGCTCTTCTGATTCAAAAAATGTAAAACTGTAATAAATGAATTGTGTTTAGCATCAAAAAGTGAACCTTAATAGTATGAAACATAGAGAAAGAGAGAAAAAAGACAATAAAAGAGAAAGAGGAAAGAAACAGAGGCTTTCCTGGTCAGAGTTAAGCTTGTTTTTTTTCTGTTCTGATAGTTGACCATAGGTCAAGGTCTGAGGAGCAGGTCTGCTCAAGGTCTGACTAGCAAGCTGATTATGCAAGCCTCAGCAAATAAACACTGTTCAGAGAATTCGCCAGTTACTCCTTTCATACTAGGCTACATACAGTGGAAATATACCACTTAATATTAAGTGTTAGTGATGTAAAAATCATTAACCCTTTTTCTGCCAAAAATGAAATTAAGTCCTCATTTAGGATCAGCAGGATCATTTACTTGGAACATCGTGTGGTTTTATTGCCCATGTAATCACAGTGCCCTTACCACAGATGACAACCATGCTGTCAGCCGTTCGGAACATGGTCAGTGAATGCTGCACTTTGGAATGGCCATTCATAAACTTGGAATCACTGATTTTTATCAATTAAAAAATTTAGCCTAGTGTCTAGAAGGATTTAGACTAGTGTCTAGAAGGATAAGCAGAGCTGCAGATGTTTCTAAACCGACATAGAAATCTGTGTCGATATTAAACTGAAAACGATGTTTAAAATAAGCATCTAGAATTACATGCATTAGAAATTAAAATCTAACATGCATTAAATCTAAAATCTAAAACTTATTAGGAAATTACTGTGAATAAACAATTACAGCAAAAAATGAAATGAATGGTTTATGGTGTCACAGTTGGCTTCATACAGAGTTTGTTAGTCAGGAGTCCAATGACCCTGCTGGCAACTGCCTTGGTGATCTGGCTTGAGGCCTGAACATCCTTGTCTAAGGAATCCCAAGGGTTCTTTGAACACCAGCATGACCTGAACAGGGGGTAGTATGACTGCTAGTATTTTCCCTTATAATGATGAACAGTGAGGCTCATTCCCTTGTTCTCACTGTAAGTCGTCCAGGATTTCCCACTGGACTGGATGAGTGGGATGAAATGACTCTTTTCCTTAATGCTTGAATTTTCTACAACCCAATGTCTGGACAATGCACTGGCCTTGGTCTTTTTAGAGCCTGATTAGTAAATTAGAGCAATTAGACACTTTGCAGCTCTAGTGTACTCAAGATTTTGGTGTTAGGTTAATGCTAAGTCCATGCTGTCCTTGCTCAAACCAATGCCTCCATTCATCAGCAGCTAATTTCAATGCTAGTAGTTCCCTGTCATAATGTCTGAGTTACTGAGTTGTATTGTATTTTCTGGAGGATGTGCAGGGAAACTCCTTTTAGGTGGTGACCCGACTCTGAGAAAGAATGGCACAGACTTCTGAATCCAAAGCACCCACCTCTATGATGAATGGGAAAGGAAGATCTGGGTGCTTCAGAATGGGAGCAGTAACAAATCAACTCTCAAAATGAATGTTTGAAACACCAATGGAGCATTGGCGAGACCATATGGTATTGCCGGTGTATTCACATTGACCAGGTGGTCACCTCCCTTATCCTAATCAAATTGCATTATCTGAGGTGTAACTTGTAACTTGTGAAATATGGATGTCCTCTCAGCTGATCAAGGCCCACTGGTACCAAAGGCATAGGTGTTGAAACCTAGTTAATGGAATTCAAGCCACCATAATCTATACAGGGATGCAATCTCCCATCTTCTCAATAAGCTGTAATATCACCCCAGTACCTGTAGGATGAGAATCAATAGAAGTTACTACAGAAGAGTTTTGGTGAGATGGAACAACTTAAACTTGCCCAGTAGACCCTGGCAGAGGAATGTGCCAGCATGTCCTGCACCAGTCCGAGCAATTCATCCATGCATTGTTCTTGTCAAGTCATCTGATTTTCTAAACTTGCTGACTGCATTTGCTACATTTGTAAGGCAAAGTCTTCTGTCATGAATGGCTTCACACAGAGGTTAGGAGTCAAGTTGTTTTTAACAACCAAATTAAAGTACCAATCACACAAGGCATTGAGAGGTCAACAATAAAAAAACTTAAGCATCAGTAAACAGGTCAAAAATTACAAATCCAAAATCATAGTCAGGGCCAGGTGAATCCAGGCCAGGCCAAAAACCAGAATTACCACAGGAAAACAGCAAGACTCAGAAGAAATGCAAGGTAGTAGCAAACAAGACTTCATAACAAGGGCAGATTTCACAGAGCTTAAATACATCACAAAATGGCCACTAATGATGAACAGGTGTGTAAAACTGAGCTAGAATTCAGGTGATTGTGACCTTTGGTGGCATGGAGGAGAAGTTACTTGGTGTCTAGCTTATTTCAATCTACATTACAATCTACATTACATTTCAGTCTACATGAGTTATTTTAGAATAAAATTGCAAGGCCTTATATGGCAAGTGATTCCCAAATAATTAATGGGATTGTATCTTCTTGGTCCCCATCAGCATCCATTATTGCAATGCTTACATTCTTGCATCCCAGCACCAAAATAACATTCTTAAACACGTTAGATTTAAAACTTTTTTTAAAAATTATTTTAGAAAATATTTTTCTCACATTCTTTTGAATGCAGGGCAACAGCAAACCCTGACTTTACCCTGGCTCTTCATCCAGGAACTGTGATAAAGATAAAAAGATGCAGGTAGCAGCTTTACATGCTCATTTATAACCCTATGATTTGGAACTCCAGAATGAAATAAGCTGTTTTCCCTGTTTTTGGTGGGCTCATAAAAAATTGATGAGCCCTACTTTGTTTTACTGGTTTACAGCCACCTGTAAACACTGGTTTACAGGTCCTACATTTCTGCCTTGTCATTGGCTTCCACCTGGCTGTGAGGTGGGTATTTTGCTATCAGTTGAACGGCACCCCCACCATTTAAAGAATGACACAACAATATTTGAGGTTCACAGAATGTCAGTTCCATTTACCGAACTTGGATGCAATGACTGGGAAACACATGCTTTCCTAATAGTTGCATCCGATTATTCAGCTAAGTATATACCCTCAACATGTTGGTGATGTATTAACATGTTGTTTTGGAAATACTGAGGAAGAACATTCCTATTTCGAGAAGGTTCACAACAAGCAATAAACATCCTACACTTGTGGTGTTGGAAAACGCAATTGCACAATTTAGCTTTTTTGGACAGTTGGTGTGTACTCAATCAAAACAAAATGTGGACTTTGAGACAGGCTAAAAATCCAAGCAGTTGTTGTCCAGCATGCAATAGACATTAGAAGATCCATGTACCTCTGTACATCTGGAACCAGGAAAGATTCAAATGATTGGTTTTTGTTCAGGTATCCATAATGCATTCCTAAAGATCTATTAAGCATTCTTAAGGCTTTATAATACTTGACATAGACCTTTGTAACTGTACATAAATCAGTGTTCATAATCACACACATCAAATGTTGTAACACCACAGTATAAGGCATCATAGCACAAAGTGACAAAGTGAATAATGCCTTATGATCTATATATTGTTGACATAATCTCTATGAGCAGTTTGCTCATAAAATGCAGATGTAGAGAAACTGATATCAGCATGTAAAATGAGATTTTATCAATATCAATTTTATCAATGCTCTTATTTAAGTCAATCTTACTTTATTTAAAGTTGTTATGTGCTTATATTAACATGGACTAATTCAGAGCTGACCAACAACATCACTTTACCTACAGCCTGTAATAAGAGAGCTTATAAGTGTTCATTGCAGTTACAAAACTGTTTTCATTTTGAAGGAATGTATGTTAGAGGTTAGGCATCATGTGAATGATGACAGCGTTTGTTACTAGGCTTTATGATGCTGGTCTCACCAATAATCTTAGATATACGTATTATAACACATTATGTCACTTTGTGCTATGAAACCTTACGCTGTGGTGTTGTAACAGTTTATGTACACTACTATGATCATTTATGTACAGTTACAAAGGCTTATGTCAAGTATTATAAAGCATTATGAATGTTTTATAGATCTTTATGAATGCACTTATAATGCATTACGGATACCTGGTTCATAGAAAATGTTACCGTGTTCTTTGGTGTTTTTTCTTCCTTTAAAAGTGCTTTGCAAAATTTACAAGTCAACGTTGACAGTGTCATAACATTGGAAATCCAAGCAATGAGGTCAGCTGTGGCCAGCGGTCATTTGCTGTTGCTCCCTGATCAATAACCATTCAGGTGATGGCAACTGTCCAGATTCAGTTAAAGATATCTGTCAGTTTTCAGTGTTTGTTTAAATTGAAATATTCATCTGAGTTTGTTAACCGAGTCATCGAGTCAGTGCCGTAATAGGTACAATTTTATTTCATTCTCCCAAATGCTAATCAGTGGATGCTCCAGCAAAGAGCACTAAACAAACAATGTGACGGATGACTTTTGAAGCCATTGATCTGCTGAGCACATCGCTGACCCAGATTGACCATACCGAGGGAGCTCAACAACTCAACACACAAGCGGAGAGAGCCAGCACATGAGCGTCCCAACATGAAGTTATTCTTGTTGCTTTTACTTGGATTAGCGACAGCGTTCACTGCAGAGGGTAAGTGGTGCCAACAGGAATTTGGTGCGCTTTTTACAAAAGGAACATTTTGCATGCATGAACTTTAAACTCAATAAGTACTCCAGTGTTTGCTAACCCAATCTCTGTGGTACCTGACCTGTAGCTGTTCATCTGCCACAAATAATATGTAGAAAATATACTGATTCAGATATTTAATTAAATGAATCAAGATAATTGTCGTAAAGCATCATATGCTACAGAGGATGAGGTTGACACATACTGGATTATCTAAGACGTAGAGATTTAGACTAAGTTATTTAAAAGCTATGGTACCTTACCAGAGCCAAGATGATCAAGATTTTAAGGGATTTAAGCTCAATTAAACCTGGTCCTGGAGGCCTATAGTCCTGCGTATTTGAAATGCTTTCCTTGCCTTAACACAGCCACTTTAACTCAGTTTTGGGCTGTTAATGAGCTGATTGCTTGAATCAGGTGTGTCGGGAGCTGGGAAAACACAAGAAATGCCAGGCAGTGGGCCTCCTGGGCCAGGGCTGAGAAACACTGAGCTACATAGCACATCTCAAGTTAGTTGTAGAAGGAAAATATGATAATACAAGGGTTAAAAGCACCATACTGATCACCAGTGGCTATTCTTTGAGTTGCAAATGGAACACAGACAAATGACTTTTGACCACCCACTGGACAGTTGGAGTCATTAACCCTTTACTGCACTCAGCCATTGAGTTCTGCTGAAAAGCGCTTTTTAATCCTGTTAGGAGGAGGGTCATTTAATGTATTCCGATGTTTCAATGTTGTAGCTTTCATTTCGATGCTATGAAAAGATCTGCTAAAACTGAAACATACATATAAATCCATTTCACACTTCATTGTCTTTTAAGGGTTTTCACACTGATCATATGATAAGTCCTTATTGATGAGAATTGAATTCTGCATGTGTGCACGCTTGCTCAGAAAATGTAGCAGTGCATCCAACAATAAAGGCTGTACAGCGTATCTTTTAAACACCAATAGGCAACAGTATAGCACAAAATAGCACCACAAGAGCATCAGTCATATTATACTCAGCATACACAAGTAGCAGCATGGCAGAATTCAATGAGTTAAAGGAGACAAAGCCTCTGGATATGTTGCAGGCAAGATGTTAGAACACACTCTCAGCAAACAAAAAACTCTTTTATAAGAGTTCTATAAGGTGGAGTTCTATAGTGTAACTGGTTATAGAACCTTATACGACACTATGATGTCCCTATAGACGTCTGGGGTAGAATCATTTAACCATGTAAACAAAATTCTATGAGGTTCTTTATATTACCAGGACTCTGACGTTTAAAGTACCCCCTTTTAAGAGTGTTGAGTAAGACTAAAGAACCTTAATTAAATGGTTCTCCTTGATATCAAATGGATGCCCGCACAAATAATGGTTCCTAACTGGTTTTTGACTTTCTGAGGATGGTATTGTTCTGAGAAATAACTGTTCATCTGTATATATAGCTTCTGTTCATAACTTTATATTACTGTTATATAAAACTGTATATGAGGTTAAACAGAGCTATTCTGGTGTTTAATATTGTATTTATTTATTGTGTAATGTGTTTATTTTTGTATCTAAGTACTGCAAACGACTACGCACCTACGAATTTTACTTGTCTTCTGACCTGTGTAAATGTGTTGTGGCAAACATGATTGGATACTTTATGTGGAGGCTCTTTAAACTTCAACAAGGCTCTTCACCTACACATTTCATTTACAAATGGCTAGCAGTTGAATTTGGGGTGCAGGGATGCATGAAGTGGCCCACGGAACAATATCATTATGTGGTGCATTTATTAAATCTACTTTAGTCAGATCTAAAAATAATGGTGCTTGTGTGAAAATGGTACATATTACAAAACATTATTTCAATGAAATGTGCCAAATCAAACCCAATTTCAGACCATACTGCACTCACTGTACAAGTTATGTGCAGTGTTATAGATATAATGTCAGAAGGCCAAATTTCTTGTATGTGCACGGCAGGGATAGATGCGTAGAAAGACCAGCATACCAAAATGAAAGATCTCATAGGACATAGTCCTTGTTCATTAAATGTAATGACCAGGGATTGTGTGTGTGGGTGGGGTGTTCTATCTACAAAGGGTGCCTTAAAATGTTTGAGAACTGCTGCTTTAAAAACCAGCCACTGGAAGTTTTAATAACACTTCCCATAAATCCTGTATTCATAATACTTTTTATATGCATTTATAAGCTGTTATATAGCATACACAATACCATATAATGCTATGTGTAAGCTTGTATAGTTGCTTACAACTAATTACATGCATAAAACATAATAATAAAAAGGCTGTATCTTTACAATGTCAGGTATCTCAATGCATTATAATATCTGTTCATAAGAACATTATAACCATGAATGTTGTAATACATTACCTAAGGCTTTAAACAAGCCTTGCTAATTCAAAAAAATAAAAAATTAATTAAATGTTCATAAAACACTCACTTCAGTTAAAGCCTGTAACAGCCTGGCATAATGCTCTATAATGTTTTAGAGTGCCTTACAACATTAGTGTTTATAATCTTCCTATGAGCAGATATTATAATGTGTTATGAACCCTGACTATAAAGTCACGTACTTTTGCTTTATCAGTTCTTTTTAAGTGTTATGCATGTCATTATAGCTACTCATGACCAATTATACAAGCTTATGACAGGTATTATGAGGTGTTATGAATGCTGTATAATGCCTTATATATGCATTTATAGTGTATTGTGAATACAGAATCCATAGAAAGTGTTTGTGAAGCTTCTCTAGGAAACCAAAAGTGGTTCCTCAATGGCATCAATGGAAACAATGTCTATGAACATGTCTACTTGTCTGTTGTTCCCATTAAAATGCACCTTTCCTCTCCTGCACAGAAAGCTGCGCTGGACGTTGCCAGGACGGCTTTGATCCTACAAAGAAATGCCAGTGTGACACCTTGTGCAAGTACTACGGAAGCTGCTGTCCAGACTTCAATACAACGTGCCAAACTAAGAGTAAGACATCTGAAAGATCTACTGTATATCTAAGAACTACCTGATGGGTTTATTGGCTACAGCCAGTAGATGCTGTTGATATAACGTTAATATATCTCTTATCTCCAGTGGCCCGAGGAGATGTGTTTGACCTTACTGAGGAAGATCTGAACACCACAGTGACCCCCACAGCAGACATAAGCACAACAACAGCCACTCCAATTCCTACCCCCAGCTCCACCATGTCTCCTGACCCCGAGGCAGTCACCTGCAGTGGACGCCCATTTGATGCTTTTCTGCAGCTAAAGAATGGATCCATTTATGCTTTTAGAGGTGACCTTACTGGCTGGGATTAGTCTCTTGCTCTGTCTCTCTCTCTGTCTGCACGCCACAGTGCTAAGCCTATTACTTTACATGAAACCTTGCCCTTAAACGTGTGTCCTAGGTCAATACTTCTTTGAGATGGACGAGAGGTCAGTGATGCCAGGCTATCCCAAACTAATCAAGGATATGTGGGGCATCTCTGGGCCCATCGATGCTGCTTTTACCCGAATCAACTGCCAGGGAAAGACTTACATATTCAAGGTATAATACATTCGGTTTATATATACATACATACACTGATATACCAAAAGTCATGGGATAGCAGTATGTAAATTGATCATGAAGTGCTGTTACCTCAGGGGACGGCTTGTCCACGCCTGTATAAGTTGTGAGGTGTTATCTTGTGAGTGAGGCTGAACACTGGCCAGCATGCTCATGGCAAAGCAACGTGAGTTATCAGAGCTTATGAAGCTCCAACTCATGAAGGGCTTCATAACGACCTAAAGAGCTGGGTGTGCTGGGTGAGCAGGGATTACCTGAAACTGTGCAAGGGTGTGGGTTTCTATGAATGGAGATAAGAACCACTGGTATAGAGGAACTCAAATCAGGGAGCCCCGAATGATTCTTCACAAGAAAAGTGTGTAGAAGCACCGTGGTCAGTGCCAAGATTAACGGTTTGTTTTCACACGTCACAAGCCCAGAAGATCTGGTGTCACTCCATCTCCACCCCTACCACAAAATCTGCAGGAACTGTGTGGGAATATTCAAGCTGCATGGGATGGATTATCACAGGACACCATTAGGAACCTCTACAACTCCATACCAAGACGCCTAACATTTTCCGTTAGCAGACATGGCAGCCCAACGCCATACTCAGTGACGTTACTTCTGTATGTGAAGCTCAATAAATATTGCCCATATCAGTCTAAATTTATCATCATTTATTATATTATATATATTTATATATAATATAATAATAATATTTATATATTATATATATTTATTATATTATTTATTGTTCCTGGTAACCTTCCTTCCCAGTAGCATTCCTTCTGGGTGCAACTATTTTTTTTTAATGTGTATTTGGGAATATTTCTATTAACATAGGACTTTTAAAGCCTTCTTCCACCAAATGAACAATCATGTATTATGAAAGTAGTGACCCCTTCTGTGTATGACACCATTCAGGGTAACAAGTACTGGCGGTTTGAGGATGGCGTCCTAGATGAGGATTACCCCAGAGATATCTCTGTGGGGTTTGAAAAGATTCCAGATGATGTGGATGCTGCGTTTGCCATTCCTGCTCCAGGCCACCATGGGAAAGAGAAAGTGTATTTCTTCAAAGGTGTGTGGACGGAGTGCTGAATGGCTTTGTCCATTTTGCATTCAACATGGCATTGATTTCTAAACCATGAACACATATATACATGACCACTCAGATATACGATACAGCTGTTTAGCCTGCCTGTTCACACCGATAAGGAGAGTTATCACCAACAGTCTGCAAATGTCTGAAGTTTATTTTTTCCACTGATCCTAAAACTTGATCCTAAAGATTGTTCCACATCTCAGCTTTTTTGAACATCTCACCTCAGTGCAGGGAAGGCAGATAGGACAGAGATTATTTACATATATCAGTGTTAAAGGCGCGGTAATAAAGCAAGCCGGTTTAATTCAAAGCAATAAAGATAGGCTGATAATTGGTCATGTGAAAGCAACTGAGTCATAAACCTCAGCAAACGTCATAAGATGGGCTTCATAAGGGGAAGTATATAATTACTGAGCAAAAATACACCATAATGCACCAAGAAGGAATTGTTGGAATCAAATGGAACTTTCTATGTGTGAATGTAATGATGAAATATGTAAGTGATTACAGTATAGGAGTGAAAGGAGAAGTTTATTAGGGAAAACAATTCTCTCCACTGGTGGTCTGTCTGGACCGTCCAGAGCCTGTTCACCGTGTGTGTGCCCTCCCGTATCCAGAGGAGAAGTTTATTGGGGAAAACTGTACAATTGAAAGTAGGCTCTAGTACCCCTGTTGGGCCACCTCTAGCCTGGATACAAGATGAGATACAGATGGGCATGGAGGCATTCGTATGGAGGCATTTCCGTATGGCATCCTGCAGCACATTTGTCCACAGATGTTGCAGTTGAGTCTGTAGATACTGCACACTTGTAGGCTGCAGAAGCTGGTGTCCCAGCTGGTACCATAAATACTCGATTGGTGATAAATTTGATGTGTTGCAATCTGATGGAAACATTTCTGGGAAACCCCTGCCGTGTGGGGACGAGCATTATCCTGCTGAAAAATGCCAGGTGGCACCCCGGCCATGAGAGCCAACACGTGGCCGGAGGATGCCCTGCACATATCGCTGAGCTGTTAGTGTCCCTCATATCATTACTAGGGATGACTGACTGTCATATGTGATGGCTCTCCAGATCATCACACCAGCAGCTGGGGTAGTGTGTCGCTCCACAGCAAAGGCAGGTATTGAAGTGCTCACCATGAGACCTCCATACTCAAGCCCAACCTTCATCGGATCCCAAACAGAACCTGGACTCATTGCTAAAGGCAATATGGGTCAAGTCCGTAGCAGTCAAGGATTATTGTTCCGCGACATCACTGCAAACAATGGCAACGGTTGCTGGTTGTCAAAGGCAGGACACGTAATGGGCGCCATGACACCAGATTTACTTGTGCTAAGCACCTGGAAATGATCCGGGCAGAGACAGGGTATAGTGTGGAATAAAGGTGGCACCTGTGTCCGGATTTTGGACAAGGAAACTGTGGGAGCTGCTTGTGCTTGTCGGCAGATCAAAAAATCCTCTCTACTGGTGGGTGGTCTGGACCGTCCGGAGCCTGTTCACCATGTGTGTGTGCCCTCACATAACCAGACCATACCTGTAATCATTTACATATCTGCCTGAGACATTAACTGCATGCAGAGTTTAGCAGCATTCTGACATTTCTAACTGGGAGCGTATTTTTTTTGTCAATGAGTGTATTTAAAATATGACCACTTTAGGACTATAAGATCGATTTTCCCCTACTACCTCCTCCATGCTTACAGGGGACCGGTATTACCAGTATGAATTCAAGCACCAGCCATCGCATGAAGAGTGCATCAAAATGACCAAATCATCCCCCTCCGTTCTCTTCACGAGTTACACTAACCTGTACTGTGAAAACGAGTGGGATGACCTGTTCACCATGCTCTTCCAAGGCTGTAAGTATGTGCACAGCAGAAGACAAAGCTTTATGGTAGGACTGCACAATATATGATGTTGTCATGATAGTGATGAATCCATGAAAGTAAGTCATTTTGGTCATAACATACCAGGTGCATATGATTGAATTACCTGAGCTGCAAGGTGCATTGCATCTGTAATATGTAGCAGTATAATCTACTGTTTTTCCATGCCCTGCTTTATGGCACCATTTGGGATTTGGTGTATTTTTGTACCCAAGCGTCAATAATCTATCTCTTCCTCTTCTGTCCCTTCTTTTTGACCCCAGTGGACGGACATCACAAAGGCCCCCGCTTTATTGCCAAAGACTGGGTGGGCATCAAACCCCCAGTAGATGCTGCGATGGTAGGCAGACTTTACACAAGCCCCAAACCTTCTCCCTCATCATCCCCCTCCCCAATGGTACCCTCAGTTCCCAGCAGGAGGCGACACTCCCGCAGGAGAAAGCACAAGGGCAAAGGATCCAGACACAGCCGTTCACTCTTCTGGGAAGATTTTGGTTTGGATTATGAAGAAAGGTATGGTCTCAATCAGAGTCATATGTTATTATTGCAGTATTAAGGCATTTTAAGACCTCTGCTCAAAATCCTAAACAGAAAAAGGTGTTATCCACTATGCTGTCACTTCACTGTCATTCATAGCAACACTTTTAGCTAGTTGCATGTTCACCCAGCCAGACCTTTAACCAGAAGTTTGCAGGTTCAAATCCCAGGATGGCCTGGGTATTCTTAGTTGTGTCCTTGGGCAAGGATCAATTTGCAAGATGGCACAGTCTGTCAAATTCATACTCCAGACAATCAGGGGGCAACATATCACCAGAAAGTTGTTGTGTGTGCTCCTATTGTAAGAAACAAGGGAAAGCATGGACCCTCCACCTCAGTGTTAGACAGTACAGTGAATGACTATTGCCTCTTAAGGTACAAAATTCCATTCTGAGACAGAATGAGCTGTAGCTAGTTGGTTAGCATGCACACTTTGTTGATCTCCACGATATATAGACGTCTTATTTCTTCACATTCTGTTGATCATTGTAATTAATTTTGGAATGTTTTAAACTAAAATTATAGATTAACTAAAATTATAGTGTAATTATAAATTACACACTTAATCAGCTATTGACCCTGGTGATGCTGTGATGTTAAAAGAAAGTATAGTTTGGTATAATAATAAAGGGTCAATAGGACATGGTAGGGTCATTAAAGTATTGTGATATCTTGGCAAAGAGGCAGGCGTAGGAAACATAGCGCTTTAAACAAATGCTCTTTTATTGAACATGGCCAGAACAGCAGGGCAGGTCACCACCAGTCTGTCCATAATGTCCACAGAGACCCACTAATCAGCCCCACTGCTCACCACAGAACATCAGATGCACAACATGTGCCACATTTTAAGTTAACAGCATGACAACTGTTATCATTAAAGAGCCTTTTAATGGACTGATGGATCTAGAATAGGTTCAGGGTTATTATTATTATTTACCCTCAATTACTCTTATTCTCTGTAAGATGATTAATCGTTCAGAAGTGATTGTAGATGTGTAAAAAATATTATAGTAATTTTAACAGTTATATGAATTAGTTTGATGATGATATGAGTATACCTTTGTATGTAAATAAGTGTATGTTTATTTTGGGAAGATATTTCGGGGCAGAAAGGCGAGGCAAAGATCAGAAGAAAGGTCGTGGCAGGCGTCCATCTCTCTATGACTACAGCTATGATCCCATGGACTACGCTGATGTGGAAAACATACAGGAAAAGACGATGCCAGTGCAAAATGTCTACTTCTTCAAAAAAGGTACCGGCTAACCTCAAAAAGTGTAGTAATACACACAATGTTTTTCTTTTCCTTTTGTAGCATTCCCTTTATGGGTAGGCTATTAGCATATACGCTCATCATCAAAAGAACAGTTGCACCCAGAAGGAGTACAATAAATGATGATAAATTTAGACTGATATGGGCAAAATTTATTAAGCTACGCATACAGAAGTAGTGTCTCTCAGTATGGCATTGGACCACCATGTTTGCTAACGCAAAATGCCAGACATCTCAGCATGGAGTTGTAGAGGTTCCTAATGGTGTCCTGTGATAATCCATCCCATGCAGCTTGAATATTCTCACACAGTTCCTGCAGATTTTGAGGTAGGGGTGGAGGTGGAGTGACACCAGTCCTTCTGGGCATGTTACGTAGGACAACAAACCATTCATCTTGGTGCTAACCACGGTGCAGTCTTTGGCGACGTTGACGTGGAGTTAAGGGCAGTCATCGTAATGGTGTGCGTGCATGTAGTCCTGGGTTGTGCAGCCGTCAGTGGTGGATGACTCAACAGGATGACTCATGGAGGGCATCGCTAAATGTCCACAAATGTGGCTGTTGGGTCACTCCGGTCTCTCACTCTCCGTGGTTTGTGTGGGTATCCCAGAACCTTCATGTTGCTGATGTGTGTGTTCTTCTATCCACTGCCACCAATAACATTGCTATGTGTAATATCCACCCAACCGGTATGTCAGAATGGAAAGCAAGTGCAAAAGGACAACCTTATATATTCACTCAGCTACAGCGATAAGGCCCATCTTTGCTTACATCACATGTGCGGCCGAGCGTGAAACTTGAATCATTGCCATGTCTCACGATGTCAAACCTACCCATCAAGTTTCATTCCTGTCGGTTGATTCCTTCTGGGTGCAACTATTTTTTCAGTGATGAGTTGTACATTAGTATTGATGTATTGATGTATTGATGTATTTATTGCTCTCATGTGTGTTGCTCCATTTATTTAGATAAATACTACAGAGTGGATCTGCAGACCAAGCGGGTTGACTATGCTAACCCTCCCTACCCAAGATCCATCGCCAAGTACTGGCTGGGATGTAAGGAGAAGGAGTTAGCAGAGAAAAGATAAGAACATCAAGCTAGCAGCCATTGCTTTTATTAGCCTTACCTTAATTAAGATGTTACCATGGAAAAAATTACGCATTCACAATTGTTGACCTGTTGCTCTGTAAGTAATAGAACTGCTATCTCCTGTTATACAATTCAAAGGAATTTTCCAGTATTCCCAACTTCTGTTGCACCTGGTAGGGGGCTGGTGTACTCAGCTGCATGTATATTTACACATGATGAGGGAACCTACAGGAAAGGAATCTACTCAGTTCCATTTTAGGTTTTCATATTTAGTTATAAATTTATTTTTTCTCTAATTAATTTCATTATATGCTGTTAATAGGCTCTGTACAGCTTTTGATGTGATTGGTCGCACCTATTCCTATGCTGATAGGTACTGAATGTACTTTTGTACTTCTGCTCAAAGTATTTTTATTTTCACTCTAATCATTATTCCACAGAGGTAACAACACTGGAGAATGAGTTTAGGCTACTCTACCCACACCGCCTGCATCTGTATTGTACTGTCGATACCAATGCATTTACCAGTGCTATGAGCTGAAAGTGATGAATGTTGTCGTGTCATACAGAAGAAGCAATCAGGAGACGCCGTAATGTCTAAACGGAAATGCTCTATTATTCATTTGTATAAGCAAACTGCGCTTCTGAGAGGCTGCACGCGCCACAATATTACTGTTTTTCAAATTTTGACATGATTTAAAATCACCAGCTGCCCTTTATGTTGTGTTAACGTTTCATGATGAATGGAATAATAAAAATGCTCCAAAATGACTTGGAATAAATAATTTCTCTACAAACTTCCATAAAACTGTCACACTTCCAGGTTTCCCCTCTGCCTCCGATCCCCGGAACTCCATCTCCCAGAACGCCCCACCTCGTGACATCACAGTCACATGTTCCACACCGGCCAATCCCGTCCCGTTTCCTAGATCGGATTCCCCCGAGTATTGATTACACACCTGTCAGTCGTTACCTCTGCTTGTATATATACCTCTGCTTTTCCTGTACCTCTCTGCGAAGTATTGCTACATTTTTGTAGCGTACCGAGCGTTCATTCTCTGTTGACCCTGTTCTGGCTTTCTGACTCTGTTCTGATCTCTGGCTTTCTCTTCTCTGGTTTTCCTCTAGTTTTGTTTTGCCCTCGCTTATTGTCTGTTTGCTATTTTGACTCTTGCCTGTCTCCTGTTTTTGATTTTGCCTGTCCCTTGTGCTTTGATTGCCTGGATTCCGTTTGTTGAACCTCACTGCCAATCTGTCAAAAGTTCAGCGTGCATCAATCAGACTTTGTCTGGCATGAGAAAAAGTTAAGAAAGCTTTTGCTACTCTCAGACGTTTTGTCAATTTACTGAGCTCATTTAGAAAGTCCACTATAACTTGATAGTAAAAACATTTGCTTGCTTGGATTTGGTGTAACTATTTCGAAAAAGGAAATGTTCATTTCGTTCTGCCGTACCATACAAGGTTTACCGTGCCACTGCCTGCCACACTGACTGGGGTGTATAATAGGTCCACCCCATGCTTAACAGCTAGCAAGGTGTTCTTTTCATCAAATGTTATTATTTTCTTCAAACATGCCTCGGTGGCTACGGTGGCCAAAGAGTTCCATTTAAACTTTGTCCGTCAACAGCAATTAGGTAAGACAACAGTTTGACAACAGAATAACTCTGAATGGCTTATCTACATGTTTCAGACAGTGACCTTTGTGACACGCTTGCAGGTAAGGTCATTATGCAGATCGATGCAGATCGTGTTTGTGCAAACTAGGCAGTACAGTAGAACTGTGCACCACCACTATCAGCTAAACCATTTTGCAGGTCATTTGTCATGAAGCAGTTTTGCTTTACTTCAGTTCTGAGAGTTTTCATGAGTCTTCCAGATTTTGCCTCATTGTCCACAGTTCCCCTTGTCAGCCGTTTTCTGCCAGCGGAAATTGTAAGCTGGAGGCTTCTCCTGCAATGAAAGCATCAGTTAGCTACTTTTTACTGGGCTGGTATTGTATAAGGTTTCTGCATGAGTAGCTAATTTGCTCTAGATTCTTTACACTCAGACATCTCATTCTTTAAAGAACTGTCCATTGCAAGGTTCTTTAGAGATCCAGAGTGTTGTTTTTTTCTAACTAATGTTTCTGGCTCCTAAATTTTAAAGAGTGTTGGGTCAAACAAAAGCAATACTATTATATCAAAATACCCATATTATGGTGAAGGAGAGTACTGGGGTTAAAGATCTGAGGATTTGTCAACCAGAAGTGTCAGGATGAATTTAGCTGGTATCCATGTTTTGGTTTCAGTGTTTTCATCCAAGTCTGGAAGATGAAAATGCCCAACATCAAACAAACCATGACCCTAAATGAGTGTTTCAGCCAACAAAAACTGAATGTGCACAACTTTCCCCTCAATTTGTGTGTTTTTTACTGTCAGTATAACTCAATATAACTTCTGTATATTGGAACAAGATGTTCTTCTTCAAGGCTCATGTTGCTACACACAACAGCCACACAATGTATGAACTACATAGATTGTAGATAAACGACAACGTGAGGCAGTACACAATATACGGTAAGTACACCAGACAATAAATAAAACAGGACCTAAATACATAATACAATAAATACTATACAGGACAATATGTGAATGGTGAATGGCATTTAGCAGCAGGTAGTGATTAAGGAAGTAGTGCAGACATTGTTAACTGTAAACTGTACAGCAAGGTTGAGACTCATAGCAGAATCAAAGTTAAACAAATAAAGTGCCAGTGTAAAGTGATGGTAAAGCCTGAAGGTATAGATGGTAAAGGATGAAAGAAGAGGGTCCCGGCATATGCTGGGGGCCGTTCAGTTCAGTAATCTGTCAACCTCTGTGAAGAAGCTGGTGCAGAGTCTGGTGGTGGTGGAACGGATGCTCTGGTACCTTGTGCCAGATGGCAGGAGGATGAGAAGTCCATGATATGGGCTTGTGGTAGGAGCTGTCACTGCAATGATCTTCTCAGCAGTTCTTCAATCCGCTGTAGGGTCCTGCTGTTCAAGACAGAACAGTTCCTATACCAAACAGTAAGACAGCTGGTCAAATGCAGAATGTAGTAAGGATGAAGCAGTGGAGGTTAGCTCTCTTCATCCTACACATGGGGTGACGATGATGTGCACACCAAGGAACTTGGAGCTTTTGACTGTCTCCACAGTTGAACCATTGTTGTACAGTGGAGAGCGACCTCCATCACAAGTCCTCCTGAAGTCAACAATCATCTCTTTCATCTTATCTACAATAAGAAATGCTGACCGGCCATTGTTGCTGATAAGTCCCACCATTGTAGTATCGTCAGCAAACTTGAGCATGTGATTTGAACTATGCAGTCATGAGTCAGCAGCGTGAATAGCGGGGGACCGAGCACAAAGGTCTGGGGAGCACCTGTGCTTAGTGTGGTGGTACTCAAGGTGTTCTTGCTATTCCTGACAGGCTGAGATCTCCCAGTTAGTAAGTCCAGGATCCAGCTGGAGAGGGAGGTATTCTGGCCCAGCAAGCTCAGCTTTCCAATACGTTGCTGTGGTATGGTTGTATCAAACTGTGAACTGAAATCTATCAACAACATTCTCACGTAATGGTCTTTTCTGTCCAGGTGGGTCAGTGAGAGCTAAATGGCGTCCTCTGTAGATCAATACGCCAACTGAAATGGATCCAGTGTGAAACAAAGGCTGCTCTTAATGTGTTTAATTGCCAACCACTCAAAGCACTTCATAATGTGTGGAGTGAGTGCTATAGGCCAATAGTCATTGAGGCAAGACACATAGTAGACACGATAATCCATCCCATACAGCTTAAATATGAAATGAGAGCCACAATAAACCACAAAATGGTCCATTTCTCATAAAGAAACTGACCATTTCTATTGGTACTTTGATGATAAACTTTCACACAATGTAAGCAGCAGCAATGAAACAAACAAACAAATAATAATGGTAATGATATAATGGTAGTAATACTATAATGATAATCAGTCTTGTGTTGTTTACCCATTTCTCAAGACTGACAGCAGGACATTGACTTTCACTTTAAGCGACCTTGAGCTTTGGAAAATTGCTACATAAAGCCTAATGTTTATGTTATTATTACTTCCTTCTGTAGAGATGGCCTGAATTGATTTAGGTTCCCAGTTTCTATGTTTTGAGCCAGTCTGGCCACCCGCAATCCAGGACTCTGAAGGCTGTAGCTGTGAAACAGCTCTGGATAATGAAGTACTGCCCCCTAATGTCAAATCAATATGGTACTAGTGGAAAGCTGTTGTTGCTGTCTAATGAAAAACATTCAACTTCAATACAGGAGAGGGCAAAAAATGTAACTTTAATGTAAGTGTTTTCCGATTTTGGGTCATTTCTGTTGGTGAAATTTTCACACAGTGTAAACAGCGGCTGCTGTGTTCAAATGATGCATAAAAATCAAAATCATCAAATATTGAGAGACATGTTTTTCTTTGGACAGTGACGATATGTTATTGTTTTATATTATATATTATATTATATACAATATATTATTACTAAAAAGGAACAGAAAAAAAATATGACAATATAAATTAATAAAATCATAATGGAATAACGGATAATAGACTGGCATTCAATCAACTAATTGGCCAAAAGTATGCTGCACTGCTCCTGAACGTCACATCCGTAGTTGCTTGTTGAACATCTTAATGCAAAACTATGGGCATTATTAAAGAGCTGGTCCTGTCTTCAGTCCTCCACTCTTCAGGTAATGTTTTCCACTACATATGCCATTGAACATGACTGTGGGAATCCGTACAGTGGGTATTCTAAATCACCCCAAAGGTGTTAGATGATATTGAGGTCACAGGTCTCTGTGAAGGCTAGTCAAGTTCATCCACCCCAAACTCAACCATGTCTTTTGGACCTCTCTTTGTGCACAGGGACACAGTCCTGCTGAAACAGGAAATGACTGTCGGCAACATGCTGCCACAAAGTTGGTTCTCTAGAAAGGCACTTCATGCACACACACACATGACTTATCTTGAAAACAACATGTGATAAAGTGAGGGCCAATGTCCAATTTCATACTGCCCTATACCTGTGTGGACATATAGTCCTCACAAACATACCACTACAAGAACACACACACATACACACACACACACACTTGTGTCTTTACCCATCACAAGCGCTGCATTTGTAAGGCCGCCAGCATTGTGAATGACCCCTCCCACCCCTATTATGGACTCACTCGGGCCGGCATGTTTGCTAATGCAACATGTCAGACGTCTCAGCATATTTTGTGGTAGGGGTGGAGGTGGAGTGACACCAGGCCTTCTGTACATGTGATGTGTGACAACAAACCGTTCATCTTGGCGCTGTCCACAGTGACCACGGTGCATCGTGCTTGGCGCTGACCATGGCAGATTTGTTGGTGATCTCCACCAAGACAAAAGCAGGACTCGTCACTGAAGATGACCCGCTGCCATTCTGAGTAACATCATGACAGTCTGGCATGACACCATTGCAGTCTTTGGCGATGCTGATGTAGTGTTAAGGGCAGTTGTCGTAACAGTCTGTGTGCATGTCATCCTGTGTTGTGCAGACGTCTGCCAAAGGGGCTGGCACTAACAGGATGACTCATAGAGGGCATCACTGCTCGCTGAATTCCTGCAGTCATGGCTGTTGGGTCAGTCAGGTACAGCAATAAAGCCCATCCTTGCATACGTCACATGCGCGGCCGAGTGTGAAACCTGAATCATTCACCTGCCTCACAATGTCAAACCTACCCACCAAGTTTCAGTCCTGTTGGTTGATTCCTTCTGGGTTCAGCTATTTGTGCAGCTATTCTTTTGACGGTGAGTGTATATACATGTACTCTGTATATAAGATTGCCTTTTGGACAGCATGTGTAGTACTCCCACAGCAATAATGAAGTAGGTGATACGGGAAAACAACAAATTCCTCCAAGAATGATGCAGTGCTTTTGGTTGGGGCTGTTGCCTTGAACCGGCCCTGAGTTAAATTTAATATTAATTACATTGATCTGAAAGATCTATGTGTAATGTAACTGACTCACTGTGAGGCTAGTGTATCTGAACAGAGGCATGTAGAGATGGACACAGTGGAAAGAGGACCAGATAAACCCGATGGCACACATGGGCCTGAATGAATATGCTGCTGATGCTAACAGCACTTACTGGAGAACAGAAAGCCCTGTGACTCAGAGCTCACTTATAAAAGAAGCCATTGATCAGTGGGCTTTCCTGAGTACAGGGAAATGTATGTCTGGGGTCAAGCCCATACGCCACACAAGTACGAACAAAACGCTAGACAATTCCTTTAACTCTCAGAAGAGATTAGCACCAGCAGGCTGGAAAAATCTCACAGCCATGCAGCGTTGGATTGTAAGACCTCCAAATGGTCTGCAGTTGGCCTGTGTGTATTGCGAATGCACTCAGTAGGAAGCCCAGAGACGGATTGTTGCACTAAATGACTGTTATTACCTTTCCAAGTCCTGCAGTTTGCACTGCCGCAACTGATGTTCTCCTGAGACAGTTGCTCCCTCTGCTGGCCACAAGACAATTGATGAGAAAACACTGAGGAAGAAATTTCAGCATCATCATAATTATCAATTTGTCACAGTTTGTACAGCGGTCAGGTTCAGCTATGTGATTTGATTGGTTGAAAAGTATCCTGCTGATGTTATTATATCTGATGATGTCATGCCTTTTTTTCACCATGCCTGCATCACTACTGACCACCGGTTGCTAAGCAACAACAATGATTGCTCGATTATTCCTAACTGCCTGAACTGCTCTTGGATAGAAACCAATGTTAATGAAGTGTATATGAAACAACTTGAATGGTTTCTTAAGCTGTGTTCAGGATCACTCCCTATAACACAAATAGTGCATGTCGTGCGT
>CM067487.1:10415992-10458332 GCA_034552555.1 Semaprochilodus insignis | reverse complement strand
GTAGTGTGTTGGTGTACAGTAACTCAGTAAGTGTAATGCGTTAGTGTATTGTAAGTAGTGTGAGTTACTGTACACCAACACACTACTTACAGTGGACTAACACATTACACTTACTGAGTTACTGTACACCAACACACTACTTACAGTGGACTAACACGTTACACTTACTGAGTTACTGTACACCAACACACTACTTACAGTGGACTAACACATTACACTTACTGAGTTACTGTACACCCACATCAGCTTGCTATTTGGGATTTAGCCTATTTAATTCCTGCAATGGTGAAAAAGTGGCAAAATGAATGAAACACAGTGAAAACCGTGTTCGGTATTCTGCATGATAATCATACTGCTCTGATCACACATAAAAAATGATGCCTCTGGTTGGAAGCCTTTTAAATGCAGTGTATCACCACAAGCTGGCTATGTGTATGACCCATGAGCGTGTCTGTTTCCAGAGATCCTGAGAATCACCAATGAGAATCTGTATTTGAGTCTGCAGAGAGGAGAGGAGATCCTGTCACTTCGACAACACCTCTTCACAGAGGAGTCAGTGGCTGACGAGGCCTTCTGGAAGTCATCAAGTCGATAGAATCCTGACTGTACCTGGTAAGGCTTTAGCTCTCTGCAGCATCAGAGCTTACAAGAGGACTAACAGTTCATATCCAAATGAATCATATCTAGGATCTTAACTAAGCAACAGAACATGATAAAAGACTTTCATTTCAAGCCTCCAGAGTAGGAGTCATTTAATAACTTAGATATACAAAGTAATTAATGTTACTTTCATGCTTGTTAAGAGCTTAAAATATCTTTATTTAAACTACAGCTGGTGTCAAAATCCAACATAATGCTGAGCTTGCCTTGCTAGCTTGGTGCTTGCATATCATATGAGGAGCATTATCTTAGCAATGGTTATATTAAAAAAAGCTAAGTATTTGAAAGATAGCTAGGTATCGACACTGCTTTATGGTTTTATCTCTGTGCTTGACAATGTTGAAAATGAAATGACCTTTTTAGCATATGTAAATCGTGTAGGCCGTTAACAGATTTCACACAGGTTGAGGTTTCATTTGACAGAATGATCACAAGCACTGACACAAGCATTCAAGCTTCCCGACATTAAAGATTATTTACAGTTTTATTTAGTCATTCATTCATTCATTCATTTTATGCATACTTAACATGCATTGTCTGTTTGCACTTCTTTCCATGCTGTTGATGTGAAGCACCAGCCCTATTTGTTTTTGTTCTGAACACAATTTTAATGGCTATAAGGATAAGATTATAAAGTGCTAGACAGCATGCATACATTGTGTTTTCACAATGCTCAGAAAGACTCTTACACAAGGTTACATGAGTGCCTGTTGTCCCTCTTGTGGACAGTCTTGTTAAATATGAGTATGTGAATGTCTGAGGTTACAAGCCTCAATCCTAAAAGACTTAAAAGCCTAAAAATGAGCATTTACAAAGTTCAGCTTTTAAATGATAGTATAAAGTATCTATATATAGTATATATATATAGTATATATATGTGTGTGTGTGTGTGTGTGTGTGTGTGCATTGTTATGTATGTGTAAGTATATATTACACACTCACACAGACACACTCATTGTCACAAAAATAGTTGCACCAAGAAGGAAGTGTTGGATTGCAATTCTATCTGGAGAGAAGATAATGATGACCAGGAACAATAAGTGTTGATAAATTTAGACTGCTATGGGCAATATTTATTGAGCTACACATACAGAAGTAGTGTCTCTCAGATACAGAAGGAATCAACAGACAGGAATGAAACTTGGTGGGTAGTTTTGACAGTGTGAATGTGAATAATTCCAGTTTCACACTTACCGCTGTACCTGACTGCCCAACAGCCATGTGGCTCAGAATGGCAGCAGGTCATTCAGTGACGAGTCCCGCTTTTGCCTTGGCGGAGACGACCAACGAGCCCGTGTGTGGAGGCACTGGGGTCATGAATGGTTAGTTGTCACACATCACACGTCCAGAAAGCCTGGTGTCACTCCACCTCCACCCCTACCACAAAATCTGCAGGAGCTGAGTGAGAATATTGAAGCTACATGGGATGGATTATCACAGGACACCATTAGGAACCTCTACAACTCCATGCTGAGATGTCTGGCATGTTGCGTTAGCAAACATGGTGGCCTGACGCCATACCGAAAGACACTACTTCTGTATGTGTGCTCAATAAATATTACCCATATCAGTCTAAATTTATCATCATTTATTGTTCCTGGTAACCTTTATCTTCCTTCCCAATAGCATTGCAATCCCACAGTCTGATCTTGCTTCATATGTGCATGGTATTACTACTATGTGAAAGTGTGTGTGTGTACCAGGAAGTGTGTAGCTCTGTGTAATGGACGTGCTGTCTCTTCCTCCTCTGAGGGCCCAGCACCAGCACACAGGTGCTAATGACGTGACACGGCCGTTGAACTTCCCCCCTCCCTTCATAATATGCAAACACCTGAATCCTGCACTCTGTTTGATGTGGAAACACACACAATACGTCCTGTCAGCCTGTGGGGAATTCTCTAGGAGGGACGCCAGTTCTCCGGCTTTAGGGGGACGGTGCTAGCAGAGAGAATTTTTCATACAGGCCCAAAATTATGCCACGGGAATCCGGCTGAAAGAGGCCTAAGAGCTATGATAGATTGTGCACAAATTTGTGTCAAATATGTGTTTGAATAGCTGTGTTTGGGATGAGGATGAATTGCTTTTCCAGGGCTGCCAAGGTACGGAGCTAAACTGATTCCAGCGTTTGTAGCTACAGATTTTTGAAATAAACATCCCAGTAGTTTCTGGATTTGCACATATACTACATACATTGTAATAAAAAGTTTCAACTATGAACATTTAACGTTTAATGGTCAAATTGTAATGTTTGTTCCTGTTGTTGTGATAGTAAAACACCGTAGGTCAGAATAACTAGTGAAACTGTGGCATTACATTTGTGGCATTACATTCAATCTTTCATTCATTCATTCATTCATTCATCTTCTAAGGCATTTATCATTCTGGGTTGCAGGTGGGTGGGGAGGAGATGCTGGTGCCTATCCAAGTGCTCAGAGTAGAACATTCCGGTTGGGATTGTCTGATGGAAAGAGTCATAGCTAATGAAGAAACTGAGTACCAACCATAATCTCACCAGTGTGTTGTTTAAGGTGGTAGAAACATCAGGCTCCTGCAAATGGTGCTGCACGAGGATGATGGGGCTATAAGTACCTGTGGGGTGTACAACAGGATTCATAGATTGAGAAGAGCTGGTACAGGGCAGTGAATGTCTCGTTCCATGTGTGGAAAATGGGTCCAAAGCAGATGTTAATGATTGGCTAAAAGGAGTGATTGCATTAGGGCATGCCAAAGACCATAGTGTGAAGGAAGTAGCTGTATCTGCAGGTGTATGGAAGCGTGTGGTCATACAGGTCTACCAGCAGTGGCCAAAATCCCAGTCTACAGGAAATTCCCCTCAGAATTGTGCCAGGGAAGGTGCAACTGTGCAATTCTTTGATGCAGGAGTAGCTGAACATTGATGTGGCCTACATCCAGAAACTTGTCCAGTCCATGTCAAATCCAATCACAGCTGTTATTTATGCTTGTGTAGGGATTACATGCTATTACATACGTTTCAGTTACAGGTGACTCATTATTTTGTCAGGTGAGCTTACTTTCTATATTGTTATACCTGACTGGGATGAAGAACTAAATGTCAGGAAAACCTTGACTTGAGAAAACCTTGACTTGAGAAAACCTTGACTTGAGAAAAAGAATAATTCAGTCCAAAATAACATTTACAGTTTTCACCTTCGCCTCAATAAAAGTAATAAAAGCTTACAGCTGCTCAGTGAGCCTTACGCAAACTGATTGCCTATGTCATCACCACTGGCCTCCAAACATGTTGAGCAGTTCTCTCAAACAGACCTGTTTAGACTTGCTTAGCAACATATAAAAGTTCTGGGAATGAAGGAATAGTATTATTGTCACACTGACTCCATAATTAGTATAACTGAAATCAGACAACCCAAGAGAAAAGGCCCATAGTGTCCAACTTGGCATGCATTGTAGACTCCAGTGTTTTATTATTGAAAGGACAAACAGACCCAGATCAATGTTTAACAAGGCATTCTCCAACAATGAGGCTACACCATAAGCTAACAGTCTAGAACAAAGAGCTGTGGCTTGCTAGCCTTTCTGTTATTCAAATGCATGAATGTGTTCAGAAGAGTGCACCTACAGTAAAACCCTGGAAGCACAACAGTAGACATGCTAGGGTTGTAACAGTCTGCAATGCCTCCGAGTAGCTTTATACTGTATATTCATTTTACTGCAATTGTTTTAGCACCAGCTCATGCCACCTGCAGAAGTTCCCAGATGACTGTACTGTATGGTGCATTCACAGTGGAGATTACAGGAGCATTAAGATTAGTATGTCAAATGAATTGGTGGTCTTCTACCATCCGGAAGGAGGAAATGGAGATGGTTTAGTTGCATAAGTACCTGGAGGTTCACCTAAGTCAGACTGGGCTGTCCAGATAGAAGCACACACTGTACAGGAAGTCTGAAAGCAGGTTCTTCCTTTCTACAGAAGACCAGAGTTTCTTTTCTCTGTGGTGGTCTGTTGAGGGGGCAGTGCCTCTGCAGGAAATTCCAAATGCCTCCGTAATCTGATCGGGAATGCTGTCACAGGGCTGCTACTGGACTCAGTGGTGGTAGTGGATGGTAGAGATGAGGACCGCAGTAAAGTTGGAACAGTTCTGTCCATCTCTTCTACTGCTTGATATCCTTCAGTCAACAGCTCATTCCACCAAGAGCTTCTCTGCTGACATCTGTAAGGCTCCACAATGTCTGTTGAGACAGGATGTTTAGCTGGAACTCTGGGAGAGGCCTCTTCTCAGAATTAAGAATCCATATGCCCCACACCACTGAATACTGAAGAAAATGCAGAGTGACTGAACAGCCTAAGCATGTCGCCTGCTATTAGCTAAGGTTTTGATAATAGTAAATGGGAGTCTATGGGAGGAACGAGCGATGAATAAATGACACATAGAGGAGTGCAGGTCAGTATGACTGTGGATTAGAGTTTGGGGATCTGCCCTAAGTGAGTACAGGCAGTTTGGTGGCTGTAGGTTAAAGGAAACAGTAGGGTTTCCACCCCATTCATTGTTAATGGGAAAAACATTTTTTTCCTGAATTTCACAAAGATTTTATGAAAACCATACATGTGATGTAAGCAAGGACGCAACTTATCTCTGTTCCTGACTGAGCCAACAGCCTCGGTTGCAAACATTCAGCGAGCGGTGATGCAATCCACGAGTCAGCCTGGTAGTGCCAGAACTATTGGAAGACGGTTGCACGATGCAGGACTACATGCACACAGACTGTTACGATGACTTCCCTTAACACCACATCAGTGTCACCAAGGACTGCAATGGTGTTGTGCCAGTGACTCAGAACGGCAGCGGGTCATCTTCAGTGACGAGTCCTGCTTTTGTCTTGGTGGAGGCGACCAACGAATCCGTGTGTCAGCGCCAAGATGAATGGTTTGTTGTCACGCGTCACACGTTCAGTAGGCCCCCATACCCCCACAGGACACCATTAGGAACCTCTACAACTCCAAGCCGAGACATCTAGCATGTTGCGTTAGCTACATACTACTTTCGTATGTGTGCTCAATGAATATTGCCCATATCAGTCTGAATTTATCATAATTTATTGTTCCTGGTAACCTTTATCTTCCTTCCAAATAGCAATGCAATCCCACACTTCCTCCCAGGTGCAGCAATATTTTTGATGATGAGTGTAATTAAGTCAATGTAAAGAAATTTTATTTCAAATTTTATTTCAAGTGATTTTGGAGCATTTCTAATGGTCCGTTCCTCAAAATTAAACAACACAAAACTGAAATGTCCATATAAAGGGCAGCCGTTGCGTTCAAATGATGTAGAAAAGTAAAACTGACTAAAAATAAACATATGTACACATGTAACATATTACTTACATAGTCATTACCAAACAATTCATAGTAGTCACTGTATAATAATAAGCCTCCCTGTGACTGCTCTCAACTTTGCCCTGCTCGCTGTCGATAACAGCAGAGTGACGTGTGAACGGACCAATCAAAACGCTCCTCTCCTGTGGCCACGTCAAGGAGGGAGGAGATCACCGAGGTCCAACACCAGCCTGTGTTGCATGCTTCACTGCCTTAGAAATGCAGTTGTGGACTGTACAGTGGAGCTAACCGGAAATCACAGCCTTGCTTGTATATTACCTGTATGTTCCTCGAAAAGCAATAGCGATACGCTTCCTATTAGCTTATAAGATACAGTCATCCCAATGCATGAGCAGTCTGGGTGGACCTAAATACTCTACGCTATAGTCCACGCCCACATTTAATAATCGTCCCTCCCTCTCCACAGTCTGTTAACGGAATTGTAGTGTTGTCTTATGTTTGGTTGCTAACAGCAGTCAGCCTGAGTGAAAGATCAGGACCAGGACCGGGATCTCTCCTGAGAGCACCAGAAGGAGCCGAACTGAGGTAAAGTGTGCTGTGTATTTTACAGAGGTCGCGATGATGACGAAGCTGAAGCGAGCTCCCTGTTCGCCGGTATGTCGCTCGAATTTTACCGTTCCACCTTAAATGGCGCAGAGGCGCCAGAATGTAACTGTTGCGCCTTTTAAGGTGGAACGAGGAAATTGGAACAAGCAATCGGCACTGACTGGAGATGTACATCCGCTATGTCCTCCACAGCTAGTCAAAGCCGCTAACCCTACCAAAGTCACGTGACCGAGCTCTAACTAGCGCCTTAGGCTTCATATTTAGTGGCTAACTGAAATGAAAGCTCCAGTACTCAGGCAGTTACCACTGCTGCTCACTGAGCTCAAAGTGCTCTTGGCTTTCCTTGCTCTTGGTTGTTGCGACATGCTTGGCCTATTCCCATGATATGACTACAGCCTGTCTACAGCTGGTTCCCCATTTCTAACCTCAAACAGCAACTTTCCTATCAACCTTTGGTCCCAGCCATAGCAGCAAATGCATGCTCATTGACACTTGTACCAGACTCTGATCAGAGTCACCTCTCTGTGCATTCCCAACCTTCTGATCGGATTTACAGTGTCCCAAAAAGGCATGAATGAATGAAAATTTCTACTATCTATAGTGGTTGACCATTTTTATGGAGAAAAGGTCCAGGGCACAGAGGTGGAGATGGAGGTGTGTTTACACTGGTGTCAGTGAGATCATGAACTGCACAAAGACCTGTGGGTTTCAGCTTCAGATTACAACAGCTTGGAATGAATGGGAAAAGACAGAAAATTCCAGGAATAGGGAATATGATCCTATTTTAAATAAAGGCCTCTCGGTTTCACATGGTCATAGAATGGAAAACCGCACTACCAGTCAAAAGTTTGCATACACCCAACTAAATGGATGTTGTTGGTTATCTTAAAGACTACAGGCTTACACATAACAGCTCCAACTGACGAGCTTTTTGTTGTATCAACCTCCATAGCAAGTTAAGAAAGCTGTTTTATCCTCCTGTAAAGTCCCTTTTTGGGAGTTTTTAAGGTGGACTGTATAATTCTAAGGGTGTTATTTTATAGTTTGATGTCTTCCCTTTTATTCTAAAGTAAAGCATTAAGCTAAACATAAGGGGAACCTTCTATGAGTAGCAGTGTCTAAACGTTTGACTGGTACTGTACATGTGCACATTGGCATAACTGAATAAGGGCACTGGCTACATAGAACTGACATACCGTGAACCTCAAGCGCTGTTGTTCTTCTGTAGAATACCAATCCAAAAGAGCTTGGTAAAACAGGACAATTCCAAAATCCGATAACACTTTAAGTATTAAGTATTAACTGACTAACATGCATTAGTTAACATGACATGACATTAGTAATACACTAACAATGCTTAACTAATGTTAAGTAAACATGTAACAACTGTTACCTGTTTACTTAACATGTAAACATGTAGTTGTTATATGTTTACTTAACATTAGTTAAGCATTGTAACCATTGTAAATGTATTACTTCATGTTAACTACTGCATTGCTTCATGTTAGTCAGACATGTTAATGTAAAGTGTTACATAACGGACTCATTAATATTTACACCTCCAAAATGTACATGTACTCACAGTCTAGCCCAGCTTACATTCTAGCCCAGTGATACAATGGCAATGGAGCAACAGAGCAGGGAAAATGGTGGACTATAGGGAGAAATCCATTCCAGCCTTCCCAAGGAACCGCACTGTCAATAGGCATGACTGATGTTCATCCTTAAACAAGGCTGATGGCTTCCTGTTCTCTAGAATCCTAATGAGATGTTCTGTTCCACCTTAAATGCAGTACAGAAACCAGATATAACTGGGTCACTATTTAGGGTAGAACGGAAAATTTGCACAACAAGCTGGCGAATAGGAAGCCAACTTCATGCTGAGATCAGACAATCACATCTCAGACACTTTTAATTCAACTGTGTTGGTTTGCTTGGCACATTTCACTCCAAACAGTTGGACAATACCAATCAGCTTTGCTCAGCAATTAACACTGAAGAGATTGAAGGGAGGAGCAGTTCCATCTTTATTAGCCTATTAACCCCAACAGCAGCCTGTAAGTAGCAGCCGTGCCGTGTGGTCTTATCAGTGTTTGCCATTTGAGGCTTCAGATCATCTAAACTGAGAGTTTCATAGTGAGGAACAGCTTTAATTTACTTTGTGTTGATGTCCAGATCCAAAGCGAGTAGCTACTAGCAAGCCTCAATGGTAGCATAGTAACCAAATATTACAACCTAGCTTATTTACATGGAGGTTCGTTTCATTTTCCCACCCGTGTTTCGCTGTAAACCAGCAAATTGGAGCAGAGCTGATCAAATTATTAATGAGCCCACTAAAAACAGCTTGTTTCATTCTAGGGCCAAATCATGGGGTTGTAAATTGGTGTGTAAAACCGCATCCGGGCATTTTTTGCCTTGACCAAAGTCCATCCACATCAGAGAGAAAATATTGAACATATGGATTCTACGGCACCTTTAGCCCTTTTTTATAGCCTGTATTACACTGGAGCTTGTGTGACGTATTGATTTATAGAAATCCTTCCTCAGATGTCCTCAGCTGGCGCATTCAAAAGAATGCAGTCGGCTCAGACGTGGCAGATGTAGAGGTGCAGTGAGATAAACAGCCTTCTCTTTCGCAGGATGTCTCGAGAGCAGAAGGCCGTGGAGCGCGCCAGGAAGGCCTTTGCAACCGGCCGCAGCAAACCGCTGGAGTACCGCATCAGCCAGCTGAAGAATCTGCTGTGCTTCATCGAGGAGAGGCAGAAGGAGATTGCAGATGCTATGAAAAAGGACCTCGACAGGGTGGGATGCTCATGAATGTTGATTAGAATCCGAAGTGAAACGTATCCCCATATGTCTTACTGCTGATGTCCAGTGTGTGTTTCTCTGTTGACAGAGTGAGAATGGCACCCAGCTTTATGAAACTTTGACTATGGTGGGAGAGATCAAACTGATCATCAGTAAGCTGGCGGAGTGGGCTGCCCCTCGGCCGGTGGTTAAAAACCTGATGACCCTTTCGGATCAGGTCTACATTCAGCCAGAGCCTCTGGGAGTGGTCCTTGTAATCGGAGCCTGGAACTACCCCTGGGCTGTAACCCTCCAGCCCTTGATGGGAGCCATTGCAGCAGGTGTGCTTGTTTTACAGCAGTGTTGAGTTTGCATAATGTGTGAGTCTGAAAAGATGCTAAAGGTGGCGAGACATGAGGGAAAAACAGGCCTGACAAATACACGGCGTATTGTTAAAACTTAGATCTGATTCTGAGATCTGTAATTGGCTTTCCCTAGTAGCACTGAGTGTGTTCATTCCGGTTTGGTGTGCTATTTCTAGTAGAATACCATTTATTATTGCAAACACAGCCCATTTCACTGTGACAGCATGTATTAAGTGTCCCACATAAGTCACATCACAAGAAGTCACATCACAACAGTTACTGCATTAACTACCTGCCACCTCCTAATATGCTTTGAAAAGAATAGCTAATTATTGTAAAATTCAACACTTCAGATTCTTTTGACAAGAAACTTGAGCCATATCTCTTGGATGCACCATTTTCTTGCAGATAAGGCAATTGAAATTGGAATTTCACTGATTTTCTGAATTTCTGCATAACTTAACTGTTAAGAAGTCAACACGGTGTCTCTAAGATGTGAAATGCACCATTCTAAAGGCATCTAAAGAAATGAACGTCTCTAAAAACTACAGCACATAAAGCTATTACATGAAATGGTTGTGAATGCACTGCTTGATGTGTTAGACATTGCTCTACCACAGTTAGGTTTCTACCACGAGCACAAATAACAGCTGTGATTGGATTTGGCATGGACTGGACAAGTTTCTGCATGTAGGCCACATCAATGTTCAGACACTCTTGCATCAAAGAACTGCGCAGCTGAATTGTGCAGTTGATTTTAGCCACCACTGGTAGACCCGTATGAGTTACGGACGCTTCCATACACCTGCAGATTCAGCTACTTCCTTCACACTGTGGTCTTTGGCACACTCAAATGCAATCACTCCTTTTAGCCAATCATTAACATCTGCTTTGGACCCATTTTTCACACATGGAACGAGACATCACTGCACTGTACCACCTCTTCTCAATCTATGAATCCCGTCACACCTATTCATGTCTTCTAGGTGCTTCTGTTTAATGTACAGAGTAGTACATTAGTGGTAAATCTAACACATTTTTGGCCGAACACTTTTCGCTAAACACTCATAAAACATATCTTAGGCGTCCGTCAGCAGAATTTCATGTGATAACCTTCTGTGAGTTGTCTTTTAGAGGCATTCGAGGCAGCTATTAAAGAACAATACATTGTGCAACCCTTACACAGAGCAGCACGTAGCTTTGCAAATGCATGTTTTTCATATGCAAATAGTCTTCACTGGGAGGCATGCTGAAAGGAGAAGCCCATAACACCAATTAGAATGAATGATATACTGATATATATTGACATAATTGCCCCTTTCGGCACTCTGACTGAATGCACTCGTTTCACCTCATAATACAGAGAAATCCAGGTAGATTCATTTAGGACGTTTATTTGATTCTACAGGGTATTAGACTTTAACCCAGACCTGCATGAAAGCTGTGTGCTAATAGATCATAGTACACTTGGGGTTCCTGCCCCTGTTATCTGCTATTGCTAAACTTAGAGGTAGAGTCCACACTTCTCTGCCTACTAATCTCTGCATGTGTGCTAAGGTGCAAGATGATATAGTCTATAAACCTTTTCAGGTTATCTAGCTGTGTAGCTGATGTGCTTACTCTGACCAACTGTGTCCTACATTATTCATGGTTGTTTAATTGCCCTAAAAGCAATCTGTGCTTCAACCCCAGGGGTTTTACTGTCTTTCATTAGCATCTGTAAGCTGGATGTGCGTTTCATGGTTTGAATTGCTAATTTTTTAAGCATTTTGTCTTCTCACTCATGACCTCTTGTACTGTGACACAATTGGCGGCCTAAAAGAGCTTCTTTTCTAAGTGAGAGGTTAAGTGATCTATTGACAGTTGTTCATATCAGTGAGCTGTCTTTACCACCGTGATTACCGTGTCAAGCAGTTTATAGGCGTATTCTATGGGACTAAGGTTTAAGTGCAAACCGTAGACAGCTATAAAGCAAGGCTCACCTAAAAATCAAATGTGCAATGCTTACCACGAATGTATTTGATCTGATGTTTGGGTCTAGTTTGGTTAGTTTTGGAGCTACGAGGGTAATGTTGCTAAAGCGTAGTGGAAGATTGGAGCCGCCAAAGTAGTCCAGCGAGGCCAGATGTGATCTCGTATCAAGAAGGGGAACTCTAACTTCCACTATTCCTTACTTTTAACATCCGGAATTGATGTATTGAAAACTTGAAGTCTGGCGGAGCCAGATGTGAAGTTGTATTTTAAAGGGGGGCACCATCTCTAAACACACCTCCAAATTCTGCTGTTCCATACTTTTAACATCCAAAATCAACAAATGTGATCTGATATTTTTGTCTAGTTTACCTTGTTCTGAAGCTACAAGACTAATGTAGCTAACATGTATTGGAAGCTTGGAAGCCACCAAAGTAGTCCAGCAGGGCCAGATGTGCTCTCGTATCAAGAACAGGAATGCCTTCTCCAAACATACCCCCAAATTCCACTGTTCCTTGCTTTTAACATCCGAAATCCACAAGAAATGTAGTTGATCTGATGTTGGTGTCTAGTTTGCTTAATTTTGGAACTACAAGGCTATGTAGCTAACATGTATTGAAAGCTTGGAGCCACCAAAGTAGTCCAGTAGGGGCAGATGTGATCTTGTATCAAAAAAGGGAAAGCTCTTTCCGATCACACCTTCAAATTCCACCGTTCAAAACTTTTAACAAATAAAAATGAATACCAAATGTAGCTGATCTGATGTTTTTTGCGTAGTTTGCTTAGTTCTGGAACCATGAGGGTAACGTAGCTAACACGTATTAAAAACTTGGAGCCGGCAAAGTAGTCCAGATACGATCTTGTATCAAGAAGACGATCTTCTCAAAACACACCCCCAAATTCCAGTATTGCATACATCCAAAATCGAGAACACTAGCAAAATAAGCTATCTAGCCGATTGCGACCTAACAGACGTTTTTACGTTCAGGAGTTGCTTATTGTACCACATGGAATGTGTGTTGTGCACACAAAACTGCATATGGATCTTACACAAATGAAAACTATCCCGCATAGGATACTAACATGTTTACATGTGTTTAATTGTTCTTAGGCAATGCGGCTGTTATTAAACCATCTGAGGTGTGCACCCACACTTCAAAAGTGATGGAGGAGCTCCTGCCACTGTACATCGACAAGGTTAGTCAACAGTTATCACTGGTGAAGTGTTACACTCCTTCATGAAAATGTTGCTGACTGAACCATGTGGCAATCGAGTTTTGGAGGTGAATTAAGTGAATTAAGATTCAATGCAGCAAACAAACTCCTCTTGGTTCTAAAGGCTTCACTGATCACACAAAAGTGACCTTTGTTGTTACTAGCTCTGTTAGCATTCATGTCAGAATCTGAACCTGGGACAGTTATGGACAGGTAGTCAGTGGCTGGCTTATTACACAATATTTCATAATATGCCCATAATGTTTGATTCTGATGGTGCTTATTTTAGGAGATGTACCCTGTCGTTACTGGAGGAGTCCCAGAGACTCAGGAGCTCCTGAAGCAGCGTTTTGATCACATCTTCTACACGGGCAACTGCACGGTGGGCAAGGTGATCATGGAGGCAGCCGCTAAACATTTAACCCCTGTTACTCTGGAGCTGGGTGGAAAGAGCCCCTGTTACATTGATAAAGACTGTGACCTTACCATCGCCTGCCGGTGAGTCCACTCCGACCAGAAGAGGCAAATGTCCAGATTTAAGAATTCCCAAGTTCCAGTTACACTACCAGTCGAGAGTTTAGACACAGGTACATATAGAAGGTTCTCCTTATTTTTAGCTTAATGCTTCAAACTATCAAATAGCTCTCATGGAATTATGCAGTCCACCTTAAAAAAAAACCTCCAAAATTGAACTTTACAGGAGGATAACACCACTTTCTTAACCTGCAGTGGAGGTTAATATAATATTAAAATATAAATATTTTTTTCTTATCAATTTTGCAGGAATTCTATTGGTCTGTCCATCATGAAGATTCACTAAACGGAAAGAGAAACTAGAGCTTTTAAACTGTGCTAAACAGAGATCAAAGATTTGTTGCGCAACTAAATACATATTAGAGGTGGAGATATTGCAGAAATATGATACTGTGATACATCAAGAGTATATGTGGTATATCAGGATATGTACTGTTTCAGACTCTCATCAGTTGGAGCTGTTAAGTGTAAGCCTGTAGAGTCTTTAAGATAACCAACAACATCCGTTTAGTTGGGTGTGTCTAAACTTTTGACTTGTACTGTATTTGTAAATGACTAGGGGTGTAACAATGCATTGTGATGTTGCACCAATGTGCATCATGAAGATGTAACAGACATCAAAGAGAAGGAAAAATCCAATTCAATTTATTAGCATTTTTTCAACAACAAAGTTTCCAAATAATCAGGACCACTCCAGCACTCATTCTGCCTCCCAGCTGTAGCATCACAACAACATGATTATAGACATATGCAAAAGTATGAACACCATGGTGAAATTGCACATTTTGGAGTTTTACTAAGTATACGCACATCCTCTACAGGGAGTAAACTTAAAATTTCTGCTAATTTACCTGCAAATTTAATGCAGTATTTCTGAGTTTGACATACTGGGAAAAAAAAGTTTTGCACAGACTACCCCGCCTCCCTAAGCAAATCTGTTCACCTCAGCGAATAAACAGTAAATGGGCATTAAATTGTGCAAAGTGTAAACACAAACATAAACAAAGGTCATTGGACCACAGGCACCCAAACTTTTGCATATGACTATTTTATTCAGTAGTGAACCCAGTATCAAAACTGGGCGATCTGGCCAAAAACATTATCATAAAAAAAATGTTTATAAGTCAGTATCGACAAGTAGCAGTCTGTGTTAAAGAGACCTCAGAGCTTTAACTGCAGTGTGATTCTCTCACGCCAGACAGACAACAGCCTTTTCTTAGGCCTGTTTAAACTGAAATCAGTGCTTTCTGTCTGATTTGGTCACTGTAGTAACTACGATAACATCAGTTCAGCCGTGCTGGGTGTGTGAGAGCACTGCTTCATGTTAGCCAGCTGCTATAAACAGCCTGTGAAGCTAACTTTCTCCTATCCTGTCTTAGCCCGTTGCTAAAAGCAGTTAGCCGGTGACACTAGCTTTCTCCTACCCTGTCTTAGCCAGCTGCTAAAAGCAGTTAGCCTGTGAAGCTAGCTTTCTCCTATCCTGTCTTAGCCGGCTGCTAAAAGCAGTTAGCCTGTGAAGCTAGCTTTCTCCTACCCTGTCTTAGCCAGCTGCTAAATGCAGTTAGCCTGTGAAGCTAGCTTTCTCCTACCCTGTCTTAGCCAGCTGCTAAAAACTAGATAGCAAAATTGTTCTGGCCCAAATCTGGCCCACGTTTCCCATTTTCATCTGGCCCACTTGCTGCACAGATTGATGACACTTGAGGCCACCGCTTGCAAGGTGTGGGTCACATACGCAACACATTAGGGCTACACGTCAGCCAAAAGTAGGCAACTGTGCTGTATCTCCCCCAGAAGTGGTCCAGATCTGTTTTGGAACATGTGGGCCACATGGGTGTTTATATATCTGGGCCACTTTGGCTCACATGCAGTTTGCCAGTAGGCAGCACTGCCGTATCTGTGCCAGAAGGGTCAGGTGGGCCACCTTTGGCTCAGTGCAGATTGCCGGTGCAGACTGTGGGCCAGCAGTGCCATATCTGTGGCAGACATGGCCCACACCCGTAGGCTCTCTGCGATGCCACTTATATTCTCACCCACATTTGGTCGCAGGGGAACTTACTCTCGATCGCTTCCCTCAAACTGCATTTTAGTCCTAACGCTCTCTCTCTCTCGCTCTCTCTGACTCTCTGGTGGAAAAACTTGGAAGTGCGGCATCTGGTGGCATCAACAGTGTAGGGTCGCTACAGTGGAAATGCCTTCAGGACTCTGAATAAAGCGGATACATGAGAGTGGTCTATTATATTGAACATTTCTTGTACCTTTGTTATAAATGTTATGAAAACTGTTCTATTGTGATAATTATTAGGATATAATTATATCGTTTTAGTGCCCAGCGCTACCCAGTATCATCAATCATGTGTAGTTACACCCTTAGGTCAGATCTGTCATTCCGTACATATATCTGTCATTTGCCATTTTTGCATGTGGTTACTGTGACACATTTACAACCAAATTATGACTTAATGGAATCATTTTGCAGTTTAATATACTGTCAGTAGAACAGCCATAGTAGATTGTATGATGTTAACAGACATACTTTAAAAATGAGTTTTAAATAAAGTCAGTGGTATTCTATTACAGACGCATTACTTGGGGAAAGTACTCGAACTGTGGTCAGACTTGCATCGCCCCAGACTACATCCTCTGCGACCCCAGTATCCAAGACCGAGTTATTGAAGAGATCAAGAAGAGTGTGAAGGTAATGTTTCCTTCAGCTCCACAGAAGTGCAGTGCATCATTTGACTTATCATCTGATTATAGTCTTGAAACCAGATTTAGGCTGATTTCTTCCTCATTTTGTTGGATTTCGTTTTCTTCCAGGAATTCTACACTGATAATCCCAAAAGCTGTCCAGACTATGGGCGCATCATCAACCAGCGGCACTTTAAGAGGGTGATGGCCCTGATGGGAGACAGCACGGTGGCTCTAGGAGGAGAAAGTGATGAGTCAAAATGCTACATTGGCAAGTGCTTTTAATACTAGTACGTTTGTACATTGAGTACAGTGTCAGCTGTTATAACAATGTTATATCATATGTAATGACATAGTTATGCAGTAATTACATTTATTTAGTTATTTAGTTTTGCATGTTAATTTAATGTGAAGCAGCGACAAAAAATCTCAAATATATAAATGATTTTTTTCTTTCTGCTAAACACGACAATAGCCTTTCATCAGATTTAATTTATAATTGAGTTTATCTCCTCTTCTACTTACAAAGCACATCAAAGTTTATCTGTCACGTACACTACCAGTCAAAAGTTTAGACACCCCTAACTAAATGGGTGTTGTTGATGATCTTAAAGACTCTACAGGCTTACACTTAACAGTTCCAACTGATGAGAGTCTGAAACAGTACATATCCTGATATACCACATATACTCTTGATGTATCACAGTATTATATTTCTCCATATCTCCACCTCCACCTAATATATATTTAGAAAGCTCTAGTTTCAGTTTAGTGAATATTCATGATGGACAGGCCAATAGAATTGGTCCAAAACTGCCTAGAAATAAACCTTGTTATATCAACCTCCACTGCAGGTTAAGAAGGCTGTTTTATCCTCCTGTAAAGTTTCATTCTGCAGTTTGATGTCTTCACTTTTATTCTAAAGTAAAACATTAAGATAAACATAAGGAGAGTATGTAGCCGTAGCCATCACTAAACATTTGATTGGTATTGTACGTAGTCATACACAGTACAACTAGTGCTGAAATGCTTGGGTACAAAAATATTAAGATAAAAACAATATGTTAAATAAACATAAAATTTGATTAAAAAAACACCAATGTAATAAATTTAGAAAGCTTAGAATCTTCATTATGACAGAATTTGACAGAAGTGTTATTACAAATTTAAATCACACCATTGTCACTAAAATACTTCTTTCTACTTGTGAAGGAAAAAACATTATTTATTTGCAATAGAAATGAATACAACATGATATTTTTCCATGTCATTTTGGACCATTTCTATTGGTCCATTCATCATAATAAGCAAATAAGTAAAAAAATGCACAATGGAAAAACGGCAGGGCTGTTTGTCTTTTAATGCAATTGATAACTGGGACCTCAAAGGCTTAAAAGCTGAATAATATGAATTGGTCGTAGCAGAAAACATGACAAATGTCAATAAGTGTGTTGTAATTATAGAAATATACTGAATTTTTGTTTCCAGTGTGCAATAATAATAATTCTTCTAGCTTAAACTCTGCTGATTATGATGTGTTCTTTTCCACACAGCTCCCACAGTCCTCAGGGATGTGAAGCCAGAGGCGAAGGTGATGCAGGAGGAGATCTTTGGGCCTCTGCTGCCCATCATTACAGTCAGCAGCGTGGACGAGGCCATCAGTTTCATAAACAAAAGAGAGAAACCCCTGGCGCTCTACATCTTCAGCCAAGACAAGAAGGTAAAAGTTGCCTTCGCCTCCAAGAGAAACCCTGAAGACCAAGACTGATAAACCCACAGCTGAAGATTTCAGAAATGATATGCTGGTGCATTAATAAGATCTTGGGGTTGGAAGTACATCAGTTAGGTTTAGCTATATAAGAAGTTCTATTTACGTATGGTTTGTCTTCTAGTGTGTATAAGAAAGACTGTACAGACAGCGATAACTTTTAATCACTTTCAAATCATAATATACAGCAATAAATACAGCCTCTTTTACTTACAGACACAGGTGTGGTGTCATTTAAAAGCTTGCACTTGAAATCTGCACTTAATCTGAATTTCATAGTTCTGTTTTTTGAGCTACAAGTGAGAAGTAATTCATCACTTGAATTTCTAGGCTCATTACAACCTGTTGGATATAATTCGGTAATTATATGAAACACAGTGGAAACTGGTTATTTTTTATTTTTTTTAAATATAAGTTCAATATGAGGAGTGAAAGCCTGGTCACGCAAATGAAATGCAATATAACATTGCATATTACTTTTAATACTTCTGTAGATAATTCCAACTTAAAGTAGCTTAAAGAACATTTAAAGGCATATAAAGACAGATGTAAATATTCATTTAGAAAATCATTTAGTATATTAATATCACCAGTTTATTATTCATTAATGCCTACACAAATTGACTTTACAAATTCCTAATTCCAGCTTTGTATTGCTTAATGAGATAGCTGCGTCAGAATCTTTACAATTTTAGAATTTAGAACCTTTTGTGCTTGCATTTAACCCATCAATGAAGTGAAACACCCACATACACACACACATACTAGTGAACACATACACTAGGGGGCAGTAAGCACACTTGTCCAGAGCCCTATCCATAGTGCTGTGTTCTGGGAGCTGTTGGGGGGTTAAGTGCCTTGCTCAAGAGCACTTCAGTCATGTCCTGTTGGTTCTGAGAATGGAACCGACGACTTCCAGTCAACAAAGGCTGGCTCCCTAACCTTCAGTCAGCAGGTCAATCTGAGACAGTGGCTTCTGATTTCAAAATTAAGCGTTCCTCTGCTCTCCTTTCTTGGTTTAGCTGATCCAGCGTATGATCTCAGAAACATCCAGCGGTGGAGTGTTGGCCAATGACTGCTTGGTCCACTTCTCAGTCAACTCTCTGCCTTTTGGTGGTGTTGGTGAGTAAAAAGCCCCACCTTAATTGCATACAGTTACGCAGTTCCTTGATACAAATGATTTATTGAAAAGCATGTTCGATTCAACCTGTTATCAGAAGTTATCAGAAGGCCCTGTTTTTACATCAGCCCGTTTTCCTGTGACGTCGTTCCTTTTAGTTTCGGCTGGCTCTTCACTTTGAAACGTATGTTTGTGGCTCCCCCTGCAGGCAACAGTGGGATGGGCAGCTACCACGGAAAGTTCAGCTTTGACCAACTGAGTCATCTGCGAGGCTGCCTGATCAAGCAGCTGAAAATGGAAGGAGTGAACCAGATGCGCTATCCTCCACACACTCCCAAGAAAATAGGATGGGCTCGCTTCTTCATCGCCAGAAACACAGAGCTGGGCAAGCTGGGCCGCATGGCTCTGCTGGCTATCCTGGCTGTCGTCTTTGCCGTTCTGATACAGGTAAAAACAATATAAACCTACTAGGAGTACATTTCTGACCTCCAGTTCAGTTACAGTTATTCTTCAGTTCTAACATTCCAAAATCATTTAGGCTTTAATCAGTTCTAAAATTTCCAAACCATCTGTAGTCAATTTTAACATTCCTAAATCATGTATAATCAAAAAAAACTATTCTGTTCAATTCTGATCAGTTTTGACATTCCAAAAATTCTGACATTATAGAATCAGCTATGATAAGTTCTAACATTCCAAAATCAGTTCTGATCAATTCTAACATTCCAAATCTATCTATAATCCATTCTAACCTTCCAAAATAAATTTTAACCAGTTTTAACATAAAAAAAAACAATTCTTCTCAATTCATATATTCCAAAATTACATATAATTAATTCTTATATTAGAACATAAATTATAATCACAATAAAAGCATTCCAGTTTATTTCCATGAATTATAATCAGCTTTAACGACCCAAAATCTATTATAGTCAATTCTAACATTTAAAAATACATATAATCGATTCTGTCATTCTAAAATCAATTGTGATCTGTTCTAACATTTCAGAACTAGTTGTAATCAATTCTAGCACTCCGACATCAATTTTTACATCCTAAAATTATTGTAATAATTTCTGACATTTTAAAATCAACTGTAATCAACTAAAACTTTCAAAAATCAGTCCTATAAATTAAAATCAATTCTGCAGGGCGACTTGCCTTTTTATATTTATGCAATGCTTCATTAGACTGTTGTAAAGGTTTCGTGATTTTTAGCACCGTATCAACTTCATTGAGTGTTTATGACTGCTTTATGAAGACATTATGATCATGTGCAGTGTAATATAAATCTAAACCACAGAATTAAGGCTAGCTCCGTCAATTATAGATCTCTGATGACTCAACCCCTGATCTCTTCTTTACAGAGATACTTTGCTGACTAAGAGCAAAGCCGTGTGCTGACAGTTTTCCTCCAGGCTCGAGGAAAACAACCATTCAGGATTTTGGTCACGTAGTGGTCTGTATCCCCGCTTAAGTGCTGCTCCCTCCCCTGCCTTAATCTGAACGGGTCTTGAACCCAGTCATTGTAAATCACTTCCCGTAACAATGCTGCATCTAATGAAGGACTTCAGGCCAAATTAGCTTCAAGCTAATTGCTAATAGTTTTATAATGTGACATTTACTAATATTCATAGCACTTTACCCTGTGATTAATTAGCTTATATCCGTTAGCTTTGGCTGAAGTGCGTTTGTTTTTATGCTGTTTTCAGGAAGAAACTGTTTTTTAATGAAGGAAAAGAAAAAATTATACAATGATTTAGTGCTATGTATGCTATGTGCACTGGAGCAACACACAAACTATCTCATTATATGTCTCTATATCTTAATAGAGTAATGTTTCAACACTGTTTATAAACATTCACATTTCAAGAAGGACGAGAAGGACGACTGAGGGTGAAGCACTCTTTTCAAGAAGAGTTTGAGAGTGTACTCAAAGAATGTTCAGAAAAACCCGGAGCTAATTGCGGATTGGGTCCAGTCTACTTTATATCAGTTATGTGTTGGTGTTTAGTTAAAAATACTCTGTGAAATGTTAGAAGTTTCTCTGTGATAACTGAATGAGTTTGTTAGCTAATTATCAGCCCTTCATTAGATTTAGGTGTGTTTATAAGTGAATTTGTTGCGTTAAAGAAACTCTGAACTGTGCGGTGGCCTTCATCTGCAGCTGCTGATAGGGATGTCCTGATCTGATCTAATCTCATATCAAAGCCAATCAATGTAGGCTATATTAATATGGGTCACTATTGGCTATATTAATATGGATCGGTATTGGCTATATTGATGTGGATCGGTATTGGCTATATTAATGTGGATCGGTATTGGCTATATTAATATGGATCACTATTGGCTATATTAATATGGGTCACTATTGGCTATATTAATATGGATCGGTATTGGCTATATTGATATGGATCGGTATTGGCTATATTAATGTGGATCGGTATTGGCTATATTAATGTGGGTCGGTATTGGCTATATTAATATGCATCGGTATTGGCTATATTAATGTGGGTCGGTATTGGCTATATTAATGTGGATCGGTATTGGCTATATTAATGTGGGTCGATATTGGCTATATTAATGTGGATCAGTATTGGCTATATTAATGTGGGTCGGTATTGGCTATATTAATGTGGGTCAGTATTGGCTATATTAATGTGGATCACTATTGGCTATATTAATGTGGATTGGTATTGGCTATATTAATGTGGATCACTATTGGCTATATTAATGTGGATCGGTATTGGCTATATTAATGTGGATCGGTATTGGCTATATTAATGTGGATCGGTATTGGCTATATTGATATGGATCGGTATTGGCTATATTAATGTGGATCGGTATTGGCTATATTAATATGGATCGGTATTGGCTATAGTAATATGGATCGGTATTGGCTATATTAATGTGGATCGGTATTGGCTATATTAATGTGGATCGGTATTGGCTATATTAATATGGATCGGTATTGGCTATATTAATATGGATCGGTATTGGCTATAGTAATATGGATCGGTATTGGCTATATTAATATGGATCAGTATTCGCTATATTGATATATTGTAATATATTAATAATCACAATTTCTGTATTGATATGGTTCACTATTTCATACATTAACATGGATTACTATTGGCTATATCAAGAGTGATCCAATATGTTCATTATCCATTATTAAGGCTGTCTTATGCTATTGTGAACTGTTTACACCACTGTAAAAGAAATGTACGTTATCCACATCATGCAGCAGTAAGTTGACATTTGCGGTAATTACACACTTAGTATAGATATTATAGCACCATGAAATGTGAAGCTATAAAGTGTATAAAATGGTCAGAACTTTTACTTTAGCTTTTTAAAGTAGAAGTAAAGTTTAAATATGAATATCTTACCCAGTGTATATGAAGCGTGCACAGTATGGCAGTCGGATCAAACTCTATATCAACATTATCAGGTATATGTTGCCAGGAAATATAATGCAAAAGAACTGTATTGGGACATCCCTAGTAAAGTGCAGATATAATACTTGTAGTTTTGAATTGCTGCTTATTGATGTAGCAGGCCTGTTAAGCATTTCACTCAGAATATTGATATCGAGATGTCATAGAAATGCATTCCCTAACTGTATTGAAGTTTTTTTCCTTGTTCTCTCCTTGTTCTCCCATTTCAGTTTTTAATAATGGAGTTAGATAAATGATTTTAATGAATTTCATGAAGTTGTGAGAGCGTTTTTATCTGTAAAATAAACTCATTTTTACAGAGATGAAAAAGAAGTTGTGCATTTTGTGGTTTTGTGTTTAATTGTGCATGTGAACAATCGTGGTTTAGTTAATGAGCCTTTTATTTTCCACTAGAGCTCACTGAATTTGTTTGTGTATTTGATGAAGCATCCGTGTTTCATATATATATATATATATAAAGCATTCTTTTAATTTAATATGGATCAATATTGACTGTATTAAAATTGATCCATTCTTTTAGCAGATTTCAGCACAACTAATGTAACCAATACGTTGTTATAAGGAGTGATGCTGTCTTTAACCCCCTTAAATTCTCAGATGTATTATGTTCTAAGGCTTATAATTTTAAAGAACGCACAACGACTCGGTTAGATTGGAGTTATAGGAATGAAGACTGGAAGCCTTACCATTTAAGAAATTAAAAAAATGATGTGCTGCTTGTACTGAACATTTCAATGTAAATATATGTATATTTACATTGAATATGTAAATTCAGCTGTATGAAAAGCATTTAGGTGCTCCAGGTGAAATGACAGGTCCTGTTGATCCTCTAATTGAAACAGTCCTGCACATTTAAATGCACAGTTGCTGTTTACTTGCTGAATGTAACATTTGGGGGGGAAATCGAGCATTGAAAATGAGGCCTGTGCAAACATCATGGCAGGCTTTATATTTGATGTTTTATAATGTCTTATTTTCAGCCAGTAAACAGAAATTGTGCACTGAAATGTGTCATATCCGGGGACATGTCCTCTCATTTTTTAAATTAGAAAATCAACAGAATAAGTAATACGACGGGCAAATTTGTATGACAAAACATTTCCAAAGAACTGTCAGTAACATTTTTTAAAGCAGCGATGGGTCGTTTGAATGATACTTGCCATGGGTACAGTGTGTTACAGCACTATGCAAACTTGTTCTCCTATAAAACCTGTCATTCCTTGTTTCATTTCCTGTTGATCTGGATTTCCCCTCTTATCTCATGTTATATAACTTTCAAATAGATCTGTAATAATACTGCAGGAGCACTTGTATATACAGCTTGAATTGTAGATCTGGAAAATTGCAGTAGTTTGCTATGGGAAACTCCTATACATTCATACAGGCAGTAATACAGTAATACAGTGGGAGTCCTATACAGCACTTTAGACGTCTTATAACCCAGGAGAAAAAAGTACACTGATACACTGAAATTAAGTATACTTAGTGTACTTCTACTCATGATTAGTGTACTGAAAGTCTGCTATATTCAATATACTAACTGTGTAATTAACATTAGTGCTATTAAAATATACTTAAACAGAACCAACTGTACTGAACTGTACTATTTTGAGACACCACTAATATTCTCTTAGATGTACTTAAGTACATATTAAAGTACATTTCTAGTACATTCTCGTACACTGAAGTACTACTGAGGTACTTGTAATTACTACATTTGTAATATATGCTCATCATCAAAAAAAAGGTTTCACCCAGAAGGAATCAGCTGTGAGGAATGAACATGACATTGTAAGACATGCAAATGATTCCAATTGCATGCTCGGCCACGCATGTGACGTAAGCAAGGACGGGCTTTATCACTGTACCTGACTGACTACATAAGTTCTGTTGCATGTGTTTTCCATTCTGACTCGTGCTGTTGTGTTGGTAGCATCCTTTACTAGCAAAGTATGCCTCCAAGAGGAGTTCAAAAGCAATTTGAGCAGCTGAAAGAGTTTGAAAGGGGTCGCATCATAGGGCTCCGGGAAGCGAGATGGTCTTATTGATGAACTGCGCGCCCTGCCGGTCATGTGGATACTATCATAGCATGCTTTTGACAGCAGTGGATAGAAGAAGGCACACACCAGTGGCACAAAGGATCTGGGAGACCTACTTGAACCATGAGGGGAGAAACGACAGATTGTCCAACATGAGCTGAGTGACCCAACAGCCATGATTGTGTCAAGATGAACGATTTGTTGTCACGAGTCACATGTCCAGAAGTCCTGGTGTCACTCCACCTCCACCCCTACCACACAATCTGCAGGAACTGTGTGAGAATATTCAAACTTTATGGGATGGATTATCACAGGACACCATTAGGAACCTCTACAACTCCATGCTGAGACATCTGCAAACATGGCGGTCCAATGCCATACCGAGAGACACTACTTCTGTATGTGTAGCTCAATAAATATTACCCATATTAGTCTAAATGTATCATCACTTATTGTTCCTGGTAATCTTTATCTTCTTTCCCAACAGAACTGCAATCCCACAGTTCCTTCTGGGTGCAACTATTCTTTTGATGATGAGTGTATATAGATGTTGCACTTGTATTTAGCACACAAAACAATAATGTGCTTGAAATGTACATTCTGATATTAAAGTACATTTCTAATACATTAAAATATACTAATCTTTTAACTGGAAACCTTACTATAGATTTTTGGCAAGTAACTGTTTGGATAAAACTGTTTTTCTAAGCATGTGCTATTCATAAATGTGCTATTCATAAATGTGCTATTCATAGCACCATGTGTTTTTTCTTCTTCAGAAATATCAGACGGGGAATACGCTGCACTGAGGCTAAGGTCAAAGCACATATTCAAGGAAGGAATTAGGAAGTAGAACAGGTCCTGCAAGCTGAAACTTGTTTCGATGAAACCAACAATCATATCTACCCAGCCGTACTAGCACGTCCGTATTTATGCACGCTGTGTAAACTATGAGGAAGACGAGCGCGTTCAGTAAATACACTCAACCAACATTAGTCCACCTGCGTTCAAAAAAGGATCTTCACATTAGAAGCCTATTCTTGGGTGTTTATGAGTAGTGAAGAAGAATATCTGTATAGGCAGTATGGGCAGTATGAAAGTTCTGGAGCAGTTATTAAAACCGCTAAATTATGATTTATTTTATTGACTCCTAGGCATATGTTTGGGTATCTTCAGAGAAAAAAGTAGACTGAAGTATACCTAATTTCAGTATACCTAGTACATTTCTATGCATTCATGATTAATGTACTGAAAAGTGTGCTATTTTCAATGTACTATGTACTTAGTATGCAAAATATATATATGATTAGTGCTAAAAATATCAAACATACTTAAATAGAATTAACTGTACTTAACTGTACTATTTTGGAACATCACTAAGATCCACTTTATATAGTATATGTACTTGTCACATAAGTACTTGTAATTACTCTCTCTCTCTCTCTCTCTCTCTCTCTCTCTCTCTATATATATATATATATATATATATATATATATATATATAGCACACAAAACAAAAATGAAGAAGGCACACACCAGTGGCACAAAGGATCTGGAAGACCTACTTGAACCATGGGGGGAGAAACGACAGATTATCCAACATGAGCTGAGTGACCCAACAGCCATGATTGTGTCAAGATGAACGATTTGTTGTCACGAGTCACATGTCCAGAAGTCCTGGTGTCACTCCACCTCCACCCCTACCACACAATCTGCAGGAACTGTGTGAGAATATTCAAGCTGCATGGGATGGATTATCACAGGACACCATTAGGAACCTCTACAACTCCATGCTGAGATGTCTGGCATGTTGCATTAGCCCGACACCATACCGAGAGACACTACTTCTGTAGGTGTAGCTCAAGAAATATTACCCATGTCAGTCTAAATGCATAATCATTTATTGTTCCTGGTAGCCTTTATCTTCCTTCCCAAAGGCATTGCAGTCTGACACTTCCTTCAGGGTGCAACTATTCTTCTGATGATCAGTGTAATACAGTATATTCAGATTTGTACCCAAGTAAGAACCTACAAGAGGTTCAGTAATTGGTATCTACAGTCAGGGAAGTGAGAAGTGAGTTTGGTGGTGTTGTAATGTGTGTAAACCTGGCCCCGCCCCCTCCGTAGGAGGGCTGTATTGATTTGAACGCGGGAATCAGATTACAGAATCTCTCCTCGGGCACCGTCTTGATTCCGGAAACATCCCACAGCAGCCCAGCGTGAGGCGAGATGTAGGATAGTGGGTGAAACGAGCGTTAGCAGCTTCTTAGTTCGTTCAGCTGGTTTGTTTCCGAAGAAAGAAAGAAGGTGTCTCGGTCTTTAAAGCAGCTCACAGCGACAGAACCATCATGCCAGGCTTGGATTACAGGTTCCTGGAGCGGCCGCGGAGGCGCTTTCTGTGCCCTTTGTGTAAGAAGCCCATGAGGGAGCCCGTACAGGTGTCCACCTGCGGCCACAGGTTCTGCGATACCTGCCTGCAGGAGTTTCTCAGGTACGACGCCTCAGCCTGAAAGTCCAGCCTGGGTAAAACCTGTACTTCAGCCTCGTTCGTGTGTAGAGATATACAGACAGACAGAGCGAAAATATGGCTCTCCTTATTTCCCTTGTTTTCCTTGTTGTTGTGACCTTAACAACAACCTTTCTTTCCTCCTGAAAACTCCCTTTTTAGTCAGGCTTAAAGAACACATGGTCCAAAAGCAAGTTAAAATGTTAATATTCATGTCTTTCTGTCAGGTAATTAGTATCCACACATGCTAGTAATGCAGTTATGGACGTAAACAGTCTTTAGTGTGGTTCAAATAACCTAAGAGCAAATCCAGTACAGGCCTATGTTGGGCATTAAAAGGGAACTTCACCACTTGTTCCAAATTTCTGAAAAATTAAATGGATAAGATGTAAACAAAGTTATTCCGAATAGTTTGGTGTAAAATGGTTTGTTCCAAAGAAACTCGTCGAGCCAAAATTATTTTACAGTGGTAGTGATAGGAACCAGACACCTGAGGCGTTTAATGCCTCCAAAAGGTCCCTCGCAGAAAGTTATTCGTTGAAATGGTTATGATAATAATAATAATATAATAAGCCTAATATATCAGAGACATTGTATTACAGTGTGTTTTGTGATACAATTCTATCTAAATCGTGTTTTAATCAGCTTAATCAAGTAGGGTGTTCTACGGTAAATAGTCCCCAAAGACATACCTCTATTATACCACTATTCTACCATCATCAACACATGCAGGTTTATGGGTGGTTTTGTATACTAAATAAAACAGCCAATTTGTGTTGTAGACATCAGACCCTGGTTCCCATCACCACTATTATAAATCAATCAGGTTTGGCAAGTTTCTTTGCAGAATAAACTATTTCACATAAAACCACTCTCAGTGACCTTGTTGGCTGTTCCTTACGCTGAAAAGGTGCTGCACTGATTCTACTATGTACAAGGCTGCCACTTAAAATGTACACGCCTGCCCAAAGAAAGTAAACTTAAAGACATAATAGAAATAAAGTATGTATCAGTAAAACCAGTGCATCACAGTAAAAGAGTGATGGATGCAGACTTTACAGTAGGCTCACAACCCCCTCTTCCAAATCTGACCCACAAGGATCAGTTACAAGGTGACAAAGCAGGACTATAGTGAGTTATCGCTAAACAGGTCCAGCAGGTTGACAGATACTTTAAAGGGAGCACGAGTTCAATTCAACTCAGAGAATAACCATCTTCTTCCAGGGAAGTTTTGTAGAACCATGGCTATTGTTGCCTTTTTCACCACTTGTGGAACATGCACATGCTTTATTTCCTGGTTTGCCAAGCTTAAAGGGGAACTCTAGCTGAGATGTAAACAAGTCATTCCAAGCAGTTTGCGGTTCTAGGGAAACATATGAGTCAAAATTGTGGTCTTGATGGGAACCAGACGTCTGAAGAGTTTAATGCCCCGCTCACTGAAAGTTCCTGATGGTGCTGAATGCGCTGGTGGATGCCTGAGACATTATTTTACAATAGCTTTTGGCCCATTAAATATCCATTTATTTTAATCTACACATGGCAGAGGGATGCATGCAGGGCGCTGCAAGAATAGTCCCCATAGAAAATGTATTAAATCAGGTTTTCTACTGTTTTATCATCATAGCAATTATGTATCAAAGCTTAGAAGGCACATTTAGGTTCACAGGTAGTTTTAAATAATAATAATAATAATAATTTTAAAAAAAATTTAATTTTAAAATGTTTTTGCATTGTAGACATATGAACCTCTGGGTTCCCATCACTATAATAATAATAATAATAATAATAATAATAATAATATTATTAATATGGCTATATTTGCATTGTAGACATCTGAACCCCTGGTTTCCATCCCCACCACTATAAACTAATCAGAGTCTACAGATTTTCTCTACAACTGAACCACTTCACATCAAACCACTCTGAATGCCTCTATTCACATCTCAAGGACACATGACTTTTATTATTATTATTATTATTGTTATTATATTGTTATTGTGAAATTTTGAAGAGTTAAATTAAAGGACTGCCCCTTTAATTTATGAAGCCCATTTGTTCTACAAATCCTCATAAGCAAAGCAAAAGGCTTAAAGCTAAATAGTTTCATGGATGTCCATTAAGTTGCACAGCCACCTATTATAAACTTTGATGACCCTTTCAATGACGTTCATCATTCATTTACATTTACATTTCCGGCATTTAGCTGACGCTCTTATCCAGAGCGACTTACAGGGTTATTGGTTTTACAGGTGGGCCAGTGCAGTGTTAGGAGTCTTGCCCAAGGACTCTTATTGGTGTAGCTCAGCATTTGCTACCTAGACTGGGATTCGAACCCCCATCTCCCACATGGTAGCTCTCTGGTGGGTAGTGGTGTTAACTGCTGAGCCACACCAACCACCAACCATTCCAGCTGTTCGGGCTGATGATGCGGTCTGAAAGCATTTTGTGTTTGGTGATTGATCTTTGTCGCAGCGTAACATAAAGGTAACGTTTTGTTTTCCCCCTTTTAACAATGACACTCATTGTTGAAGGTGTGCTGCAGATGTTATCTCCCTGACTCTGTGTGACCGCCAGTTTCACTCTTCTTATCAGTGTGAGCACATGCTGTACGCTCTGTAACTGGTTTGTGCTGTGGTGAAGGCTCGGGCTTGTTTGTACAGTGGCTGTTTAGTTGTGAAGCAGTGGTGTATCAGTTTCCCTTTTGGGTGCAGGCGTTTTCCGTGAGGAGAAGAGCTGCCGGATTATTCATGAACAAAAGCTTCCATCTCTGGAAGTTCGCTTCTTTCTCGCAAGGAAATATCTACACTGTGTATTTGTCTGTATCATAAAGGCATCATTTGGAATGCTTTGTATGGTGCAAGCCACAACATGATGTTTTCGTTTAGGGTCCTCCTACTCCTCACTGACTAACTCTATGACTGTACTTAACTTAAGACACGTTTGACAGACCTGCGGCATGTCTATAGAAAACATGCAGTGGATAGATCCTGCCTTGAAGCGAGCTGAGAATGTGTGGTTCATTCCCCTGTGTTTGGTTCCTTTTAACTGCCACGAATGTGACACTTGAACCACCATTCACTCTTAAATAAAGGGCAGAAAGGGCTCTTTTGGTTCGTCTTTTGACATGATTCAACATGATACCCACATGTTTCATATCGCCATGTTCTGAACAATCTCGGCTCTGTCTGTGATCAGAAACCGCTGCAGCAACTTCAGCAGCTGTAAACGTTTTTGCATGCAGTTTCACACGTGTCTCTGATGTTGACTAATGAAGAATGAAGGATAGCTGACAGATGGAGAAGTGCCTAGTGGTTTCCTGAGTGTCCATTGGTCACAATGGATGGGCACAAGACATCACCAGTTACACATGGAGAAAGGTCCATGAACCCTCACTGATCTCTCATAACATATGACCACATGACATAATATGGCAAACTCCACATATTCAGGAAATATTTGAACCATATTTCTGCACTGTACCATCACAAAATGATAGAGAAACATTCCTGTAACTAAAACCTAATAGGGTGGAATACCACCACAAGCACGAATGCCAGCTCCAATTCGATTTGGCATGTATTGGACAACTTACTGGACGTAGACCACATCAGTGTTCAGCCACTCTTACATCAAAGAATGGTGCAGCTGGGCCAGATTTGGTGGTACCTTCCCTGACGTTTTACTGGCTGTTCCAGGTAGTCCCACAGACTTTCCAGAGGATTCATATCTGAGGATTCTTGGAATACAGGGATAGGAATGATATGATCCTTGGTAAGATGATCAATGTAGGCACTGTGGTTTAAATTTACTGTCACCTCAAACGAAGAACCCATTTCCACATAATTTAAACACCTGCAAAACATCACAGAGGGGACTCTTTTGTTGCCTGGGGCGCTTATATAGACACTTTGAATTTAATGCATGGGCGTGCTCATAGACCCCAGAGGGTTAAAGAACCGTTGCTGTGTTCTTTCACACAGTGAGGTGTGTGGAAGAAACCTTTTAAAGCTTTGAGAACCTACAGCCAGTGTTAAGGTTTAAAGCATTCCGAGAAAGAACTGTACCCTTCAAAGCACAAACACTGTCACTGTATTTAGTACAGTTGGAATTTAGTACAATTATGTTCTCTTAGTAAAGGTACTGAAGGGGGACTGATAATAGTTCCACCTTCAGTACCACCTTCAGTACCTTCACTAAGGGATCATAATTGTACTAAATTCCGTGGTAGTTATATGTTTTAAATAGGGATGCACCAATCCGATATTAGGATCATCAGTCCCGATATTAACAAAATTAGCTGGTTCAGGTATCGGATTAGGCCAATCACTGGGGCTGATCCGTTCACTTTAATTCGTTTGTGATCCGAACTATACAACATACGTCAGCAGCACATGTGCAGCGTGCTGGTAGACCTGACTTACAAACAGGAGCAACAACATGGAGCGAGGCGGAGAGCTGTATGGAGGTATTTCGTTTTACTACATATGGTAAAGTAATGTTTAGGTCAGTCCTGATGCCTTAAGTCTCTCCCACATGGTGAAGTATACAATATATTAATCCAACAATGGTATCAGATCTGTATCAGGTATCGACCATTAAATAAAGTTTATTTATTGTATCCGTGTTGGAATCGGTCCATTCCTAGATTTAAGTTGCATCAATTATTAATATATTAACATAATACACATTTTAAACTGATTTGAAGAATGCAGTTAGACCTTAAGGACTATGTGGAATGATTGAGAATACATCAGGGGACAAAGATTTACTTGGACATTACCTGTTTTTCTGACAATGAACTCTAACCTTATTAATCTGTAATTAATGTTAATACTATGTTAATACTATCCAGTAATTACTTTCGTAATCCTGGGCTATTGTGCCGAATGTGCCCAGCGCTGTGATTAACAGTAGTCTCAGCAAAATTCCTAAGTGTCTCACAATCAGTTTAAACAAGTCATGTTGGGAACGTACGCTAAGTCAAGGCTGCTATTAGAAACAGATCACGACACGTCATTTTGAGTAATAGTTCTTGCACAGGGCAGGAATGTACCTGGAGAAAATTAGAGTGTCAAAATGGAAGGAAACTCTGTGAGTCACATACGTCATGTTATACAACATTCATGGCTCAGTTTTAGTTTAATTAGGCCCTCCAGACATGGAGAAAATGGCATCATCACCAACCTAGAATCCCGTCGTTTCCTTCATAGTTGCCTTTTAAGCATTTTGCATGTTAAAAATTGTTTTGTAAAAGATTTTTTTGCAGATACAAATTTTTTAGTCATTATTCTCACATTTTTACATTAATAAAATAATGTCCCCAGACAACTCCCTGTTTTAATAACACAGAAATGGGTTCTTTGGTAGAGGTGACAGTAGGTTTGAACCACAGTGCCTACATTGAGCAGCTGAGGAACCAGGTTTAGCCTTTTTGCTCATCAGCTTCTCGAGGAACACAACATTCCTTTCCCTGAATTCCAAGATGACGATACTCCCATTCACAGGGCTGCAAATGTGACTGATTGGCATGATGAACATTGAGGAGTATTTACATCTGGACTGGCCCGCAAAATGCCCAGATGTTAGTCCTCTGGAAAGTCTGTGGGACTACCTGGAGCAACGAGTAAAACGCCAGGGAAGGCATCCACCAAATCTGAACCAACTGCGCAATTCTTTAATACGTTAAGAGTGTCTACATATTGATGTGGCCTACATCCAGAAACTTGTCCAGTCCATGCCAAATCCAATCACAGCCGTTATTCATACTTGTGGGGATATTACATGCTATGAGTTACGTTTCAGTCATAGAGGACTCACTGTTTGTCTGGTGAGCTTATATCCACATTATGTTCCTTGTGACCTCTGTGTTTTGAAATTATGGCTGAAATATCCAGTCGTGGCATGGAAGTGTTATCTGTTACCATTTTAGTGATGTACATCTTATATTCTCTTTATAACTGTATATATTCTGCCGGCTGATCGGGAATATATTGCAGTTTATGCTACAATAATAGCTACAAGACAGACGTCAAGTTTAAACCTTAAATAAAGTGTTACTTTAAAACTGGTACATTGAAGTAAATTAAACCAGACTTTTTTCCATTTATCATTTTCACACAGTGTAAACAGGAGCAGCCGTGTTCAAATGATGCATAAAAGTAAAAATCAACAAAAATGGAGATACAGCGATTATATTCTCTTCTGAATCAACTAAATCCGGTTAATTACTTTATAAGTGTTCAAATTCACGTTCATCACATACGTGGGAGCTAAGAGGAAGAGGCGTTACTACCAGCCAGCAGGTCCAGACATCTGCTACAGATTTCTATATCTTAAGGATAAACAAACAGTTGTAGTTCTTACTGAATAATAAGCCGTAGGACATATGACCCATAGAAATTAAGGGGTTAAATAAACTAGCGTTCTGTGTGGCGGCACATGTGTGTGCACCAACAACATGAAAGATTTAATTAGGCTGACAGATTAGCTCACACTAATCAGCTTTGTGTTTGTTTTGGGGGGCTTCTATGATTTGGGGCATATGCCCCTAGGCATCAGCTGACCCAGAAAGTGTTACAGCACAAACATATGTTTACAGTAGTCAATATAGCAAACAAGCTACTGGTGTTTACTGATGCAGCATTAACACGGTAAATCCGCAGCATACTCGTAGCGTAGCTTTAACACCGCTGAACCCCTCCCCCCAGCCTCATTATTCAGTAATTAAGTATGCGCAACACTGTTGTTATTCATTTTCTTCTTCTTCTTCTTCACATTTTGTCCGCTAAGTAGTCCCACAGTTTTTGAGATATCGACACCACTCCAACTCCTGAATGTTCAGTCTGTTTGCAAATGATGTGCATGTATACAGCTGTTTGATCCGACTTATGGATTTCAGAAAAAAAAATCCTTTTAGAAATGAATGGGGTGGAAAAGTGCACTAGTTCAGGGCAGACCCCTGAGCACAAATTCAATGTTGTTCCGACCCGCACTCATGTGTTTATCTTTTTTTTCCATCCCTCTTTCCTCACATAAAGTCCCATTAATTTTGGACCCCATTCAAACCCTATTGTCTCTTTTAACCTATAGCCACCAAACTGCATGTACTCACTCAGGGCAGAGTTTATTCATCCCTCATTCCTCCAATAGTCTCCCATTCATTTTTAGCACACCTTAGCAATCAGCAAGCTGCCAGGTTAAGCTACGCAATCACTCTCATTGCTGTGAATGATTTAGTAAGTGTTATTTTAGTATGTAGTATTAAATTACTCTCAAACCTATTCACATCTTCATTGTGTTTTATACAGTGAGGGAATATTCAAGTGCCCAGAAGATCAGCTGCCTCTGGACTATGCTAAAGTAAGTACCACACTATCACCATCAGAGCACTGCTGTGGGCTTTGTTAAAACTCATAACAAAGTTCAAGTTTCCCATAGATCATGCAGTTTATCCTCACTGTTAAAAGAAAAGCCTGTAAAATAGTAACTTTACTGGAGAAGACAAAAATGACATGTAAAGAGGTTTGTCAGTTTTTATTAATCTTAAATCTGCACACTAGTGGTTCACAATCACGAAATTCGAGCTGATAATTACTATACATGGGTGGCACAATGGCGCAGTGGGTAGCTCTGTCACCTTAAGAAGCAAGAAGAGCCTGGGTTTGATTCCTGGCCAGGGAGTCCGGGGTCCTCTGTGGAGTTTGTACTTTCTCCCAGGGTCTGCATGGGTTTCCTCTGGGTGCTCCGGTTTCCTCCCACAGTCCAAAGATATGCAGCCAGGCAAATTGGGGATGGTAAATTGGCCCTTGGTGTGAGTGTATGAGTGAATGCGTATGTCTGCGTGTGTGCCTTGCGATGGATTGGCGGCCTATCCAGGGCGTTTCCTGCCCTCCTCCCATTGAACACTGTGATAGGCTCCAGCACCCTCTGACACTAGACAAATTGCAGTTAGGAATTTAATTGTCTTTATTTGTTAAGTGTGTACAAGTATAGGCCTAAAGTGGCCAAATTGGCTGATTAGAGGAGTAGGCATTATGTGGGGAATGGGTCATTCTCAGCACTGCAGTGACACTGACGTGGTGGTGGTGTGTTAGTGTGTGTTGTGCTTGTGTGAGTGGATCAGACACAGCAGTGCTGCTGGACACCTCAGTGTCACTGGTGGACTGATTTTGTCCACCCACCAAAACTACCCAGCCCATAGTGTCCTGTGGGCAGCTTCCAGTGGGCAGTAGGAGTGTCTAATAGAGTGGACAGTGAGTGGTCATCTGCAAACCGATGAATACCTGCTCTGTGGTGAACTTGTGGGGTCCTAACCCAAAGGACAGGGTAAAAGGGGACTGACAGAGTATGCAGAGAATCAGATGGCCTACAGTCTGTATATGTTATGTATATGTCTATGTCTGTATATGTCTGTGTATGTGTAGATGCATGGAGATGACTGGTTGGTGTATATTGTTTGCTCTTTAAAAACTGAAATGAAGTATGTATTGCTGTTGTTTAGATTTTTCCGGATGTTGAGCTGGAGCAGCAGATTCTAGCCCTGCCCATCCGCTGCATCCACAGTGAGGAGGGCTGTCGCTGGGCAGCGCAGAATAAACAGCTGCAGGTAAAATACACATCCACAGACACATGCATTCAGCCACACAACACTCATCCACACAGATGGGGGTGTTCATGATGGTGTCAGTGGTGCAGATCATGCTTGTATTATCCTTGTTTATAGAATATTGCCCAAGTGATACGTTGGATATTGGGTTAAATAGTGTGTTACAGCACATTCAGCACAGAAAGACAGCAGTTCCTCTCTCTCTTTCCTTTAGGCCCACCTCTCAACATGTGCCTATAATGTGGTGCCATGCCCTAACCGTTGCTCTGTGAAGCTGCCACGCCACGACCTGCCCGAACACCTGCAGCATGACTGCTCTAAAAGAAAGCTTCGCTGTGAACACTGCTCCCAGGAGTTCACGGGCGAGGCACATGAGGTCAGCACTCCGTAACATTGTAAACAACCCTCATTTCTACTGTCCTCAATGCTTGTCCTCAGTGTCTTGTTTCTGGATTAATTGTGCAGAGATGGGTGATGAATCTGTGATGGCTAAACGCGTGTTGCCACAACAAAACAATTTTACAAAGAAATCCGGGGATTTACGACCAGTGAGGGCAGTTTTACTGGATTATATATTTGTATAAGGATGTAAAACTATCAGTATGTATGGAAATTAGGACCCTCTCTCTCTTGGGAAACTAGGTATCTGGGAGCAGCCTACTGGAGAAAAGTAGGTGGGGGGCGGGGCTTCTGCTGTGAACACATCCAGTCTCAAACAACTGGGCCTTTTTCTGAAGTCACATAAGTGTGGCCTTTGTGTTTTATCTGAGCTAAATCAATTCGTGTATGTTTGGAGCTCTGTAGAATTAATACAATAAATACATCAATATCCACAACATGAAACAATATTCAAAAATCAAACTGACTTCATAATGTCATTTTAATTTTTAACCTGAAAATATCCAGCACTTCAAAACAGCCTCAATTCTTTGTGCCATCAATTCCACAAGATGTTGAAAACATTCCTTTGAGATTCTAGTGCATGTTGACACGATTGTATCATGCAAGCCCTACAGATATTTCAGATACACTTTCATGCTGTGAATCTTGCGTTCTACCGCATCCCAAAGCTGTTCTACTGAATTCAGATCTGGTGACTGGAAAGACTACAGAAAAGCCCTGAACTTCTTGTCATCTTCCTGAAACCAGTTTGAAATGAATTTTGCTTTGAGACGTGGTGTATTATCATAGCCATTGTAAATTGGTAAATTGTGGTCAAGAAACCCGTACCTGGTGAGCAACAATCCTCAAATAGACTGCGGCATTCAAGCAGTGATTGAATGTTACTAATGGAACCAAAGTATGCCAAGAAAACATTCTCCATACCAATGGATTCATGTGGTGGGGGCCAAATTATGAACCTACTATTCATGTGCCTGAGCAGAAATCAGTATTCTTCAGACCAGGCTACCAGGTGAGCCTGTGCTTACTGCAGCCTCAGCTCCCTAAAGTTGGCTGACAGAAGTGGAACCTGACATGATCTTTTGCTGTTGTAGTCCATCCACCTCAAAGGTTCAGAATGTTGTGCATTCAGAGATGCTTTTCGGTGCATCACAGTTGTACTGAGTGGTTATCTGAGTTAGTGTAGCTTTTCTATGACCTTAAAGAAGTCTGGCTATTCTTAGCTGACCTCTTTCATCAACAGTGCAGTCTGAATAACTCTACAGACTGTTGTGCATGACAAACCCAAGAGATGAGCAGTTATAGAAACGACCATGCTACAGTCAAAATCACTGAGATCACATATGAATGTGAATATTGTGCAAATTTGATTTTTGTGTTTGGTTGTACTCCTAATGTTTTTGAAAGGCTATGGCTGCTAAATCTGGTTCTGGTTCTAAACTAGTCGTTTTATAGGAGTTGTTAAATTGTTTATTGGTTTATTTAGCTGTGACAGCAGCTGAAGTTCCTCTTGCTTGCTTAGCATAAGTACAATAAAAACGATAACACATAAAATTCTGCAGATTCACAAATATTAGAACTGTTATAACAGCACTATGTATAGTACAATACAACATCAATCACACTATAAAAGTCATACTAAAACTCTTATTTCCAGAGTTAACACAGGGCCTGACTATCAATTCTGCTAGAGTAAATGTGTGATATTTTGATGTTTCTGACACAAGAATATTGTGGATGTTATAATATTAAGAATATTCTTTCTCCCCCTGCAGAGACACCAGGATGTATGTCCGGAGGAGAGTGTGTACTGTGAGAATAAGTGTGGGTCTCGTATGGTGCGCAGACTGCTGACCCAGCACACTCTGTCTGAATGCCCCAAACGCAAGCTGCCCTGCAAGTACTGTAGCAAGGAGTTCCTCTACGACACCATCCAGGTTTACCTTACTAAATATTTACCTGACTAAATACACAGTAATTAATGCTCCAGTAATGTTCGCATGCTGAGAACGAAAGAGAGCCATAGCCTTCGTTTTCACCATTCATTATCATCATCACTGAAGTTTTTTCCTTCGTCTTTTTGTCCTTTGCCTTTTAAACAGCATCACCAGAACCAGTGTCCACGCTTCCCGGTGCAGTGCCCCAACAAATGTGGTACGCTTGGCATCGCTCGAGAGGACTTAACGGCTCACATTAAGGAAGGCTGTGGGACTGCCATAGTGTTGTGCCCATTTAAAGAGGCTGGCTGCAAATACAGAGTAAGTATGGATGTCTCACTTGCCATTAGGGATGATGGATCATCAGTGGTGCCCAATAATATTGACCCGGTGACTGTTAAAGTTGATGGTTACCAAATATTGACCTATTAAAGCAATACAGGCTGAACTGGTAAAACAGCAGACTCAGTATCATTTATTTGGCTAGAGAGATATGGCGCCATCCAGCACTGAGCTGAGAAGCAGTGGAACTGTATCTGCTGGGGTAATGGAGCTCCAACTTTAAAAATTGATCCATTGGAGGTCCAGAACACAAAAGCAACTACAACTGGATTTAACTGGCTGAATGCAATCAAATCCTCATAGCAATGTTCTAATATCTAGTGCATAGTCTTCCCAGATAAGAACAGGCTGTGGCTGTTAGCACAGTTAGAACAAACCCCCAAATAATACCCTTGATTTTAGAAGAAGCGTCAGATGAGCAGGTGCCTACAGACTTTGGGACACAAAGTGTACAAGTGTACAACTTCTTGGTTAGTCCTTACTGCTTACCAGCCTGTCCTGTTTGTTCATCCTTATAGAATTAGAGTTTAGATATTCAGAAGGTTGGTAAATTTATGTATCTCATATTTCTTTCTTATTCATCGTTGTCTTGCCAGTGTGCCAAACCTGCCGTGGCTCATCATCTAGAGGAGGCCACCCAGTCCCACCTCTCTCTACTATGTGGCTTGGTGAATCGGCAAAGACTGGAGCTGAGGGAGCTGCGGCGCCGCGTGGAGGAACTCTCTGGAACCCAAGACGGCACACTTCTCTGGAAAATTACAGACTACAGTCGCCATCTACAGGAGGCCAGGAGCCGGACCATCGGGAGCTTGGAGCTCTTCAGTCCTGCCTTCTACTCGCATCGTCACGGTTACCGCCTCCAAATCTCTGCCTTCCCCAACGGCAACGGCAGTGGTGAGGGATCCTATCTGTCCATTTACATCAGAGTTCTGCCCGGCGAGTACGATGGGCTACTGGAGTGGCCTTTCCCCTACCGTGTCACCTTCTCACTGCTAGACCAGAGTGACCCTGCTCTCTCCAAGCCCCAGCACATCTTAGAGAGCTTTAATCCAGATCCCAACTGGAAGAACTTCCAGAGACCTCAGCCTGGGGCGATGGGCAGCGTCCGTGGAGGATGCCTGGATGAGAGCATGCTAGGCTTTGGCTACCCTAAATTCATCTCCCATGAGCAAATGAGGAAAAGGAACTACATCAGGGATAACTCTATCTTCATCAAAGCCTCCATAGATGTGGTCCAGAGGATAATCAACTGAACCCATGTGATATAGAATTCAGTGACTGTTTTTACTGGCATTCCCTGTTTTTTTAAAACAGAAGAAAGGAGAGAAGAAGAAGGCTGATGACAATCAATGTATGAAGAGGAGGTTAGAGTTGAATTAGCAAGAAGGGGAAAGCTCATCTCAATATAGAGCCACCTGTCAAGTTCACCTGGATAATAGTAGGATGGTGTGATGGACTTATTTGTTTAGACTTCCAAAATACATTTAAAATAAATTTGCCTACTACTTTACATTGTATTTGACCTAAAATAGCCATAGTGCTATGCCGTTGCTCTCACATGGCCATTACGTGGAGTCAAAATAATAACTAACCACTCATTCATGTTACATCATCCCAGTTCCAAGATCTCCCTAGTCATTCCCATGCAACACATAGTGCTACGCCCAAGTACTTAAATGTTTTTGTACTTCATGCAAGCAATTATCATATTTCAGTTCTCAAAAAAGAATTAATGTAGGTTTATTTTAAAGACTGTACATACATTTACAGATGCTCAGCAATCCTGTTCTCATTGCACTTTCATGTGCACTTTCATACACACTTTAAAACCCGTTCTCTAAAACTTCTTCCTATAGCACTTTTTACATAGGTTAAGTATGTAGACCATTCATCTGCCACTTTGGTAATTGGTAACCCAGAAATGAAGAGTAAAATTTTATAGTTTATTATTTTTATTTTCCCCTAAAAATGCTTTTGTAACAAACACTACAGCAGGAATATGGGTCATAGGGATTTGGAGGTTAGGACAGTTAAATAACTGAATTTAGAGTATGTTGTCTTTGTGTCTAGTGTTCATAATTCAATGTTTTTGGACGTTATGGCCTTTGGAAATTATTGCAATGGAATTCTTGTTACAACAAGTTGCTAAATGTGAAGTCATTTAAATAAAGGTTTTTATCCTTAAATAATTTTAGTGTCATGGTTTTATGTCATTCCATACACTTGACTCTTTTCTGGACAAGGCCTGGCAGGCTGAAGTAATATTTTTTTAACTATGAATGCCAGTGTTTTGCTCTGAAATGTGGTCATAATGATACGTAGAGATCACTTACAGTAGATAGGCATCTTACCTGCTGTAGGAAAATGAAAGAAACTGTTTCCCCTGATCTTCATTATGTTTATCAGGATCATGGAAGTTATTATTATACTATACTGAAGCTCAGTACACAGAATTGCATTGTAGCTTCAATAGTTGCTCTGTGTGGAAATTCAATCCATGGTTTGACATCTTTCATCAGTCATCCAGGATTTTGCAACAGTACTTGGGTATGATATACCAAGTGAGGTATATTTCGGATTGTCTGGGCTTGGATCATTGTAATTGTGTTATCTGGTATGATCTTATGTAATCGACAGGAATGAAACTTGGTGGGTAGGTTTGACATTATCAGACATAAGAATGATTCAATGCTTCACGCTCCGTCACGCATATGACGTAAGCAAGGACGGGTCTTATCACTGTACCTGACTCACCCAACAGCCACCATTGCGGACATTCAGTGAGCAGTGATGCCCTCCATGAGCTTCCTGTTAGTGCCAGCACCACTGGCAGACGGCTGCGTGACGCAGGACCGTTAGGACGACTGCCCTTAACACCACATCAACGTTACCAATGACTGCAGTGGTGTCGTGCCAGACTGTCATGGAGTGACTCAGAATGGCAGCGAGTCATCTTCAGTGACGAGTCTCGCTTTTGTCTTGGTGGAGACGACCAACGAATCCGTGTATGGGGGCACCGTGGTCAGCACCAAGAAGCACAGTTTGTTGTCGCTCCACCTCCACCCCTACCACACAATCAGCAGGAACTGTGTGAGAATATTCAAGCTGCATTGGATGGATTATCACAGGACACCATTAGGAACCGCTACAACTGAGACGTCTGGCGTGTTGCATTAACAAACATGGATACCATACTGAGAGACACTACTTCTGTATGTGTAGCTCAATAAATATTACCCATATCAGTCTAAATGTATCATCATTTATTGTTCCTGGTAACCTTTATCTTCCTTTCTTGGTGCAACTCTTCTTTTGATGATGAGTGTGTTTCAGCTGTGTCCAAATCATAAAATTCCAATGAACAAGATGAATAAAAGTATTATACACTTGTACTTTCCTGGAAATTATTATGCAAAGACAAAAATTGCTGTGGAGGGGTTTTATTAACAATGATAAAGTCAAACATCAAATTAAATGATTAAAGAGAAATGAAATGAAAGGATTAAAGAGGGACATATTATGAAAATACATTTGGGTATCCGAAGAACTGTGAAATAAGACACCCCTGCCAGTTTTAGTGAGCTGCCTAGATCAGATAAATTTCAATTCAACAAGCCATTCAGATTTAAGGTGGAATGAGAAAATTCAATTATAAACCAGATGGCGGATAAGATGCCAACTTCAGCCCCCGAAATATAAACACAAGAACCTGGCCAATAACCCGACTGAATATTCATTAATAAACAGATAAAACTTACTTTTGCTGGAACTGGGGCTGTCTCGGCTCTACGTCCAGGTCCACGCAGCTCGCTCTTGAATGGGTCCGTCCACTTTCAGTGTCCCTCGGAAACACTTCTGCATGTGTTTTCAGTGTTTGCAGCGCGTTCGGTTAATGGTTTGCAAGCGGTCTCATTTTGATGCTTGTGTTTTCAGATCTTGCAGCGCGCTTGGCTAATGTTGTGCAAGTCGTGCCATTTTGATGCTTGTGTTTTGAGACTTTGCAGCGCGTTTTTAACT
>CM067487.1:10390217-10411001 GCA_034552555.1 Semaprochilodus insignis | reverse complement strand
TATATATATATATATATATATATATATATATATATATATATATATATAATGAAAATGAAACCTTGTTAAAATTAAGCCAGATGAAAAACAAAGAATAAGTATATCCAATATTCTGCTGGGTGTTTTAGTTGTAGGTCAAATGTATTACGTTATTTACAAGAGCCATGTTAAATCTTTTAAGTGTTTTCCTCGTAAGTTTTTTTAAGTTAATTCAAGGAGGTCTACCAATTATCAGTTTTTATTGTCAGTTTTGTACATGACCCGTGGCTTTTTATTCGCCAGCTTTATTTGGGGTTAGGGGAAGAAGGCGGAAGGAAAAGTAGTTCCTATTCTACATACTGTCATTTACGGCAGCATTTGTTATTAAGACATAGGATGAACATCCATCCGGCTAAATAAATAAACAAATGATATTGATATTTTTTGCACTAGAATTGATTCTAAAAAGCAAACGCCAGGAAGGAAGGATCGACATTAAGGTACTACATAGAAGTCGTACAGGTGAGTCGTGCTGATAACAAAAGTTTGTTCATTCTCACATGAAGCTCTTTGAATTAGGACATTCTGTCAAAACTGTGAATTCTAAATGAATAAATACCACACATGTAGAAGACAGAATGCAGATTTAATAAAAGCGAACTTTTTTTTGCAAAAAAAAAAAACACAGTTTACCTTTGTATATAAATATATAAGTGTATAAGTGTATATGAGTTCACAGGTCATCTTGATCTTCAGCTGTGTAGACATAAACACCCTCATCCTCACTTGCTGGTTCCAAAACAAGCTGGAAGTCAAAGTTATAGGTCAGATTTTCGATCGCAACTTGTCCATGTAGCCCCCCTTGATTGTCTTCGCATTGGACTGGGACCTGAAATGCATCATGAAATAACATACAGGAGGTCCTTTAAACAGGCTACAAACGTACCTAATAGAGTGTAATACCTCCATGTGCATGAATAACAGCTTGTCCAGTCCGTGCCAAATCGATTCGCAGCTGTTATTCATGCTCATGGAGGTATTACACCCTATTAGGTACGTTTCAGTCACATGTGACTAATTTTATATCCCACTTTATGTCCCACTAATTTTATTGTCCCACTTACGATAAAAGATGATTCGCTCCATCTGTCCACCGCTACAGGCTTGTTGAGCCCACCATCCCAATGCATTGAACTGTGATGATTAGACTCTGCCATGAGGTCTTCATCTTTAAACATGTCAACTAAAACACCTTCATCTTCAGGGGGAATATGATTATCAAGCTCACTGTAAAAGGGATATGACATGTTTTCAAAAATGACTTCTCCATCCAGGCCCTCAGTGTTGTCCTCACACTGGACAGGCACCTAAAATGTTGAAAGCAAAATAAAATGTTTACAGCACCATGTCTGCATTGTCATACAAATGAATACACTCATAAGTAATATATGACTGCACTAAGACTAATGCTACCATGTAGGCAACATACCCTGGGGTTAGTGATGACATCCACATTTCTGTTCTCCACTCGGAGAATCCTTGAATCCTCGCCTTCTTCTTGGATCTGAAAAATATTAAAGCCAGCTCAGTCTTTACTTTGTCTTGGTTATCCTGTGTGTACCGCACAGGATCAACATAGCTAAATTCCACAGACCAGGTGGTCATCAGGTACCCTCTAAGCTTGATAAATATAAAATTTGTAGAGTAGTGAAAGTAGATGGAGCAACATTACTGGCCAAGATGGAGAACTTTAGTTGGTGAAACTGCTATATGTTTGAGGTTACATGCACTTATCGTCAAAAGAATAGTTGCACCCAGAAGGACTGTTATGACGACTGGCCTTAACACCATGTCAATGTCACCAAAGACTGCAATGGTGTCGTGCAAGACTGTCATGGAGTGACTCAGAATGGCAGCAAGTCATCTTCAGTGACGAGTCCCACTTTTGTCTGAGGAGACGACCAATGAATCCGTGTGTGGAGGTACCAAGGTCAGCGCCAAGATAAACAGTTTGTTGTCACACGTCACACATACAGAGAGCGTGGTGTCACTCCACCTCCACCCCTAACACACAGTCTGCAGGAACGGTGCAAGAATATTCAAGCTGCATGGTATGGATTATCACACCATTAGGAACCTCTACAACTCCATGCCGAGACGTCTGGCGTGTTGCTGTAGTAAAGATGGCGGCCTGACACCATACTGAGAGACACTACTTCTGTATGTGTAGCTCAGTAAATATTGTTCATATTATTGCTCCTGGTAACCTTTATCTTCCTTCCCGATAGCACAGCAATCCCACACTTCCTTCTGGGTGCAACTATTCTTTTGATGATGAGTGTAACTTGCCTTCAGGTTGTGCAAGGGCCTCAAGGTAGAGTGTTGGACCAAACTTATCAAGTTTCTAACAGTGTTCATCAATGACCTTTATTTTTTCTGAGGAAGTTTTAGTGCACAGCAGTGTGCTGTACTAAGCTCAGCATTCATCTGCCATGACTAGACACTTACAACTGCACAAGCAGGGAATCCTTCTCAAATCAAACTCCTAGGCTGTATCTTGATTAACTCATTGGAACTCCTCAAATGTGCCATGTTGTCATACAGTTGTGTCAGACACACATAGCAATGTTTAATGTAACTAACCCTTAATGCACCACTAACGTAATGCTAATTTTCTAACAGCATTGCTAGTAGCAATCTAAGCAGAATTCACCAAGGCAATTCATGGTAAGTATAGCTAAAACAGACACCTGATGACTGAACAGACATTTATAGTATTACAATATAATAATAACGTTTCATCAGATCCTTTCAGTAAAGAGTTTAACTTAAAAGAAATGGAACTGAATAGATATTAGCATGTCAGCCTACTTTGATTCCATATTTGGGTCAGTAATTAAATACAGTGCAATATTTGTGGTATATAGTGTGATAGACTATTACACAGATGTAGTTAGTGATCAACATTAACTTATTAATTAGGTTAAGTTAATTAATTAGGTTCTGTCAGATGTGCTGGTTAGCCATAGCCATTTAGTAGAAGTTAGTAGGAGACCGATAATAAAGTGTCTTGCTAGAAAAAAAAATATTATTATCATTTATTCATTTATTTTATTAATCACAAATGTGACAAAAAAGACATTTATATTTTAGATGGTCTAGAAGCAAGTGAGATAAAGCACAGTCATTCTTTCTGAACCTTCCTGAAAGCTGAGCTGAAGATGTGGCCCTTTTACCGGCGAGGAAGCATAGTGAACAGGAGATACTCACTGGTATTGAGGGAATTTGTCGGGGATGTTCCAGTGCACTGGAATGATTTTGGGAATGGGACATAGAAAATGAAAGATATCATGGGTGGGTCTTTAACAGGGGACTCTTTGAGCTCTTTGAGAGACAGCTCCAGCCAGTTTACACCACAAAAGAAACAAGAATGGAATTGGATAGAATTTGCACAGTTCTGAAAACTCTATAAGCATGCCTAAAAACGCTATTCGAGGTATTGGTGTAATGTCCGCGCTTCTGATCTCAGCAAAAAACTTTATGGTTGTAATGTAAAGCTCCTTGGCTCAGGTCCTATTGTCAAAAGTGATTGGGACCCAGTGTATTCACCCTCTTCTCGCTTTCTTAGTAGTTTGTTGCAAATGGGTATGATGGGCTAAGCATGGGTCAATCCATGCTTACAAGCACTATCCAATATCCTAACGTGATTCCATTAATCAAATAATGCTATAACGTTCCAGGATGAAGTGAACACCGTTTGTTTAACATAAGTCAGTAACAGCTAAAACTGTTAGCGTTATAGCCATCACCTAAGTAATACCAAACTGTGAAGCCTTTTGGGATAAATAACAGATATTTACGTGTATGTCCTTTTAAAGCATCACCATAGAATATTTCAGGAGTGTTGTTCATATAGGCTAGTCAATAGTAACCCAGACATCATCTCTGGAGCATTTGTAAAGATTTGGAAATAATTTAGAAATAATTTGTAGCCTCATAGTTTCAATATTAAAAGTGTACATTTCGAAAGCAAGGCTATCGGTCACACCAAAATATTCAGGAAGTCCACTGCTCGAATGTAGCTAAATATTAAACGCTTGTTGTACATCAAGCCCTCACAATTAGTCAGCATTTATATATTGTTGCCAGACAAATATTTGAGGAAAGAAATCAGATCACTGTACCATTGCTTCGCTGCAAATCGCTGTTAATCAGGAAATTAACAACAGTAACGTTTCAGAGGAACACAAACTAACACACTCAACGTGACGTGATGCTGCTCCATAACTTCCTGCGTAACTGCCTACGTAACTTCCACCTTTGTCTTCCATTTTCGGTCACTCGCCCTCTTCTCTCTGTTCCTCAGCTCTATCTCCATTCATCAACAAGAGGGTTTGGTCTTTTAGCATAGAGCAGTTCTCACAGTTCTCTCCTCTTCTATATTCATACCAGCTCCTCTCATTCTACAACCATGTGTCAAAAATGCCTAAACTCACAAAGCACTCCTTTACAACGTGCACACACTCATGTTTTAGAACTTACTGACTAAGAAATTACTTAATAGACTTAAAACAACTTAAAGCATCCAAGAAAACTGAAAACATATCATCACTGTTCAAAGAAAAACATGTATCTCCATTTTTGTTTATTTTTACTTTTATGCATCATTTGAAACCATCAGCTGCCGTTTACATTACATTACATCATGAATGGACCAACAGAAATCTTTTTTACCCAGAATCGCTTGGTAAAAATCTGGTTCCATTGGCTTACAGTAAAGTTAAATCAGGTTTTGGCCTCTCCTGTAAAGTTGGCATTTTGGAGATACTTCTTATTCTTTGAACAGTGATGACATATACATTTTCACTTAAAAAGTTACACTGAAAAAAATGTACAAACTCATAAAGTGAAAATGCATAAACCTTTGGAAAACTGCTTGGATGCTTATCTAAAAACAACTGGCTATGTAAGGTAGGCGAATGGTTGAAGAATTATTATTATCCATAGATCACATATATAAAACTATCCAAGTACCAATATAAGGTGGCCAACTAATACACCAGAGGGCTCAGTTGCCTCAGGACCCCTTTATGCTTTCGGGATCAATTTGATTGCCCTGCCTCTGCTGCCAGCAGTTTAATTATAAATATATATATATATATACTCATATATGTATGTTGGCAAACATTTGAAAAGATGTTAAATTAGTTTATTGGTTGGGTAAATGTATCTTACAATTAAAAAATTTGAGTTTTAATTGCTCTAAATTAATTTTTTTATCAATTTTTTACATTACAATTAATGTACTAAAAGCCAGTTGCATCCCATTATGTAGATTTGAATCATAAAATCAATTGACTTGAAATTACCTTTATAGACATCTTTTTGAGATAGCAGGTGGAACTTGTGAAAAATAATCATCCTTTCGGTCAAATTCCTGCGCATGTTCCCAAATGTAAAATAAAATAAAAACTCGAAATGGTAAATAAAATAAAAAAAGAAAGATGAATTTAGATTCAGTGAAGAAGAGAAAAATTCTTTCAAAAGAGGCGGTGTGTGGTGTAGGCAAGTGCATGCAAACGAATGCCTCTAATGTTGAAGCCACATCCTGTGATTTTGGGAGGAAGGGTGGCTACAGAGATGCTTAACAAGCAGTCTCCAAGCAGCATGTTTTGATAGAATATGAGTCGATGATTCATAACTCATCACAGGACATTCAGCACACTATTCAGCTGTGACTCAGCCCAGAAAAAAAAAAAAACGCTTACTATAATATCCTATATTAGGATATATAATATAACTTCATAAACCAGAAGCCTCGGGATCATCTTGGGCTCCTATGAGGCACCTTAGGAACACTCTTCACCAAAGGACATGATGATGTTTGGTAACAAGAGCTGTAATGAGATGAGAAGGCGCCTAAAGACCCAAAATGAGTATTGAAGCTTGCTTTATTCAAAATCTCATCCTGTATTTGCTCCACATAAGGCCCAACCATGTACCAAACACCGGTTCCCAACTACTGTACAGATTTGTCTTCATGTATTCTCATATGAGTTTTAGCCTGAACTGCCCCTGGTTCATAGAAAGAACATGGTGAAACTACCCAGGACACTGAGGTATACTTAATTTAAGTACAGTTAGTACACTTCATTGCACTTATGAGTAATGTACTAAAAGTGCATTATATTTTCATATAATATGATACTATGCACTTAGTATGCTAAAAATATATAATTAGTGCTATTAAAATATACTTAAATATGACTTGTACTACAAACAATTAGATATATTAAGTATATATACATACATGTGTGAGTGCTGTATATATATATATATATACTAAAGTTTGTTTCTAGAACATTAAAATATACATAAAGTTTTTACGTGGGTGTTCAAATTAGTATAATTATATATTAAGTACACCATTAAATACTACTGAGGTCATATATATATATATATATATATATCTGCTGAGTCGAGAACGCTCTGTGAGCCAAGGAGTTGCTCTGGCCATGAGAGGTCTGCGGAGATATTGACCTTCCGGCATTATCGTAGCATGGACTATGNTATATATATATATATAATACATTTCTATTTTTGGGTTACTTTCCGTCATCTTTTCTTCCCTTTTCACTGTATGTTCACATTAGAAGACATCAGACTCGCAGGCAGTTTCAGTCATTTCTTCTGGGATTATGTGATTCATAGCCTCCATTTACTCACAAGCGATTTGGCAGCAGGGTGAAAGGTCGATGAGTTATAAGACATATTGAAACCTCTTAATCTTCTCTAAACCTGTAAGAGCCCAGACCCATTTCCCTTTAATGACGAGGGATCAGTCATAAGATTTTAACAGATCAGTCTTATTGTGACAGAGGCATCACATGGCGTCTTCTGGAGCTATTTTAAGGTCAAAAACATACGTCTCAACAACCATTTCAAAGCTTGTATTCCATCATTTTGTTCTGTGAATGGGGTCTGAATGGGTTCTAGGCAATACAGAACATGTTATCAAAGCATTAGAACTGTTAAATGGGTTTACATGCTCACAAATTCACAAACTGTCATGTGACTGCTTCCATTATGTTGAGTATAGGTCAGTGTTTCTCAGCCCTGGTCCTGGAGGCACCCTGTCCTGCTCATCTTAGTGGATTCCCTGCCTTAATACTCCCCCTGCATCTCTGAAGGGGCTTGTTAATGAGTTGAATCAGGTGTGTCAGGAGCAAGGAAAGCACTCACATGTGCAGGGCAGGGTGCCTCCAGGACCAGGGCTGAGAAACACTGGGTAGGTCACTTAGGGACTCCATGAGTTCAGTTGAGGGATAACATTTACAATTACGGCATTTAGCTGATGCTCTTGTTGAGAGTGACTTACGAGGTTATTTGTATTGCAGGTAGGCCAATGTACTGTTAGTCTTGCCCAAGGACTCTTATTGGTGTAGCACAGCTTAATTACCCAGACCGGGAATCAAACTCCCGTCTCCCACATGGCTGTATAGGGAAGGGCTTTAAGGACACATATGTCACCACAGGCTCATATGGGTTAGTCTCTTAATCTTAAACTTAATCAGTCAGATTACTGTGAAAAGTGATGGTTGGATGTAATGATCCAGTCATTTGTGTATCAGCAGAAGGTCCCGCTGGGTCTGTCCTTCAAACAAAGCTCTAGCAAACAGTCAGTGTTGTCAGTCATGATTCTAGTAAATGTATTCTAGTAAATGTCTCAACAACAGATAGGTTACTAAACAAGGGGTACTTACATGTGGCACAAAAGACTGGCTATTTAGGACTACTGTGATAGCATAAGACATATGTTAGCTTTTATCTTATAATGAACCCATTAGCAGCTACTCAGGTATTCAACCTTTATTAATACATTAATATTGTTTTTATAAGACCCATATAAGCTGTGTAATGACTGTGTAATTACCAAATCATGAAAAAATCATGGCCTTTGTTTGAAGAATGGGCAGTGTTTCCTCTCATCTGACCACAGACCCTTATCCCCTATTTTGGCTGGGTCTTTCTGATGCCCTCCCATACAGGCCAGTTGAATGCAGAGTCCTTGGTATTGTTGATTGGTGCATCTTCACTCCAGTCTCAGCCACTGAACTCTGCAGCTCCTTCAAAGTGATCATTGGTCTCTCCGTGGCTTCCCTCACAAGCCCATCTATTGGTGTCATTCTGAGATTTGAGACATGAGTCACAGAATGGGGCTTGTGAGGGAAGCCACAGAGAGACCAACCATCACTTTGATGAGCTGTAGAGTTCAGTGGCTGAGATTGCCTTGTCTGGGTAGTGGCCGCAGGGGTTATGATGTAGCTTTTCTTCTTCACTGCTGATCTAACAGTGATCACCGGGATATGCAAACACTTGGATATTATTTGTAGCCTCTTGTGCATGTCTTAAACTTTATCACTAATTCACTTTAAATGGTCTGTTTAAATGGTTTCAAATGCTGTTATTTGAATTAATTTGTTTTGTAATTCGTCACATGACTTTTTGGAAGCCATGTTGAATCCCTGTTTCCTGGACTGTGTCACATGGTTCAGCTCCATCGCCTTTCTCCTTAAAACATCTTAAAATGTCTCTATTGAACAATCTGGACAACATAGATTCACAATAATGGAGGGGTAAAGTTGAATTTTTAATCAGTTCACAATCACTTTGATGAGCTGTAAAGTTCAGTGGCTGAGACTACCCAGTGCCCACAGGGGTTATGATGCAGCTTTCTCTTCTGATCTAACAGTGATCACTGGGATATGCAAACACATGGATATAATTTGTAGCCTTTTGTGCGTGTCTTAAAGTTTATCTGTAATTCACTTTAAATGCTCTTTGGTTTCACAGCTTTGCTTCAGAGTCTGGTCCATGTTATTTGAATTAAGCAGGTCTTGAACTAAAACAGGTCTTTTATCCAGAAAAGGTGAACATGTTTAATGATTTACAGGCCAGCTGTAAGCCAAAGACGTGTTTGTGGGGGGCAGTGACTTTCATCTGTGCAATCTTGGAGCTTCTACGGTATAGCAGTTAAACATGTTTGCAAATAGCACTACTGATTTTCTAAGTAGAATTATGTTAGGTTTAACTACAATATTAAATATGAAACATTTCATGTTTTTATCAATGTTTTAAGTTCAGCAAATAAACAGTAAGTGTATATTATCAGGACCCTAAGAAAAATCAACAGTGTGTGTACAGTTTTCTTAAATAAGCTCTTTAAGTATGAAGTTTCACGCTCGGTGGTGTATATTTTTGGCCTTTTACCTTCCTACAATCAAAAAAAAAGAATTGAATCATTTGTGAATGTGAATCATTGAACATTTTGTTGCTATTGCTGCTAGCATTAACACCGCTATGGTGAGTGAGCACCCAACCACTGTGGGAGCACCGAGCAAAAATGGGATTCCCCAAATATCCAGGGGTATTTCACAGCAGTCTGACAGCAATGTTCACACAAACTTGTGAAAAGAGAAAACAAGCGAGGCGACTGAATATTTGTAATACAGTACTGTAATAAATGTTTCTCAAAACTACACGATAACTATCTTTTCATTCCTGACCATTATGGAACTGTATTGCTTTAAGATAACCTAGACAACTTAAAGTATACCTCAAAATTATTAGTATTGTTTTTTCATTTCCCTAAATTGTTTTACTTGGTTTATTCTATAGCAAATAACATTAAAGTGTTGTCTGATAGCTAGCTGCGAAATACAGAGCGTTCTTATTAATCTTTTGGACCTGAAAATTATTATTATTATTATAGATTTTTTTAACCTGGTTTATTCTACAGCAAATACCATCACAAACTATTTTACCATCTGCCATCATAATACATAGCTTAAAGGGCTAATAATAAAAAAATGTAGAATCAAATCAGTGAGTAGTTTAATTTATTATTTAGAGTTCACTCATCACAGAGGTTTCATTGTGGGAACCATTCTGTCACCCATCTAGAACAAAAACAAACAAACAAACAAACAATTAATAAAGTACAGTAGTTGTACAGAATTCTAGTGCAATCAGTACAAACGAGGTCAAAATAGTACAGAGTGCTGTTAACAGTAAAATACCTGCAGTAAAAAGCGTTTACACACTTGGCGTGCAGAATAACGTGGTTAGTAAGAGGATGAATCTGATGACTGTGAGTGCTTTGAAAGAGTATTCAAAACAGAACTCCCTGAATATATGTCCTCTGAGGATGTGAGTGAAATCTACTATTGCCATCATCAGCTCCCCAGACAAAAATGAGTCCCCTGTGTGATGTTCTGGGGTGTTTTCATTATGTGGAAATGGGTTCTTTGGTTGAGGTGACAGTACATTTAACCCACACACTGCCTACACTGAACTGCTGGACAAAACCAGGTTTTGCCTTTTGCTCATCACCTTACTGAGGAACACAACATACATATGACATGGTCCAAAAAATCTCATTAAATGACTTTTAAATGATTATTTCAGGCTTTACAGTCCAGCAGCAGCACACACACCCCATATTACTGCATATTACTGCATGTCCAGACATGTCCAATGCTTTTTTCTTTAAATTTGACATAGTGCAGCTTTAATACATCTGGCGCCGAGTGTCAAAATGCTTTTTTTTCTTTCTTCAGAATACTTTTACAAAACTTTAATAAACTCAGACAGTCTGAAATCTTACCTCATGAAGGCTCTATGATGATTTGACCTCTTCTGCCTAAAGCAGAAAAGAAAGCCAATGCTGACAAAAAAGCTTTACAGCCAACATTAAGCAACAGCCATATTGCCTGAAGAATGCTACTATTACTGGAGGACACTTACTAGAGACTGTTTAGTCATCATAAAGGTCTTATCTTCATAAATCATTACAGCCTCATGTCCTTCTTGGTTCTCCACACATTGAGTCGGGAGCTGAAGAAGATAAAAACTGCCATTTAATATCTACACAAAAATGCCATTTGAGTTCCAAATGAATCAGTCATTCAAGTTTTGCTAATATTAAAAAAAAAAAGTTGTTCACATAAATAAATAAAAGAATAGGTAGGAAGTGTGGGATTGCAGTGCTATTGGGAAGGAAGATAAAGGTTACCAGGAACAATACATGATGATAAATTTAGACTGAGTGTGCAATATTTATTGAGCTACACATACAGAAGTAGTGTCTCTCAGTATGGTGTTGGGCGCCATGTTTGCTAACCCAAAATGCCAGACATCTCAGCATGGAGTTGTAGAGGTTCCTAATGGAGTCCTGTGATAATCCATCCCATGCAGCTTGAATATTCTCACACAGTTCCTGCAGATTTTGCGGTAGGGGTGGAGGTGGAGTGACATCAGACCTTCTGGACATGTGGCATGTGACAACAAACTGTTAATCTTGGTGCTGACGACAGTTCCTCCACACACGGATTCATTGGTAAGACAAAAGCAGGACTCGTCATTGAAGATGACCTGCTGCCATTCTGAGTCACTCCATGACAGTCTGGCACGATACCATTGCAGTCTTTGGGGACAGTGACGTAGTATTAAGGGCAGTCGTCGTAAGGGTCTGTGTGCATGTAGTCCTGCATCATGTAGGCGTTTGCCAACAGTGCTGGCACTAACAGGATGACTTATGAAGGGCATCACTGCTTGCTGAATGTCCGCAATCGTGGCTGTGATAAGGCCTGTCCTTACTTATGTCACATGCACAGCTGAAACTTGAATCATTTGCATGTCTCACAATGTCAAACCTACCCACCAAGTTTTTCCTGTCAGTTCATTCCTTCTGGGTGCAGCTATTTGTGCAACTACTCTTTTGATGACGAGTGTATAAATGGGCATATTATGATCTGCCTGTCTGCCTTGTCTGTTTGTATTGTTAAGTAATGCTTAATTCTGGTCCTGAAGATCTTTCAACCTGCCACTTCAACCCTATTCTTACACTCCTGGCCCAGATACTGAGGGCCTCCAGCAGCTTCTGAGTATTAGAGGGAGGTGTATTGGATCTGAAGTCTCTGTAGTGATAGATCTCCAGGACCAGGACCATTGAACAGGATTTATTGATTTATTTATGCTCAAGAAATCAACAAAGCATATTTATCCATCTGACAAGCCACCAATCCATTAATCAATCAATCAATCACTCCATCAATGCATCAGTTCCTCCATCCTCCATCCGTTCATCAATGTGTAAGTGCTGTTTCTACAAGATTAACAATCCTGGGTACACCATAAAGAAACAGAGAAAGAGCTGAAATAAAGAACAATACCTTCTCTTGACCCGTTAAAGGACTGGTACAGTCAGTGACAGGCGTCCCTGCTGTGTTTACCTTTGGCCCATTTTTAGAATTGTCAGTTCCCTAAATAAAATAAAAAAAAAAAAACACATTAATTTCATTAGGCATCACTAACAACACTCTGACTACTTTATTAGGTACACCTCCTTGTATCTGCACTCATTGTCCCTTTCATCAGCTCCACTTACCATATAGGAGCACTACAGTAGTTCTACAATTACAGACTGTAGTCCATCTGTTTCTCTGTATAATTTATTACCCTGTTCTTTAATGGCCAGGACCCCCACAGGACCACTCAGTACTACAGTGACACTTGTGGTGGTGGTGGAGGTGGTATGTTAGTGAGTGTGGTTCTGGTGTGAGTGGATCAGATAGCAGTGCTGGTGGAGTGTTTAAACACCTCAGTGTCATTGCTGGACTGAGAATAGTCCACCAACCAAAACTATCCAGCCTACAGCGTCCTGTGGGCAGTGTCCTGTGACCACTGATAAAGGACTAGAGGATGACCAACACAAATTGTGCAGCAGCAGATGAGCTATAGGGTGGACCAGCAAGGTAGGAGTGTCTAATGGAGTGGACAGTGAGAGGACACTCCTGCAGCACTGCTGTGTCTGATCCACTCACACCACCAAAACACACACTAACACACCACCACCACCACCACCACCACATCAGTGTGACTGCAGTGCTGAGAATGATCCACCATCCACATAACACCTGCTCTGTGGTGGTCTTGTGGGGGTCATGACCACTGAAGAACAGGGTAATAAAGTATACAGAGAAACAGATGGACTACAGTCTGTAACTGTAGAACTACAAAGTGATCTAGTAGACATAAAATTGTCAGTGTAGATAAAATGTAAATGGCTGGCAGGTGTATTGTTGCATACTGGCACACAGCATATCAATACAGCATCTCTCTATTATACTAGCAGCTTCACATAACCCAACAGCTATGTGCAGCACAAGTGTAAATTAAAATTGACACTGATTTGTTGAAATTTTAGTATTGTGATATAAAATGGTGCGTTTGTAGAGAAACTTGCCGACTCAGACTTCTTTACAGTAGTACTTTAAAGAATGAGCAAATGAGCACTGAGTAATTGTACTGTATGTAACACTGATAATAGTAAAATGACAGTAAATATGGGCAAACCATGGGCAGTAAAGGTGTTTGGGTAATGTCTTAGTATAGCATGAAAGGATCTATCATAAAGCAATAACTCTGACATCAAACAGTCTTTCTTCACCATTTGGTCCAATAACTTTCTTTTTTTTTAATTACTTCTTAGAGAGGCAATAATTGCTTCACACGTCTGGTTCCTATGGCCAACGTCGATCAATTCTGACTTGGCAAGTTTCTCTAGAACAGTGCATTTATAACCAAACCACTCTGCATGAGTTTGTTGACATCTTCGAACTTAGTCATGTAGAAATTAGAAAATTTATTTTCTCTTAAAAGTGATTTTAAGATAGAGATCGTTACGATGCCTGATGACGGTTTAGTTTTAAAAGGAAATTTAAACTGTCCTTTGAAAGATGCCTTAAATAGATAATCAGTCTTTTAAGAATACTGGATATTACCGGAACTAAAAACATAAATAACGATATGTATTAAGATTAAGATATCAACATTAACACCACTGGAGTAATTGTTATCGGTCTCTAGTCGATGCAGTTATGCTCAATCATGGCGGTAATAACAATAACTGAAAATTAAAATCTCTACTCAGACTTAACTGCCTACAACTGCACCAAAATAGCAGGGCTAGAACTCAGCACGCCCTTTTTTTTGTTGTAGATAATAAATATTAATACTCCGTTATTACTAAACCACATAGGCCGCAGCCTCAACAAACATGAGGCTTCGCCATCAAATCAGCTATATCTTCTTAAACAAATTAGCCATAAGGGCTAACTGTAAGCTAATAAATCACAATCAGTTCACAACAAAGGCTGTTGGGCGTCTGAATGATAAAAAATCAAATTCATTTCAGTTTCAAAGAAAAGCTGAAACTTCTAATTTCAAACAAAGGGACCTGCTGACGATCGCATTAACAAACGTATGAGGTCACTGAACTTATTAGACCAACATTTTCAGTGTTAATCATTTAAATGGACATTAAAGATACACTGTTAATGCCTAGAAATATTTGATTCTATAAATAAAGTAATCAATTTTAGTTACGGCCTACCATCTCGCCTTTTCAGCCAGAGAATGTATCATCCCCCACCAGGAAATACAAACAGCGCCGCCCCCAAGAAACAGGACTTCGGATTCATTTGAATTGTACTGGCACACTCGGAATCTACACAAGCTTTCTTCAAATTTTAGAGGAGTATTTTTTTAGACTACACAAGCATTTCTCTCTCTTTTGTCTGAATTTATCCATTGCTGAGAACGAACATGAGCTCGGCACAAATAACCAAAGCTTCCTGCCTTCATACCACACCTAAATTAAACCAGTATTTTCTGAACCCTGGACCTATTTTCTGAGACCCACTGCTCGGCCTATTGTTGTGTTTTCCTTGCTTTAACACTTCCACTTCAACTCAATACAGGGCTGTTAATGAGCTGATTAGGTGGATCAGGTGTGTTGGGAGCAGGGAAAACATCCAACTGTTCAGGAGAGTGGGCCTCCAGGACCAGTGTTGAGAAACACCAAGTTAAACTACACAGTAATAAAATTGGTCACATAAAAAAGTACCTCTTGTCCAGCTGTTCATCCATCTGAGGCAAAAACTCAAGACTCCAAACCCTCAGCTGATCTTACTTGAAGCTGCCAAAATGTCCATGGATCTGGTAGTCCTTTAAGAAGCTAGATAACATGCAAACCTAAAAAAGTTCTTAACAGAATGAAACGATACGTTATTCAGAAGGATCTGTTTGTCTGCATGAGATGCTGCTACACAGTCATACTGAAATACTGTGAAAGACTATCCGGTACATACTCCACCCCACAAAACCACACAACTGAAGTATTTGCGTATGCAAAACATGCCTGCTCTGAAACTGCTACACACAGACTGAAGCTGTTATTTTTATTGACCTAAAAGCTTGTTTGCAGCAATTTCTGCAAGATGAACTTGTGCAGCAATTGGGTGCCCTTCCTAAAATCCCACCTCCAGTGCCCCTTCATTAAAAACACAATCATGTAGTCAAACATTTGTTGGGTTTTATTAGAAACAGAATGTAGACAGCAACAAATACACAATCTTTACAACACAATCCCCCCACGTCTCAGTCATCTGTACTTTCTTCTGGTTCTCCACTTGAGTTTCCCTCGACCTTTCCTTCTTTCCTGAAAAGAAAAGAAAAAAAAAAAAAGAACATTTTCACAGTGTGTATCAACTTTCGGCACACCTACACAGCTGAGTCACATTATTAAGACCACTTCCTACTTTCATTGGCAGCAGCGCATAACTCATGAAGGAAGTCATGTTACGTGGCATTCTCTGGGCTCACCCACCCATGTAGAAGGCACTCTAAGCTGATTTGGGTATGAATCCATCCATGTAGATCACATACACCCATACATGCTGATTGTCTTCCCTGGGGCGGATGGGATCTTCCAGCAAGGCAAATGACTGACACTGGCAAGAAGAGAACGACCAAGACTTCCAAGTACTACCCTGGCCCCCTAATTCCCCAGACTTGAACCCAATTGAGCATCTGTGGGACCACCTCGATCGTGGTGTTCACCCTATGGATCCTCCCCCACTCACCCTCTAGCAGCTGTGGGATGCACAGATACCAGTGAGAAACATACAAGGGCCTTACTGAGTCACTTCAGCCCGTCTAGCTGCTGTCTAACTGCGGTTACTCCGGATATTAGCTGGTGGTCATAATGTGATTCGACTGTGTATCAGCACCTCTACGGTATCTGACTGTGGTAGCTTCAAGCTTACAGCAAGCCTCCATACAGAAACTGTGACATTAGTAAGACTGAGAACTCTACCTTTTCCCCTTGCCAGGTTTCTTTTTCATGAGAAAGCGAGGGGTTGTGCGAATTGTTGACCTCCTTGGTGGCTTCTTCTCAAGCTGCCGTTTGGCTTTGCTGTGGAGATGAAGAACCATGTTAAATCATAGAAACTTGAGCCGCCTCAGTCACAATGCTCACTTCTCTTTAGAAACTATGTTTAGGAGGTGAGACACCAGACATGGTTTTCTTGGCATTCTGAATTGGCAAAAAACAAAACACATCAGGGAAAAGTTTGAAAACCAGTTAAGAAGGAAGATAACTGTTAAATTAAAGGAAGGAAGGAAGTGGGTGGGGTGTGGGGGTGAACAAAAGAGGGGAACTTAAACAGCACTAAACCCAAGAGGAAGAACTAACTGCACCTTTTGATCTTCTTCAATCCAATCATGTAATCAGGCACAGGACATCCAGCTTGTTTTATTACTGTGGCGATGCTGAGGATAAAAACATAGGAGAAAGGATAACCATAGAAGAGAGGCAGACAAGAACAAGCATGCATTTCCCCTTGCTAGTTACAGTCATACTAGTCGTACTGTTACCTGCGCAGGAGGGGCTTGTCAGATTCTGTGAAAAACGTAACAGCCTTGCCCCTATGGCCTGCTCTCCCTGTGCGGCCTACAAGAGGATGAGGTCGTACAGAAGAACACAGCTTAACTACACCACTTCTGAGGAGATAAAAACTTCTCAACTGGATAGAAATACGTCAGTGTACAGATTAACTTATAGGGGCTGACCTATCCGGTGGATGTACTCCACAGCGCTGGTGGGAAAGTCGTAATTGACCACCAAGTTGACTCCTTTGAAGTCGATGCCTCGGGCCATTAGAGCGGTGCAGATCAGCACCCAGATCTTACCAGAGCGGAAACTGCTGACCACGTTATCCCTCTGGACACAGAGAGAGTGAAACATCAGAAAAGATGTTAGGCTACATGAATATAACTAACTGTACATTATAAGAAGTCAGTAAAGATTATGTACTGAACTGTTGTACCTTGTACCTTGTATATGAAATATGGAAAATGAACAGTAAAGCTTTTATTGCAATATAAGCTTAGCATAATTGTACCTGAACAAATACAGGAAACTCTTTACATCAAGTGCTGACTAACATGTAGTAATGCATACATCACACATTACGATTCAAGGTAACAACTGTTGTATCCTTGTAGTAACATGTTTACTTAACATTAGTTAAACATTCTTAACTATGTTAACTAATGCATTACTTCATGAATCAACACTGTAAAGTGTTATTAGATCATTAAACTTATATGCATTCCTTAAAGCTCCATTTATAAATCTGTAAAGACTCCAACTTCTGACTTCTCCCTTCTGGACTAAGTAAAAGAACCACATCGCCACCTAGTGTACCGGAGCAGAATCTGTTCACCAGATCAGCATTACAATTCTGCACAATTTAACATGAAAGGTTTGCTTTCTAAATGTGACATTAGTGTTTCATTTCTCAGGGCTATCGTTTATAAATGAAGGTAGAATAGGTGAGAGAAACCTTGGTATGCATGTTTGGTGGCAATTTAATTAAAGCCAAGTTTTTGCCCAAATTTGAAATTATGTATTTCTCACATGAAGGTTAAAACAAGCCATAAATTCTGGCAAAATACTGCATGCGTTTTTGTAGAACAGCAACAGTTGTATTATTACAATTATTTACAATTTTCAATGAAATGGGTCATGGCAGAGATGGAGACATCAAATGTACACTGAATATAAATCAAATTAATAACTACGTAATTATACTGTAATTATGCAATTACCGATAAACACAAACCCACTGTATAGCAAAATAATATTAACTCTGGGCCTCTTAACATGCATAGGAAAATGTGAAAAGTGCTAAAAGTAGCCATTTATTGCTCTATTTATGATGCATGAACACATGCAAGCATTCTCAAAATTCAGCTGAGACTGGGCAGACAATGAACTCAGCAAAATCAGTTCACAGAAGGTTTAGGTGATTTACTTTGTAGAACTATTAATGTCAACTTCTTAAGCTTCATTACTGTTAAACCAAAAGGTTATGATCTACAGTAACCCCTACTGATATCTTGCTCAATGCTCCCTAAAAATGACTTCACAGTTCCTAAATGACTTTAGACTATTCAGAAACAATATGAAGCTTGCTCACTGTTCGTTACTCTCTACAAACCTGTTGTTGTGTGCGGTCAGCATGGATTACATCCACATTAATGCCCTCATACACCAACTCGTGGAACAGCTCTCTGGCCCGCTCAATGGACTGTACAAACACCAGCATGGGGGGCATAAAACCCTGCAAAAAAAATAATAAAATTCGAGGGTTACAGAACAGTTGGAAAACAGAACCTCTACAAAAGTATTGGAACACCTGAACACCACATCCACACGTTTGCTTGTTTAACATCTTCCTCCAAAACCTTGGGAAGTAATACGCTGCTGTAACAGACAAAATCTCCACCCTGAAGAGCATCTTCCAAAAGCCTATTGAGGTTACAGCCACCGGGAAGACGGTAACATTTTTGACAAGGAGATTTCAGCCATCAGTTTTATGCGCATCTTCCATCCGGGTCTACAGGGTCATCAAATTCAAATGCTTCAACGTAGAAAGGCAAAGTGTGAAAGGTCCTCTCTACAGCCCGTGTTTGGTTGGTCCATTCTGGACTACAGAAGAAACACTGCGGTTCTACAAGGCAGCCTCTGTAGAAAGACAACCTGCTCCTGTGTAAGTATACAGGGCTCATTCTACGCTAATGAACACAATGACATGCCGTTACAGTCAGTTACACACTAATGAAAACATAGCTTTGTATACTATATTTCATTTCCGCTAGTCGATCCACCCTAAATCCTACACACTGCACACACCTTTAATAGTGACCTAAAAACACTGCTTTTGTTCAGGCAGGAGGTCAAAGCAGGAAGTACTGAAGTACACTTTCAAAAAATAACTATCTCTATGTGGATGAGCAGGTCTGTGAGCTTTAGCAACGATTACGTGTATTTTAGCTATGACAGTCCAGCTCATCCCTTCAGCCTACTGTGTTCATTACGCTAACCCAAAACAGAACTCTCTGAAAAGTAGACCATGTGATACTGAACTTCATGACTACACTTTAACTCTAGTTTTAGCTACTCACCATAGTGAGGTTTCGATGTCTATTGGAAATGTGTTTTCTTTCTTAACGCTCACCTTACACATCTTATAGGAAATCAGCCTTGAACATGTCATGAAGCGTGTCCATATTTCTGACTTTTTTTTTTCTATTTCACTCTTCTCAATAAGTGATGTAAATGTGGAGCACAAGCGTCATCATGACACCTAAGTGATAACAGGATTCATGGCCAACATTTAAATATTTTTTTAAATCATCGACATTGCGGATAATGTCAATTGGCTATTCCAGCTTTATCCCAAACCATGTAAACGTTCCCAGACTGTTATTTATCCTCCACCAGCTTTGCTCTTAAGCAGGCAGCATTCTCCTGGCATCCACTGTACCCAGACTTGTCCATGAAACTACCAAATGGAGAAGCGTGATTCATAACTCCACAGAGCGTGCTTCTATGGAGGGCTATGGCTTTGTGCTTTACATCACTCCAGTCAACAGTTTGCATTCCCCATAGTGACCTCTTTGGCTTGTTTGTAGCTGCTTGGACATAGAAACCCAACCAACAGAGGCAGTTTTGAAGTAGGCAGTGAGCGACAGGTAGACCTAGGTAGAATTTTTGGGGTGTACCAATAATAGCATCTAAAGAAGTGTCCACTTACTTTTGGCCATGTACTGCATGTGACTAAAACTCCAGAAGCAAGCCTCTCTCTGTGCATGTGTATGTAATATATGAAGTTTTATGTTAAGTAATAACGGCTCCCAGATCAGCTATAATTAGGGATGCATCAATGCCTTTTTTAATTTTATTTATACCAAGTATTAATGTGAGTACATATGCATCGTACTTGCCGATACCGAGTCCCCTACTTATAAAGAGGTCACTTAGATGTTAGTGTAAATAAGCACAAGGTAGCTTGAAGATAAATCACTGATATCTAGCTGGTTTAAGAGACGTGCATTAGGAGGTCATGCTACACAAGTTACTTTGGATTCAGTAGCTCTCCAGTCAAGAGTGAGTTGATTCACGTCAGAAAAGCAGTACTCCCTGCATGAAGACGCTCCACCCATGCTGTGTTATTTTCAAACAACAAGCTTTAGACAACGACTTTGAGACAAAGACCCCAAATATGGGTGGAGTGGAGAAGTTTTGCTGAGGGAAGAGAAGTGATTTGTAGCGTAATGTTATGGTTTTCTCCTTGCTGTTTCTGCTGTTTCTCAACTCTGGAATAAAAGTTGGAGCAGACCTGTCACTCCATGGAGTTTATCGTGGAGATTCCTGACATTACGCTTGTATTATTTGTATTTAATTTAGTCAAACATAAGGGCTTGCCAACTTCTTCCTCCGTTTCCCTAGCCTTGTCTCCACTCTTACTGGAGAAGCGGTTGTCTCCACTCTTACTGGAGAAGCGCCTGTCTCCACTCTTACTGGAGAAGCGGTTGTCTCCACTCTTACTGGAG
>CM067487.1:10369868-10390165 GCA_034552555.1 Semaprochilodus insignis | reverse complement strand
CTTACTGGAGATGCGGTTGTCTCCACTCTTACTGGAGATGCGGTTGTCTCCACTCTTACTGGAGATGCGGTTGTCTCCACTCTTACTGGAGATGCAGTTGTCTCCACTCTTACTGGAGAAGCGGTTGTCTCCACTCTTACTGGAGAAGCGGTTGTCTCCACTCTTACTGGAGAAGCGCCTGTCTCCACCCTTACTGGAGAAGCGCCTGTCTCCATCCATAGATCCTCCTTCACTGCTAGCTTGAGTCCTTTGATCATCAGCATGGCAGCGCACATTCAGCTTATGTCACATACGTATTGGTATGTTGTCATGTATCAACCAATCAATGCAGGCCTTGCTATACTTAATTCTCCTCCCCTTTATTTTTGAAATGTCCACATTTGACCAACCTTTTTGATCAAGTCCCTCATTGCGAGCAGCTTGCCGTTTTCTGCTCCTACAAACAGAAGCTCCTGCTCAACTGTCTCCGCTGCAGAGTTCCTACGGACAGAAACGTTGCAGAAAAATTAGCTTAATAAAATTCAATTACACACAAACATACATACATAGCAAGCCAATACAGTGCTGGTATAAATAAGCAATACTAGCATACAAAAGTCTAGTCCACCATTCAAAAGCACAGAATCGATACTGTCAATAAATATTATAGATAATATACAATAACATGAACAGGCTAATCCTTTGCAAGCATTGTCTCATTTCCTCTTACTTTGCACCCGTCACAACACTGCCATCATTTAAAGTTTCACCTGAGCCATTTCTTACTCTATGGTAGAACGAAGCCATACCACCCCAACACTTCTTTAGCTTATTGCAATCAGTGTATATCATATAATGGATATATACGTAGAACATTATGGCGTATTTAGTTCCAAGTCCACATCATACTGACATTTTGCCTATTTAACTACCAATCAACTTCAATTAATTGTTGTTAAAATTAGTTCAACATCCAAAACGTCTTTTATTTCAGAAGGTGATCAAGCTTCTACTGTATCTAAACCAACTATTAATGAGACAAGAGTACCCAAACTTCTGAATGGCAGTATACATGACAGGTGTAAACCAAGTAGTCTGAATAAATACACAATTAATAACCTGTATACCTGGGTCCGATGTTAACAGAGACAAGGTTGTCCAGATTGAGTTTGCACCACTGCTCAACTTCCGTGGTAAAGGTGGCACTGAAGAGCGCTCGGCGGATCTTTGGAGAGGAGCAGGCCAGGAAGATAGTGGCCAGCTGATCCCTGAAGCCAGTTTTGCCATCTTCAAAAAGCTTATCAGACTCATCCACCACCAGCCACTCCACACTGCACAAACACCAGACCGAGACAGCACGGTGACCCTCACAGTTATACCTTTACAGCCTCACGGACCAGAAATCCAGCTTCAGTATGCATAAACAGCCTGAGTAACTAGACCGGGGGTTAGTGTTGTGCTTGTGCATTTGGTTTTGTACAGGTAAGGCTCAGTCTAGCTTCAAACTAGATCCCAATACCACAGATCCTTGGGCTGGTTAGCAAATAAGGCTCACCTGCTGAGATCAACAGCTGGTGGGTCCTGGTTGAGCAGATAGATTAGCCGGTTTGGAGTAGTCACCAGTATATCTGAGAAAGAAAGATTAGATTTGTCAAATAAACCACTCTGAAAGCACAATTCAGGGCTAAGTACTTTCTATATTCTAGAATTCTATGGTTCATCGAGTTGAGCCGAACCATTATGCAACTATGCAAGTCCACCACATGTCCACATAACTACCATTTTCTAAGCTGCATTTACATTATTTAAGTAATTTGTAGAGAGCTGCTATGCACAGTCCACAATACACAGAAATGAACAAAATCAGTAATAGACTAAAGCAAACTGGTAGCTTTATGAATGATGATTTCTGAATGCGGATTCGCAAATAACCTTCACTGCACAGTTTTTAGTAACATTCTCTATGCACACATTTTTGAAGGGTTATAGAACGAGGACCTACCAAACTTCTTCGCTGACTTTGGACCATATTTCTTGGCTGCATCCACTCCTTTGTTGATCATGTGAACCCTGAATCCCACACCCTCAGATAGTTTCAGCAGCTCTCTGTGTGTCTACAAACCAAGTGCACACCCACGTGAAGAGCGAAATGCAAGTCAGCTTCACGGTTTTATGGCGTCACCAATAAATAAAAGCAGTCAAAACAGAACTTGCAATCTCACCTGGCTGGCTAACTCTCTGGTCGGGGCTACAATGAGGGCCCTAAAGCCCTTGTTGAGTGGCTGGCGGAGATGGGCCAGCAAGGGCAAGCAGAAAGCCATGGTTTTACCAGAGCCAGTAGGGGCACAAGCAAGGATTTCTCGCCTCTGAAACATACAGAACAGTGCTGTTAGGTCCCGGGATGTTACCGGGCTTTTGGAACATAACTAATCCAGTGCTTATAAGCCAGTGGCAAAGTCTTTCCAACTACAGACACTCTAAAGCATTTATCTATACAGTAACAGCTGACAGACGTGAACCTACATGCATCATAAGTGGAATGGCCTGCATCTGAATGGGCGTGGGCATTTGGAAGCCTGCTCCTTTGATGTTCTCAATGATCCTTGGGTCCAGTTCATATTCCTTTTGAAGCTCTTCAAACGTGCTAATAGGGTCTGGGATGTCTGTGCCGTGCACATTTATCCTGTTACTGTGCCGGATCTGATTGACCTGAAATAAACATTGAGTTAAAACAAGCACACAGGTCCATCAGGTGAAAAGAAAACTGACTGAGAGCGATACACATCATCACCTCAAACCATTTAATCACCAGTACCACAGATGCTTTAGTAAACCACCGCGCATTTCCTACCTTCTCATGATGAAGCTGTTTTAATCTCTTCAGAGAGACCTTGCTGTCTGTGGTCTTTGTCTTAGGCCCTTCTGCCTTCTTGTCTTGTGAGGACATCCACTGAATCCCCTCCTTCTCCACTTCTCCATCCTCATCGTAATCAGCCTCATTCTCTGCATCTATTTGGCAACAGATGAGAATTAGGTAAAGGTAAGAGCAGCAAATGTAGGTTTAAACCAGCAGCACTGACTGGATGGGTTTAAGATTTTACAGAAGCAGAACAGACACTAATAATGAAGAAATATGGCATGAAATGTCACAAGGACCAGCTCTTACTGTTGGTTTCCTTCTTATTCCCCTTCCTTTTCTTCCTCGGTTTGCTCAAGGATTCATCCATGTTACGATGTTTCCGCTTTTCTGTGACAGCAGGTTGCTCTTCATCTGACTCACCTCCTTCATCGTGTATAGCTGCCTTTTCTCTGGTGTTGGTGCCAAAGAAGCTAATTCCGTCCAAGGGCTTAGAAACCTCTTTGTACTGAGACCTCGCTACCTGTGTATGAAATGAAATTATCACATTCTTAGAAGTATTGTTATTGTTGTTATATATATATATGGAGTGAAACTTGGTGGGTAGGTTTGACATAGTGAGACATGCGAATGATATAAGTTTCAGTCTTGGCCACGCATGTGAAATAAGCTAGAACGGGCCTTATCACTGTAGCTGACTGACTATATAAGGTCATCCTGTTGAGCATGGTTTTTGAGCAGGGTGCTGTTGTGTTGGTAGCATCCTTTGCAAGCGAAGTATACCTCAGAGAAGAGTTCGAGTTAGAGAGAGGTCGTATTATAGGGCTCCAGGAAGCCGGACGGTCTTATCAACATATTGTGTGCCACACCATGTGGACATTACCATAGCATGCTGTTTGCAGCAGTGGATAGAAGAAGGCACACACCAGTGACATGAAGGATCTGGTAGACATACATGGACCACGGAGAGAGAGACAACCGACACATTGTCCAACATGAACGGAGTGACAAGACATTCAGCTATCAGTGGTGCCTTACATGAGTCATCCTCTTAGTGCCCACACCACTGGCAGACGGCTGCAAGATGCAGGACTACATGCACACAGACTGTTACAACGACTGCCCTTAACACCACGTCAACGTCATCAAAGACTGCAATGGCGTCGTCCCAAACTGTCATGGATTGACTCCGAATGGCAGCGGGTCATCTTTAGTGATTAGCCCTGCTTTGGTTTTGGTGGGGACAACAGACCGAAGCAGGCACGGTAGTCAGCGCCAAGATGAATGGTTTGTTGTTATGTGTCACATGTCCAGAAGGCCTGGTGTCACTCCACCTTCACTGCAAAATTTTGCTTGGTCTTTATCAAACTCCAGGGTGGGAGCTGCAGTTAAAGGGGACAGGACCAGCGACAGCATCACAGCACAGTCAGAGATGTTGCTTGCCTACCAAAAAGGCTACGTGGTCTTCTTAATGGCGTAATCAAGTACTATGTGGAACTTGGTTGTGAATGCCATTCATTCAATGAAAGGTGGCGAAACTTGAATGCTGGAAAAGGCTACAACTATTACAACTAATAGGTTAAATCGGTTAAATCAACTATCCTGAAAAAGACCTGAGCAATGTTGTACATTTTATATGGTTTACTTTCTCATTCATACTCTTTGGCTCTTGGCATTGCCTGTGCGTATAAACTGTTCTACATAGACATTATCATCTATTTAGGAGCAGAATTACAGAACATAAGATGAGACAAAGGTGGGCTACAGATAACTGGCATAAGAATAAGTGTCCTGTGTCATGTTTCATCAAATGAGCGTCTGATAAGCAGAAAAGATCCTGGATGTTTATTTCCCTTAAGAGCCAGCAAGCTAGCAAAACACAGTATTACTGACTAGCCACGTGTGTGTCACAGCCTTCTCAACGCCAATGGTAAAAGACACCACTCTTTCACTGTATGAGATGACTGTTGGTCAACTTTACTGGCTGTTTGAGGAATTCTTAAGTATCTATACTGTTGTCTAGCTAACTGTCCGTGTAGCCACCAAGCTACATTTCAATGAGGGACTCGAAACACATGTTAGCCGCGGCTCCCAGACTGTGCTAACAGACATTCATACCAAACGCTACCATTGTAATTCGCGTTAAAGCACGAATACATTCATACGGCAAAGCACAAAGACACACACTCATCACCTTAAACCTTTCCGCATCTTTGCCAAACCGCTTGAAATCAAACTTTGCTCCAGCTCCAAGCTTCTTAAACAAGTCCACCGCGTCCATTGAACCACGATACAGACGGAAGGCTAAAGGCCTAACTAATCAATTCCAGAGTTCCGCTTACTAGTAGCTCGACGATTGATTATTAGGTGTTTTGATGTACCCCTGCTGTCCACGTGGGTGCGCTGCTTTCTCGTTTTTCACACTTTTCGGAGACCCAACAAATGAAGCTGCACTTTCCATATATTAAGCTGGGAAATCGCTTGAGTACATCGGCTGTGGAAAAATAAGAAATAATAAAATAATAAAAAAATAAAATAATGAAGAAGAAGAAGAAGAGGAAGATGATGATGAAGAAGATGATGATGATGAAGAAGAAGAAGACAAAAGATAAGATGAATAAGAAGAGGATGAAGAAGAAGAAGATGATGATGAAGAAGCAGACAAAAAATAAGATGAATAAGAAGAGGATAATGAAGAAGGAGAAGATGAAGAAGAAGGAGAAGATGAAGAAGAAGATGAAGAAGAAGATGAAGAAGAAGAAGAGGAAGAAGAAAAAGAAGAAGAAGAAAGAAAAAGAAGACGAAGAAGAAGAAGAAGAAGAGAAGATGATGATGAAGAAGAAGAAGATGAAGAAGAAAAAGAAGAAGATGAAGAAGAAGAAGAAAACTGCTCCACTGCTGGAGATGCTCTTGGCAGGTAAAGGGATTAAGTTGCTACACTAAGTAGCTTCTTTCTTCTAGACTGGTACCTGTTAATACTAACACTGAGGTGGAGGGACTGCAGGTTTCTTACTATAGGGGGGCACACCATACATGTCTGGTAATATGTTGCCCCCTATTGTTTGAAGTATGAGTTTGACAGGCTGCACTCTCCTACACTGTGCTCCTTTAAGTGGATGAATCTCATTATGTACATTTCCTAATTTATAGTTTTTATTTTGTCTATGAAAATGACAGTACATAAAAGGAAAGAACTGGCAGCAGTGCAGCCCCACCCACTCCCATTTAAGTAAATAGAACTGAAACCAATATTTGATTTTGATTTACACATCCAGGAGTTTTTTGGAAGTTGTGTTGTGTCATCTCTGGAAGTTCAGATGTCCTCTATAAATAACCCATAGACCCAACCCAACAGCAGGTAGACCTGGCTATATCTTAAAGGGCACTTAGGAAGCCCTGGATTAAGTTGACTGATGTACATTCTATGGTTCTGCCTGCCACCAAAAACAATACCCCTGTAAGAACAAACCAAAGAACTGAAAGTGCGAACAACAGGATTATTCTCTGCCCTCGTCGCTGACTCTGCATTACTGAAAGTCTATCAAAAGGTTGGTGAACTGAGAGTGACACTAGAGTCTCTTCACCTAAAATGAGCTGATTAAGAGTCTTGTTCCAGAAATGATAATAGGACATTAGAGCCATAATAAATCATGCTACTGTTACTCTCCATACTGAAGTACATTTGAAGGTAAATACTTTAGTACTTTTACTCCAGTGGAGGTCTAAAGGGAGGAACTTCTACTTTTACTGGAGGGATATTTTACCTTGGGGACTCTACTTTAACTCAACTGACTATAATCTTTAAGGCAAGGAGGGAAAAACAGCCTGTTTAATTCTAAAGGACAAAAAGGACAAAGGAGTTAAATAATGGTTGTGTAAATATTATTATGGCTGTTTTTGGTATATAGAGCCAAAGAAACACCATAAATGGACATCTGGGGAAAAAATACATTCAAGACAAATATAGGATGTGGGCCCTTTAACATTTGAATTTGGGAGGGACAACTGTTATTCAGCCATGGCAGTGGACATACCCTTTAGGACGCTACACATCAGCTGAAAAACCCTTTCACTTCCTTGCTGAGGACCATATGAAGAGGTATAGAGCAGAAGGTATGTGATCAGTTTATGTGTCTTTACCGCTTACTGCAACTGACATTGATCATGATGTTATTATAAGCCTAGCTGTCAATAATTTATAACAAATACATATATAAATAGCTGTTTCTATGTTTCCCCCCCAAAGAGAAAGTCTGATTGCATCATCTGTGGCCAAAACAGTGTTTGTTTAATATAACCATGGGCAATTAAAGTAAGGAATGCTGTGATTTGGTACTAATACAGCTTCACACTTTTCCGGCAGCTATGAAATTGCAATAAAGTGGAATATCGCATGCATGGATGTACGTCAGTGACAAAGTCTTGCATGTGGAAGCACGACTTCCTAAATTTGCTAACTTCTCCTATTGTGAGGACAGAAGTTAACAGTGCGGTCATTTTTGTCACGTTTCAGATGCATTTTTGTGGCTACTTATCGTTATTAATATCACTATGCTGTTCAAATTCAACATTCTTGACACTGTTGCTTTTCAGCCTAGGTGCTCTCTTGTCTACCTCCTCAAATCGGCTGGACCTGATGTGGTTTGAAAAGCAGAACTATTTAAGAAGAAGCCCTTAAGCAGAGGCTTGGGGACCAACCTCAAGAATGGCAGCAAATCCTGGAAAATGTCCAGCAATAAGCATACCACAGGCCGCTTTCTCATTATGCATCCTAATTGTCCACGTTGGCGCTTTTTCGTTACAGAACTGCACTGTTCGAGGTGCACTAAACGACACCTCCCAGTTAAATGTTCTGTGCTACAAAATGCACTTTCTCAGGGTTCCTGCACCAATACCCAACAATGCCAAATATTTAGACCTTTGCTGCAACTCCATTACAGAGATCAAAGTCAAAGACTTCGAGGATATGCGGAACTTGAGGTACCTGAACTTATCGGACAACCGTATCTCACAGATACAAGAAGGTACCTCGGCACATTTCCCCAATTTGACCATTCTCAACCTCTCCAACAACAAGTTGAAAAGATTGTCAAGAGGCCTACTGCAGGGATTGACCGAGCTGCAGGAGCTACGCCTTGATGGTAACGAAATTGAAGTCATTGACCAACATGCTTTCAGTACCCTTTCTAGTTTAAAGATGTTGAACCTCACAAAAAATAACCTGCAACAGATCGACAGAGTCCGACCTGTGCTTTCATCGCCAACTCTGGAGGAATTACTGATCGGGGCCAATGGTTTTGACACATTCGACTCATGTGACCTCTCCAGGACATCCCTGACACTGAAAAGAATAGATATTTCCCAAAATCCTTTGACTACTTTCCAAATAACGGACAACATTTTCCCAGTTTTAGACTACCTTGATATGTCATACTGCGGTCAAAACAGAACCCTAATGTGGAACATCGCAGACAAGCCCTTCCTGAATTCAGTAAGAACACTTAACCTGAGCGGGGTCAACATGCCAGCGGAGAGCATAGCCGCAGTTCTTCAGAACTCGTCTTGGGCTTCGCTGTATAAGCTAAGATTAAGTGAAATCAAGACAGTGGCAGTAGAGGCTCTTCTCCAGGCCGCATGCTCCCCTGAGCTTAACGTACTGCGCCTGAAGGGCAACAAAATCTCAACGCTGAGTGATAATATGTTTGAACGCTGCTTTAACTTGACAGAGCTAGAGTTGTCTGAGAATGAAATATCTCATCTCTCTGCACCTGTGTTTAAAGGCCTAACACAGCTAAGGAAACTTCAGCTGCAACTCAACAAACTGACCCAGATCAAGAACGCCTTTCAAATGCTCCCAACACTTGAGTTTGTGGACCTGAGTACAAACAGAATTCGTCGACTAAACTGTTCCGACTTTGCCAACTTAACCCGGCTGACTCACCTCTACTTGTATAGCAACAAGATTTCGGAGATCAGATCCTGCCTGTTCAAAGATTTGCATAACCTAAAAATCCTAAAGCTGGGAACTAATCAGTTATTGACTCTTGACAGTGTTTTCCAACATGGCCCAAGTTCCTTGCGGGAGCTACAAGTGGCGTACAATAAGTTAAGCACAGTCACGAGCGGAATCTTCAAGAGCTTGTCTAATCTTAGACACTTGGATCTTTCCAACAATCAGATTTCCATGATCGAAGGTCATGCTTTCACAGGGCTCACAAACCTAGCCAGGCTATTTCTTTCCGCGAACAGGATAACGAAGGAAACGATCAAAGAACCAGCAGTCTTCTCGGGTATGCCACATTTGAAACATCTGGAGCTGCACAGCAATATCATTCAGTATGACGAGGCAAAGCTGCAGATGCCTCCCTTTGTACATTTAGGGTCACTGGAAATTTTCACCATTCATAGTCAGCGACGAGGCATGGGGACAATGCCTTCGAACCTGCTTCAAGGTTTAAGATCCTTGCAAATGTTCTACTGTGGAAGCTTGAACCTTCAGTACCTGCATGCCGATACGTTCAACTCCACCCCTAAGCTTCATTATTTGGAGCTCACTAAGAATGCATTCGGAAATGAGAATTCAATCTCTGCAGAGGTTTTCCATCCGATACCACATCTGACCAAACTCATCTTCAAAAGATCTGAGCTTCATTCCCTCAATTTCCTGTTGAAGGCAAACCTTTCCAGGTTGTCGGTCTTAAAGGCTTCTGGTAATATACTAGACGTCATCAACAAGACATTAATCCTGTCTCTGCCTCGGCTGAACTTACTTGATCTGGGACAAAACACCTTCACTTGTGACTGCAACAATGCCTTTTTCATTGACTGGGCGATGACAAACAACTTTACCCAGGTTGTCTACCTGAGCAAGTACACTTGCAGCTACCCACCTTCGCTAAGAGGTAAGAAGCTTGCAGACCTCAATATCGACTCCTGTAACGTGAACGTGGACCTCATATGCTTTGCATGCAGCTCTGCCGTTGTCATCATCACCCTTTTGGTCTCTTTCATCCATCACTTCCTGTACTGGCAAGTGATCTACGCATACTACCTGTTCCTCGCTTTCCTGTACAACAGCAAGAGGAAACAGATGCACCGCCAACATGGGTTTCAGTATGATGCCTTTATTTCCTACAATGCCCAAGATGAAGCTTGGGTTGTGGAGGAACTAGTGCCCAATCTGGAGGATAAGCAGGGCTGGAGACTGTGTCTACATCACAGGGACTTTGAGCCAGGAAGACCCATCATAGACAACATCATGGATGGAATATATAGCAGTCGCAAGACCATTTGCTTGATTACCCACAATTACTTGAGGAGCACCTGGTGTTCCAAAGAAATCCAAATGGCTAACTTCAGACTCTTTCATGATCAGAAGGATGTGCTGATCCTGGTATTCCTGGAGGACATTCCTTCCTGCCATCTGTCTCCTTACTATCAAATCCGGAAGCTGGTGAAGAAGAAGACCTACCTTAAATGGCCCAAACCTGGAGAAGATACCAGGGTCTTCTGGCAGAAACTGAAACTGGCTTTAGAGACTAAGGAAGACGAGCAGACCTTGATTCTCTCTGGAGAGGAGACCAGCTTCACATCAAGGCTCCGGTAGTATGAAGGTAACCGTTCATCTGTCAAGCATCAGCCCTCTGTGTCTGTGATAGGTGAGATGTAATAGCATGTTCTGAAACACTGTCTCATTGTTTTAGGGATAAAGAAGAGGAGTAACAGGGGCGTCTGAAAGGAGCCAGCTTGGTGTCTATTCCTTAAACACAGGCCTCTATGGTTTCTGCCTCCGCTGTGACTTCTACTGACCTCCTCCCAGCATGACTCCTCCCTCGGTATAGTAGGTGTTACAACTTCTCTCTGTGTATTGCTAGAGAACACAGAAGAAGACTCTCATCACTGACTGAACTGCTGTAAAAACAACCTGCTAGATGCCAAGAAGGAGCTAAAATGAAAGCTACAGCAATTCTTGGAAGTCTTTGGAAATTTGCACCATCCAGATTCTCAATTTTTGCCTTTCAGTATTGACTAAACTTGTCAGTCTTCTGTCAAACTCACTGTCCTACTGTAGCGTATGCTTATAGGCTAGGCAGCTCCCTGTGTAAACCTATCGGTAGGATTTGTAAACAGCCTACATGACTTACTATTAAAGGGGAACTCCGCCAATTTATTGAAACATGTGCCTTATTAAATGGTTCACATCTCAACAAAGCCATTCAGAGTGGTTTGGTATAAATGACCTTATTCTAGAGCAACATACCAAGTCATTATTGTTCACAGTAGCGGTTATAGGAACCAGACGTCTGAGGAGTTTAACGCCTCTAAAGGCTTCCTCCCAGAAAGTTGTTCCATGAAATGATTATGAATACACTGCCTGATGTATGAGACGTCATTTCACTATAGTTATGCGATAAAGCCCTTTTAATCCATGGTGCAGGGTGGAGGGATACATGACGGGTGCTCTAGGGCCCAAAGAAAGTAGTGCCCAAACTTATTTTTTCAGATTTTCCCCTATTATATTTACCATCAATATTACATTTAAAACCTCAGTAGAAACGTGTAGGTGCCCTGATGGTTTCGGATCGTACATAACATGGCTATATTTGCAATGTATACATTGGGATACCTGGTTCCCATCACCATCACTGTAAAGAAATCTGCAGGTTTCTCTATATATGAACCATTTCACATCAAACCACTTTATGACACTTTATTTCTCAACCACTTAATTATGCAGTGTATCAAGTGTTGACGTTTGGCTGAGTTAACATTAAAAACACAATAAAACACAAATGAAACCAAGTTACGGTACTATACCAATTTGGCATTCCAAGTAGGATCGCTGGATTATATGGTCAACAGAATTGTGGGGCCAACAGAATGAGAGGGCCAAATGAGTCTTAAAGGAGCAGTGTGTAAGATTTAGGGGGAGATCTATTTGCATAAATGAAGGAATATAGTTTACAGAACTATGTTTTCATCAGCTTAGAATGAGCCCTTCATATCTACATATAGTGGGACGTCTTCCTATGGAGGCTGCCATGTGGCACAGGAATAAATGGAGTTTGTGGACCTAAGTAGATACAGAATTCGTCGGCAAACCAGTTCCGACTTTGCCAACTTGACCCGGCTGACTCACCTCTACTTGTATGGCATGTAGTACAGTAATGAATGGACAAACAACCCACCTGCTGTAGAGAGTGACTTTAGCACCCATACACTGAGGCAGCGGCTTGAATTTGGTGGTGCTGTAGCACCAGTTGGAAGACAGAAGAGGAATCCTTGTAGAAATTCCTGTTATAGCACATGTATCTGTAGCTCCATATGTAGAACTCCATGTAGGGTCATTCGTCCTTATCCTTATTAAACAATAAGTCAGCTTCTGATTTGCCAGCTGCTTGTTCATATTTTCCTGCTCCACCTTAAATGGTGCAGCGGTTATTGTAACACTTCAGCTGCCACAACGTAGCACTATTTAAGGTAGAACAGGAGAATTAAAACAAGAAGCTGGTGAATGTGCTTATCAGAAAATGTTTCCAGACAGACTAAATAGACTAAATGAGCTTATCCGGGGAGGACCTAGTGATATTAAGAGTCTGAACTGAATTAACATTAAAAACACAATAAAGCATTTGAAACACTGAGTTACTACACGGTACTAATGATATGAACATGCTGGTAGGACCGCTTGATGGACAGAATAATTTGCTAGGTGTAGTGAGACATTTGAGAACCCAAATTATGACGACTGGAGGATCGTACTTAATCCTTAAACCACTTGAATTCTCACCGTCAAAAAAGCAGAAACATGAAGACACAAAAGGGAACCAGGACAGACTCTGAGGCAACAACAGAAATCCTGGTGGCCACTGTAGTTTCTAAGGCCCAATCCCATTTGTTATTTTTACCCCTACCCCTTGTTTTCGAGTATAACCCTATGTAGTGGTTGAAATCTTCCCCCTATGAAATGGGACAACCCGTCAAGAACCAGATACGTCATCAGTTGTTGTCAGTGGCTTTTATGTAAACAGACGAAAAGCATGTGAGCTTGCGATTCACATGCCATCAATCAATCTAACGAGTGACCCAGTAAAAAAGAACACAAACAATAAACTACATGACTTCATTAACAGGCTACTAGCGGTGCTCTGTAGGCGACCCTGCCAGTCTGCAGTGATAGCAGAGGAGGGTAAAGTTCAGCTCCACTGCTTAAATACATTTAGGGCATCATATACCTTCAAACAGATGGGATGACAACTACTTATTATCGCCATCAAGAATTCTTCGGTGATATGAAGCTGAACTTTTTAATCACCATCAAAATTCATGATCGAATTTCCCATTCCACCTTAAATGGTGCAGCAATTGCGTTCCTCTACCTGAGGTTGCTGCACCATTTAAGGTGGAACGGGAAATTTTACTAGGTAGCAACCGAGACATCAGCGTATTACTAGCGATTTTACGCGTTTTGAAGAAAATGAGTATAAAACACTATTACAGTGGTTGTCTCACAATACAGTGGCTTTTTAACAGAGAAAATACTTATATTTATGGGTCTCTTTGGGTACAGGTGCAGCCACCTTGCTGATGATTTGCAGGGCATTGTGGGAATTTTTTTGTGCCTCAGAAAATCTCCATTCACCCTTCACCCTACCCCTCCATCTCAACAACAATCGGGACAACCCTACCCCTAGACGTGAACGCGCAAAACGGAGGGGTAGGGCTAAGTGTTAAGGGCAAGGGGTGAAATGGGATTGGGCCTAAGAGTGGATGGGTGGAGGGTTTCACTAGGTTGCAGTACATATCCTCACCACTAGAGGTGACACAGTGCTCCTTTAATAGAGTGTGTGTTGGGGGGGGGGGGGGGTCACTAGGTTGCAGTACAGTATCTCACCACTAGAGGTGACACAGAGCTCCTTTAAGAGAGTGGGTGGATGGTTCACTAGGTTGCAGAACACAATCTCACCACTAGGGGTGACACACTCCTCCTTTAAGAGACACTACACACACACTCGATGTACTCCTGCTGTGCCTTAGAAAGGGTTGGTTTCCCAAACACATAGATCAGACATACCATTCAACAGGGAATCTCCATTTAGAATGCTGTGTAGTCCAGGACTAGGCTTAATCCCAGTCCAGTAAACCAACCCTATGAATAGGAGCTGCTACTTGTGAAAAATGTCTTCTATCATGGCTTCTACATATGACCATGCAGTATTACTTACATTTCTTATATTCTAAACTTTCTTAACTGTATGAGGCATATGTGCATTTACAGAATTATCCATGTCTACCCCATTGTGTCTTCTTTGCATACTCAAACATATTCATGAACTTATTCATTATTAACCATGATAACCACATCTGTCCATTAAAAATACTTCAGTGATTTAAAAAACAGATCTGAAGTGACAAAGTGTATACATTTAAGTAAACAACCAGAATGTACACTCATCATCAAAAGAACAGTTGCAGAAAATAGCTGCACCCAGAAGGAATCAACCAACAGGAATGAAACTTGGTGGGTAGGTTTGACATTGTGAGACATGCAAATGATTTAAGTTTCACACTCGGATGCGCATGATGTAAGCAAGGACGGGTCTTATCACTGTACCTGACCGACCCAACCGCCACGATTGCGGACATTCAGTGAGCAGTGAGGCCCTCCATGAGTCATACTGTTAGTGCCAGCGCCTTTGACAGACAGCTGCACAACGCAGGACTACATGCACACAGACCGTCATGACGACTGCCCTTAACACCACATCAACGTCGCCAAAGACTGCAACAGAGTGACTCAGAATGGCAGCAGGTCATCTTCAGTGACCAGTCCCACTTTTGGTGGAGACGACCAACGAGTCCGTGTGTGGAGGTACCATGGTCAACACCAAGATGAACAGTTTGTTGTCACGCGTCACACGTCCACAAGGCCTGGTGTCACTCCACCCCCATCCCTACCGCAAAATCTGCAGGAACTGTGTGAGAATATTCAAGCTGCATGGGATGGATTATCACAGGACACCATTAGGAACCTGGCATGTTGCCTTAGCCCGACACCATAGTGAGAGACATTACCTCTATATTGCCCATATCAGTCTACATGTATCATCATTTATTGTTCCTGGTAACCTTTATCTTCCTTCCCAACAGCACTGCAATCCTGCACTTCCTTCTGGGTGCAACTATTCTTTAGACGATGAGTGCACAGCATACTGTAAAATAAAACATGCTTTTTACTAAATAGTATGTTAAACCATGTAATGCAATACAGTTATATATATATATATATATATATATATATACACACATATATATCACATCAGCCTATTAAGTTTATGCTCTGTTATATGTGTCTGTGTTCACAAATCAGTAAAATGCTATGTATTTAACATGCTTTATTCTTATGACAATTTGTTCAATTTTCCAAATAAAAGGTGTAATAAATACACCAAGTATGTACATAATACCAATAACCAAATGCATATTCCAAAATAAACTTTAACATTAGTGCCTTATTGGTGATTTATTGGTGACACCTTTTCCGGCAGGTTACTGGAAGTAGCTTTCCCTTGGGAAAATACACATTTGAATCACATTCTAGAAAGGTCACGTGACGAAAGGACAAGCGTAATGACTTTGTTCACTTCCTCATGGTGGGCGCTCAAACGAATCTACACGCCCTTTGACCACAAGAGCGAGACAGAGGAAATAGACCTAATGGGGTCAATCTGGAAAAGAAAACATACTCCCCATCCTCACACTACTGCCACTGTGCTCATCTTACATATACAAAGTGTAGTCGACGTAGTGGCACATATTTTGCGTTTCATTGCCAAAAATAAAGCACCTTTGGTGACATTATTATTTAAAAATAATTTCAATATACACAATGTTTTACAACAGTATAAATATGATTCAAATGATTCCGGAATTTACACACACTAAAAGCATCCTCAAAAACAGGGGTGGTGAAAAATCAGTCCCTGAGAGACAGTTATATTCATTGCATCCTGTTGAATTATCTGTGTTTGCAAAAACAACTCAGTGGGGCATTTCTGTATCCTGGAAATTTTGTTATACAGGAATGATTTTCATAGTTTGATAAAACAATGTGAATCAGCCTACATAGCTTAGAGTTTGTGATTTGGGAAGAACAAAAAAAATTGTCCGCAAATTGACCATTATGTTCTCTTGCTTGACCTCATCACAATCCATATTTCACCATTAAAATGCCCATCAAACATGGCAGGAAGATATGGAGGAGGAGCCTCTTATTCAGAGACTTTCAGCTGCGATGATTCATGGCAGCTGCAGCATCCAAAGAGGTCTAATGGTCTGAGAGCAGCTCCATGCAGTCTTGGCAGAAGGTCTGTGATGCACCCTTTCAAACAGAAGTATACCTGTAGGTCTCTGTAAGTGTTTAGTAGATAAGACTGGTCAGCAGAGAGTGTGAGTGAGCATCCTTAGGTTCAAATTTCTTGAGTTGAGCAGGAAATGCCTTGATCAATCAGGCTATAGCACTGAATCATCCAAATGGTCCAACAGGTTCTCACAGCATGGTCCCCTCATTAGTAAAATCAACTTATGACTCAATATTCCTGATTTGTCGTCCTCTGCACTCGTTCTTTGGAGAGGTCACTGTGTTTACTGTGGTATAAGGCACTCCTCTTGCTTAGCTGCCAAAGAAGGTCTTTCACAGGTGTGCACTCTCACCAAGCCTGCAAAGGGCACTAGAGCAAAGAAAAAGAGGGTTACAATACATTTCCCGGATTCAGTACGTTCTCCGATACAGCAAATAAAGCAGGCAGGCAAGCTTGGTAATGTGCCTGGTCTTCATAAGTTTCCATGTTAAGTTTAATAGAGCATTCAGCATAAAATAAGTGCAATCTGCTGTAATAATACAGTAACCAGAAGCTAGTACTGAAACACAGAGCACTGTCCCTTCATATATTTTCCAGTAAATGAAGGAGAAAAATCCAAAGAAAAACAAGTATCCCCAAAATGGCAGCTTCACAGGAGACAGCAAAAACCTAGTTTAATTTGAATGTAAGTCAAATAAACAAATGTAAGTCAACCAGACTTGTTTCCAAGCAGTTTTGGGCCATTTCTGTTGGTCCATTCACTATAATCTCCACAGAGTGTAAACAACAGCTGCTGTGTTCAAATGATGTATAAAAGTCAAAATCAACAAAAATAAAGATGCATGTTATTCTTTGGACAGCGATGATATTTAACAGTAAATTACACAGAAGCCTCAAAAACATATACATATAATCTTTTCAGTGTTTAGTGAGTCCACCCTTTCCCTTTATTACGCGGAGAAGGAGAAATACAATCCCACCACTGAGTGCTAATGTGGCACAAAAGGCCGAAATGACACCCATATTTACTTAAATAGATGATTTAAGTGCTCTTCCGTATGAACAGGTACGTCTCTTTGGGAAGTTGGGCTTTTCTTGTCTTTTGAATGTGTAAAGCTTGGAGCAGTGGCAGCTTAAGTCGTCAAGCCTAAAAAGAGTTACCTGCTTGTTAGAGCCCAGATGAGTGATAGTGCTTGTATCCATGGAGGAGAATCGAGCTGGGTGGGAGTACTGAGGAGGTTCCTGCTTGGGGGAGTACACTGAGGAAGGGATCAAATAGGGAGTAAGTCATTGAGGAGTCAGCACTAGCATTCAAAAGGTTGGAGTCTCTTGTTACATTACTATATATTGTCATATTTGTAATTTCATTAAATAATATACATTAATGACCTATTTAAGGACATTTCCTGTCAGGTTTTCTGGCTCAGGGTTTAATTGCCAGCTTTGAAATAGCACGCATGCTGTGCAGGATACTTCTTTTAGTGTCAAAGGTATGTAGCTTTCTAAGTAATTTCGGAATCTTCTGCACATCTACAATTTATTTATTTATCTTACAAGCTACTTGTAACATACAATGAGGTGCAAAATTCTCACACTACTACTGAAACTGATTCTTGTCTAAATTAATATTTTTTTATTTGTTAATTTATTACCATTAACTACAGTACTAGTACTCTCTTTGTAGGAAAGGCCTTAACACAGCCAACATAAGAAACATGCTTAAATTGAAATTGTTTGAAGCGTTTCGAAATGCTTTTAGCTGTTTATTTTCCAGTTTAAATGAAAACATGACAGATTTTCAATGTGGCCTCAAACTTTTATATGTAGTCACATAATACTAGCATAATATTTGAATAGTTTGTGTTTAATAATGTGCAGACGTGTGGTATACTCACTGTGTGAGTGTGTATAGGGCTGCTGCGAGGAGTGCACAGTGGTGAGGGGTGTGAGGCCGGAGCTATGAGGAAACTGCATGGGCTGCAGGGTTGTCAGTCCAGACACACTGTTAATGACCGGCACACTCTGAGATGGAGGGGAGCTCAGGCCTGAAAGAAAAGAAAAGGCATGGTTATTCAAAGGAAAGCAACTTCCTTTTCCTACTCAAAAGTTTATACATAGTAAAATAGCAGGTTAGGTTTTTTTTCATCCTGCAGAGATTACTGTACCAAATAATACATTTATATCACAGCAGGGGTGAAACTAGTATTGAACCTATCTACAGGGTTACGAAATCACAGAACTTGTAACAGTCTATGAGACGCAGAACTCTCTCTCTGTCTCTGTCTCTGTCTGTCTCTCTCTCTCTCTCTCTCTCTCTCCAGTTGGTGGGGAAAAGAAGGTGTTTAATTACGTTCATCCTTTCATCAAACTTAAACTGAGGAGACAGAACATAATTCTGGGCGGAGCAAAGCCCCTTTTTTGCCCCCTCACATTAATGCCTTCAACTCTAAAAACTCATAAACAGGTTCAAACTTTCCATTCTTCGTTGTCATAACTTATATTCAGAGGTGTGTAAAGGGGCATATGTTTAATAATATTAAACATTGAGTTTAAGAGCTTAATGGCAAATCTGGCCTCAGTTTGCTGCAACAAGTCAACCCCCACAATTACGTTCAACACTGCTGGATAAGCTCACACAGAACTAAGCTGAGCCAAGTCAACTCTGCAGAAATAACTTGAAGATTTTAAATGATTTTACTGTGCATTAACACGTTTATCATTTGCATTACACCGTCTTTTGTGGCTGTGTTTTAAAATGGATTTTAAAACACTATTCATAGACCTATGTAAGAATTTACATAATTTTCTCCTCTATCACCAAACAGGAGCTACAAGGCTATGGCTAAGCTCATACTCCACCAATAAGCATGGTGCCTAAAAATATATCCTGCCTCAAAATTCCACATAGACTTGTTTATGTGGTTTCTGACACTGTATGGCATATAGTTAACTGTAAACATGGTCCAGTGTACACCATATAGGAAATATATATATAATATATAAATGTAAACAGGACGAAAGTCTAGATCAAACTTGTATCACATTTTTGACAAACTATTAATATGAAAAAAATGTAGTATATATATAAATCTCATTTCACGCACATCATATAAGACACAGTATAAAGACTCAAGTTAGGGACAAAAAGAAAAGGTGCTGAACTGACTCTGTGCGGTGAGGGTCATGATGAGGCTCTGGGCCTGCTGGTGATGATGAGAAGACTGTGACAAGCTGTGGATATTGGTCAGAGTGCTCACTGGTGGCAAGACTCCACCTGAGGCCGAGATCTGGACACACACATGCACACACACAAAGTAAATACATATAAGACACTCAAATTTATTACAAGGCAGGTCATGGGTTCTCACTTCTTGGAGAACAAACATCTCCTCTATCTTCAAAGTGTATCTTTGCGGGAGAGCGGCTGGGTGGTTGAGAGTGGTTGAGAATAAATAGCAGTGAGTCATGTTTAGTAGAGGGCTCAATCACTCCAGTCATAAAGTAGAATAATGACATTGTTATGGTGTTTTGGGCGCTGCCTACACTTGCTGTTCTCTTTGACCCAGTTCATGCAACATTATATGCAACGAGAGACAAGCTTCTTCCTCCAGTCACAATCTCCAAAATAACACTTTATTCATAAAAGTCACTTGGTGGAGCAGTTCTGGAGCAGAACAATACATCTACCTAAAAGTGTAGCCATGACTGGACCAGTAAACAGTCATGACCAATGCGGATGCTGAATTTAACATATCGTTCCATGTTGCCAATGCTGTTATTCAGTAATGACTTGCATCGCGGATTGTTAATGAAACAGGTTATTTTTTCAGAATACCTAAACAAATGGCTGATGCTCAACACAAACATGGTGGCTGATTTGTGCAGATAAGCATTCAAACGATTCTATAGCTTGGTGGCTGAGTGGAGTGGATAAACAGACTGAGAGATAACTGCAGTATTTTGGCACACAGTCTCACAACAATAAAAGGTGAAGTGAGTAGTGCTAGATTATAACATAATATAGTGCAGATATAGGAAATAAGAGTATATATATATATATATATATATATATATATATATATATATATATGCACACATCT